>CM059427.1:114704313-114944228 GCA_030390025.1 Squalus acanthias | reverse complement strand
CAACACACCCGGACGTCCTATCGTATCAGGCAACGGAACCCTGTGTGAGAACCTCTCTGGGTACGTCGAGGGCATCCTGAAACCCATCGTACAGGGAACCCCCAGCTTCTGTCGCGACACTACAGACTTCTTGCAGAAACTCAGTACCCATGGACCAGTTGAACCAGGAACACTCCTCGTCACAATGGACGTATCGGCACTCTACACCAATATCCCCCACAATGACGGCATCGCTGCGACAGCCTCAGTACTCAACACCAACAACAGCCAATCTCCGGACGCCATCTTACAACTCATCCGCTTCATCCTTGACCACAATGTCTTCACCTTCGACAACCATTTTTTCACCCAAACACACGGAACAGCCATGGGGACCAAATTCGCACCCCAATACGCCAACATCTTCATGCACAAGTTCGAGCAAGACTTCTTCGCTGCACAGGACCTCCAACCAACGCTGTACACCAGATACATCGACGACATCTTCTTCCTTTGGACCCACGGCGAAGGATCACTGAAAGGACTACATGATAGCATCAACAGGTTCCATCCCACCATCAAAC
The DNA here is from genome assembly GCA_030390025.1 of Squalus acanthias. Taxonomy (NCBI): domain Eukaryota; kingdom Metazoa; phylum Chordata; class Chondrichthyes; order Squaliformes; family Squalidae; genus Squalus; species Squalus acanthias. Next base: position 114,943,665 of record CM059427.1, on the reverse strand, counting down.
TCACCATGGACTACTCCTCAGAATCGGTTTCATTCTTGGACACACGAATCTCCATCAAAGACGGACGCCTCAGCACTTCACTCTACCGCAAGCCCACGGACAACCTCACGATGCTCCACTTCTCCAGCTTCCACCCTAACCACGTTAAAGAAGCCATCCCCTATGGACAAGCCCTGCGAATACACAGGATCTGCTCAGACGAGGAGGAACGCGATGGACACCTACGGACACTGAAAGACGCTCTCGTAAGAACGGGATATGACGCTCGACTCGTCGATCGACAGTTCCGACGGGCCACAGCGAAAAACCGCATAGACCTCCTCAGAAGACGAACACGGGACACAACCAACAGAGTACCCTACGTCGTCCAGTACTTCCCCGGAGCGGAAAAACTACGCCATGTTCTTCGCAGCCTTCAACATGTCATCGATGACGACGAACACCTTGCTAAGGCCATCCCCACGCCTCCACTACTCGCCTTCAAGCAGCCGCCTAACCTCAAAAGTACCATCGTTCGCAGCAGATTACCCATCTTTCAGGAGAACAGCAACCAAGACACCACACAACCCTGCCACGGCAACCTCTGCAAGACATGCCAAATCATGGACACAGATACCATCATTACACGTGAGGACACTACCCACCAGGTACACGGTACATACTCATGTGACTCGGCCAACGTTGTCTACCTGATACGTTGCAGTAAAGGATGCTCCAGAGCATGGTACATCGGCGAGACCATGCAGACACTGAGACAACGTATGAACGGACACCGCGCAACAATCGCCAGGCAGGAGGGTTGCCTCCCAGTCGGGGAACACTTCAGCAGCCAGGGGCATTCAGCCTCGGATCTGCGGGTAAGCGTACTCCAAGGCGGCCTTCGAGCTACACGACAGCGCAAAATCATAGAGCAGAAACTGATAGCCAAGTTCCGCACTCATGAGGATGGCCTCAATCGCGATATCGGGTTCATGTCACGATACAGAACGTGACTTGACATCATGGCCGGTCTTCCCAGGTGTTTTTTTTGGGGGGTTTTTTTTTTTTTTTTTTTAAAAAGGCTAACACAAGAACACAAATTGACAGGATATGCAGCCAGCAGGTGGTTTGACACGTTGGTCCCCCTGGGACACATCTCATTGTCTTGGCTGTGCTCTTTGTTGTAGCGAATAATGTGAATAGATTTTGTCTGGGTTTAAATTGTGAATTCTGGGAGATTCTCTCATTGCTAACTTACCTGACGAAGGAGTGACAGCTCCGAAAGCTTGTAAAATTAAATAAATCTGTTGGACTATAACCTGGTGTTGTGCGACTTCTCATTTTTGTCCACCCCAGTCCAACGCCGGCATCTCCACATCATGACCTTTTTTAAATAGTGGGGTTATATTAGCTACCCTCCAATCCATGGGAACTGTTCCAGAGTCTATAGAATTTTGGAAGATGACCAGCAATGCATCTACTATTTCTAGGGCCACTTCCTTAAGTACCCTAGGATGTAGATTATCAGGCCCTGGGGATTTATCGGCCTTCAATCCCATCAATTTCCCCAACACCATTTCCCTACAAATACTGATTTCATTCAGTTCCTCCCTCTCAGTACAGGGGAGATGGGTGAACGGGACTTGGTGCGAGTTAGGACACGGGCAGCCGAGTTTTGGATGACCTCAAGTATACGGAGGGTAGAATGTGGGAGGCTGCCCAGGAGTGCGTTGGAATAGTCAAGTCTAGAGGTAACAAAGGCATGGATGAGGGTTTCAGCAGCAGATGAGCTGAGGCGGGACAGAGACGGGCGCTATTACGGAGGTGGAAACAGGCGGTCGATGTTACGGAGGTGGAAAAGGCGGTCTTAGTGACGGCGCAGATATGTGGTCGGAAGCTTATCCCGGGGTCAAATATGGCACCAAGGTTGTGAACAGTCTGGTTCAGCCTCAGATAGATGCTAGGGAGAGGGATGGAATCGGTGGTTAGGGAACGGAGTTTGTGGCGGGGACCGAAGACAATGGCTTCGGTCTTCCCAATATTTAATTGGGGGAAATATCTGCTCATGTTGGACAAGTAGTCTGACAATTTAGAGACAGTGAAGGGTGAGGTAGAGCTGGGTGTCATCAGCGTACATGTGGAAACTGACGCTGTGTTTTCGGATGATGTCGCCGAGGGGCAGCATTTAGATGAGAAATAGGAGGGGGCCAAGGATAGATCCTTGGGGGACACCAGAGGTAACGATGTGGGAGTGGGAAGAGAAGCCATTGCAGGTGATTCTCTGGCTACGATTAGATAGATAAGAATGGAACCAGGCGAGTGCAGTCCCACCCAGCTGGACAATAGTGGAGAGGCGTTGGAGGAGGATGGAGTGGTCAACCGTGTCAAAGACCGCAGACAGGTCAAGAAGGATGAGGAGGGATAGTTTACCTTTCACAGTCACATAGGATGTCATTTGTGACTTTGATAAGAACCGTTTCGGTACTGTGGCAGGGGCAGAAACCTGATTGGAGGGATTCAAACATGGAGTTGTGGGAAAGATGGGCTTGGATTTGGGAGGCGACAATACGTTCAAGGACTTTGGAGAGGAAAGGGAGGTTGGAGATGGGGCGGTAGTTTGCAAGGACGGAGGGGGTCAAGGGTTAGTTTTTTTTGAGGAGAGGGGTGTTGACGTCAGATTTGAGGGAGAGGGGGACAGTACCTGAGGAGAGAGAACCATTAACAATGTCAGCTAACATGGGAACCAGAAAAGGAAGTTGGGTGGTCAGCAGTTTAGTGGGAATAGGGTCGAGGGAGCAGGAAGTGGGTCTCATGGACAAGATGAATGCGGAGAGGTCATGAGTGGAGATCGGAGAGAAACTGGAGAAAGATGCGAGTTCAGGGCTAGGGCAGGGGGGAACCTTAGAGGAAGTTTGGCCCAGTGGGCTAGGGGAAGGAAAGGAAGTGGCAGAGGCAGCTGATTGGATGGTCTCAATCTTAGTGACAAAGAAGTCCATGAGCTCCTCGCACTTGTTGGAGGTGAGGGTGGAGGATACCGGGGAGTGGGGTTTAAGAAGACGGTTTGCAGTGGAGAAATGAATCTGGGGTTTATCTTTGCTTTCCATGATGTTCCTGGAATAGTGATCAATTTTGGCAGACGAGAGCAGGACCCGATAATGCTTTATGTGGTCCAGCCAGATCTGGCGGTGAATGGTCAAACCAGTTGTCCGCCATATCCGTTCAAGTCTGCGTCCCTTGGACTTAAGGGAGATAAGATGAGAGCCGTACCAGGGTGAACGGCCAGGGTGTAAATACTGACACACTCTGAGGATCCACTGCAATCATTGACCCACTCCCAGGGGCCCCCTGTAAATATTGACAGATCACAGGGACTTCTGAGCATAAAGTGCTGGGTAATGAACATCTCAGTGGGGTATCTCATCTTGACTGTGACGGTTTTACTAAATTGTCTTATTTTGTGATGACAAAGGAAAGTTTTGCCCACCTGTTGATTTACTGTATTACCCTCCCTTTCAAACTTGGAACTAGTGTTTCAAGTTGTTTGAACTGAGTTCCTGATTTATTATTTCAACTGAGAACAAGTGAGGATGTGCCTAGAATTTTACAGCAAAGGATAGAAAAAACAAAGTTCTCCTTTCATAATTAAAATAATTTAAAATGTCTGTGTTTATCCCAGTTGTTCTTGTTTAAACAGAATTGAACTGAAGAACATTACGAAACATTACAGTTTCTTTTATACAACAAATGACAGTGGTGGCAGACATAGGGAACCCTGTGTTGTAACAGCGAGCCCTCGCCTCCCAAATTCAGCTCAGGCCTTGCAGAACCATAGATTACCACAGTTCGTTTCACTCCTCACAACATTCTACCCCTTAGATATCAAGGCACGAACAGATACTTTAAATGGTTGCAAGGACATGCAAGACTTTCTCCATTATAGTGTTTATTTTAGGTGAATTTTAGATAACTATTTTAGAGACTTGCTCCACAGAGCCACCTAGTGATCAACACCTGCAACTACATTGTGACGGTTGACATAACAAAATAGTATAGGAAATGCTGACATGGTAAATTTTAACACAAATGGGTGACCTAGGTGTGTGGACAGGATGTGTGTGCCCCACACCAATTTTTAATAATGTATAGATATAAAAAGTAATTTGGACTGAGGAGTCATGATGTTTATTGTGATGCAGTTCATTTTTTCCCCTAATATTAGAATGTATCCAGGGAATACATTGATCTCTTGTTGCATAGCCTGGAGTTTCCATATGATTTACGCCCAGAAATAGCACCAAAGATTGCAGAATTTTAAATTTAAGTGAGTTGCGCCCATAACTACTTTACGCTTGAGTATCTTTTACGCTGGTTGAAAAGTCCATTCGCTTGAAGCAGCCCCTGCCCACATAACTGGCCATGGCCCCCAGTCAGAATGGCACATTTCCACCAGTTGCACACATTCAGGGGTGTTCATCACATTGCGCCCAGATTATCGGGCGCACAGGCACCCGTGGCCACGTGCATCCAGCGTTAATCATCCGTTACCTGCAGTGACCAGCGGTCAATTGAAGCCTGACCCTGTTGTGTTTCTCCTGCTGCAATTACTTTACATTAGTCTAAATTAAATTAGTCTGCAATTAAATTAGCCTAAATTCTGTCAGTTACAGCAGAGCAGGACACACCTGTGTGGCTTCAATTGCCTGCTGGTCACAGTTCTTATGTATCAAGGGCAGATCAATTGAAGCCAATTATAAAGTAAGACCAAGAGCATTAAATCAGTCAATTGAAGACTGGCTCATCTCCTGGCAATCCCACTCTCCTCGAGATGCTGAAGACTGCCCTACTCCAGTCACAGATCGATTATGCTGCTCGATTGCACTAAATCATGGGAGAGTTTACTTTTGGGCTTATACTAATGAGTTTGCATGGAAACTTGAGTATATCTTCACCTCAACAAAACCGGCACAGTATCGGGCGCATTCTAGGTGCATTTTGCCAATCACACCACTAGCGGAAACTCCATGCCATATATATATATATAAAATGTGTGTGTTGACTGGAGAGGGAAACAGTGAAGAAGGCTATGAACAAGGAATAAGGAACACAATCTGTTCTTTATTAAAAGGAGACTTGGGCCTTTAATGCAACTTTAGGTGAATAACTAATTCCCAGAAGAACCCCATGTTGTTAAGATTTAGTCCAATAGTTAACGAAAAAAGTAAGCGTTCCTTAAAGATGGTCAAGGTAGTGCAGTGGATGTTGTATATATGGACTTTCGGAAGGCATTCAACAAAGTGCCACACAGGAGGCTTATTAAGAAGATGGAAGCCCATAGAATTGAGGGGAAAGCGGGTGGTATGGATATGGAATTGGCTCAGTGACTGGAGGCAGAGGGTGGTGGTGGATGGATGTTTTTCAGACCTGGAGGTGGTTTGCAGTGGTGTTCCCCAAGGGTCAGTTTTGGGTCCACTACTTTCTTCAATTTTTATAAACGACCTAGACTCGGATGTAGGGAGCAGCATTATAAAATTTGCAGATGATATTCAACTTGGCAAAGTAGTAGATAGTGATGAGGATAGTTGTAGACTTCAGGATGACATAGGCAGGATGGTGAAATGGGCAGAAGCATGGCCGATGGAGTTCAATGCGGAGAAGTGTGAAGTGATGCACTTTGGGAGGACTAATATGGAAAGACAGTATACTGTAAATGGCACGATTTTGAAAAGTGTAGATGAGCAGAGAGACCTTGGTGTCCCATATACACAAATCCTTAAAGGTGGCAGAGCAAGTTGATAAGGTGGTTAAAAACACATGTGGGTTATTTGGGTTTATAAATAGAGGAATAGAATATAGAAGCAAAGAGATCATGCTAGAACTTTATAAATCACTAGTTAGGCCTCAGCTGGAGTGTTGTGGACAATTCTGGGCCCCACACTTCAGGAAAGATGTAAAGGCCTTAGAAAGGGTACAGAGGAGGTTTACCAGGATGTTACCAGGGATGAGGGACTTCAGTTGTGAGGAAGGTTTGAAAAGTTAGGACTGTTCTCCTCTGAACAGAGAAGGTTAAGAGGTGACCTAATTGGGGTTTTCAAGATGAGAGTTTTTGATAGAGTAGAGAGAGAAAAACTATCCTCTCTGGCGAGTGGGTCAATAACCAGAGGTCACAGATTCAAAATCATTGACAAAAGATCTAGAGGGGAGATGAAGAGACTCTTTTCACAGAGTTGTGGGGATCTGGAACGCTCTACCTGAAAAGGTGGTGGAAGCTGATTCCATAAATAATTTTAAAAGTGAGTTGGACAGGTACTGGAGGATGAGGAACTTACAGGATTACGGACAAAAAGCGGGGGTGTGGGACTAAGCACGACTGATCTTTCAAAGAGCCAGCACAGGCACGACGGGCCGAATGGCCTCCTTCTGTGCTGTAAGATTCTCTGATTCTATGGGCAAGGATACGGAGGTGCGATTAGCTGGAGTGCTGCTCCTGGACTGTAGCTGAGATGCCATTGTTGTGCTAACGTGTTACGGTGTTCGGGGCTGTGGGAGTGAAAGTGTGGCGTGTTTCTGTCTAAACATGCAGGCATCAGCAAGTGAGGTGAGTGCTGGCCACCCTTGGCCAAGTCTGCCATTCCCCTTAGTGTGCGGTGAGCAACTCTACCCTCCTGACAGCGCAGGGGCCCGACCGTGTGATAAGCTTCTCGTTTGCTAATTTTAAACACCCAATTTGGCATTTATGAAAGGCATAACTAATCTCAAGTAGGGCTTACGGAGATGATAAAGGCGCCGAGCGATGGGCGCGTGTATAGAGCGGCAGCAAGAGTCAGTGCATTGCATCTGGCACCTTAGCCTGAGACTATAAAGGGGCACCTGCCCAGAGCCTCAGACACCAGTCTACAGCTGGCACTCAGCACAACGCTGAGACAGAAGACGCTCGTTTCTTTTCCAGATGCATGTTGTCATTTGCCAACGAGAAGAAGTTTGAGCTGTAGATTGCCGCGGAGCATCGGGCCTCCAGCACACCTGTCCGCTGTTCTTGGGACTTATCCCGTCCTGTGGGGTTTTTTTTAATAGATGTAAATTGTTGCCCGTTGCTTAGGGACCAAATAATGGCCTGAGCTGCGGTGGGAGCTTGTCAGCCCCTCGGGGATTGGTCTGTGAGGGCGCCTTGCACTTGAGACTTGCACATTCTCATTTCCCGGATAGGTTTCATGTTATTTTTAAACCGCGATAGTGCTTGATCAACACTTTCTGCAAAAAGAGGCCTGGCACGTTTGCGACCCCGAGGAATTCCCACCCATTCCCAAAATGCCAGGTGAAACCAAATCGGCGCACGGTGATGTCAGGAATGTATAGCTTCAGCAGATCAGGGTTCGGGGAAAAATGTTCCACAATGTCACCAGGCGTGGAATCTGAATTCTTTGGGGGCTTTTATTACTGGTGCATAATAAAGGAGGTAGGATTGAGAATTCCTGCTGGTTTGGTAAAGTCCGACTTCCATTTATAGTCTGGACAGATTATTTCCCTTCCTGTTGACTGTCCAATCGAGCGACATGTGACAATTTGTCTTATCAGTAAGGGGCATATATACCCCAGCTCTCCGGCAGACAGTGCCCTGTTGCACACCAGCTGCCTCTCATTCACTCCACGCGGCCGCCACCTGCCCCCATCTCGATCCCAAATGGCACCCAAGAAGGACGTAAAGAAGCCAGAGCCCAAGGCTGCGGCGGCTCCAGCGGCGGCTCCGGCCCCGGCCCCGGCCCCCGAGCCAGTCAAACCCAAGGAGCCAGTCGTCAACTTGTCCACTGTCAAGGTGGGTGCGTTTCTGCGGGGAAATCCACAGCGAATCTGTGCTGAAATATGCTGGCGATTTCTCGCCCTTGTTTTGTGTTACCCTGCCGATCCAACGCCTGCCCGAGGGTAGTCATGGCCAGGCATTTTCATGCGCGTTTTAATTAACCAGTTCTTTACAAGTACCAACTGCTAAAGAGGTGAGCTTAGTGACCTGGCCTTTACATCAAACTCGCTCCTTTATCAGCGGCTTCATTTGATAATACTTTAAAGATTTTCTACATTTTATTTTTGCTCTAGATGTTTAAGACTTGGTGATTTGGGAGAGCGATTATGACAGCGTGTACTTCACACGGCTCCGGAGAGTCCCTGTGACTGCCTCATTTATCATCAGCCCCCACTGCCCCCGCCCACGGCAGGGTGCGAGACTGAGCACAAGCCCTGCCACAGAAAGATCACTAAATATGGGAGCAGCACCCGGGTGTCTCAGCTAACCTTACAATTAAGATGCCGTTGGTGAAAAGGGCAGGGCGGGTATGGATTGCTCGGTAATGTGCCGGGCTGCTGTCAGCTCCCCTCAGCACCCAGGCGGCTCTGCCCAGATCCACACTGGCCCAGTGCTGTCACTAGACTGAAATGTGCAGCTTAATTAACGGTGCGGACAAGAATCCCCGTCACAGTCACACTTTAAATACAAAGTGTAGAAAAATAACTCGTGAAAGATGTATAACAAAATTATAGCTTAAATGTATAGATTTCTTATGTTATTAATAATGCGAGCACTGAAATTAATACAATGCTTCTCCCATCCTCTGATTCCGAGCATGTTTCCACTGACCACTCCCAGAACAGGAGAAAGCCCAGTGTTCCAAAGACTGCCCCGGGACTTTATTCAGTCTGTATTACAGCGCCAAACCTTTTCTGAGGACCTGATACTTGGATGTCTTGAGCCTTTCTTGTGACCTATCTTTACAGAGTAACTTGTACATTTGAAGTGATATGGTTTGACTGGCGAGCAGCAGATTCATGTTTGCTCAGGAATAGGTTGCACTGGTTTCATGAGCGAGGTGAAAGAACGAGGGGGGAGTCCGCCTAAATACTAAACAATGGAAGGGGCAACTGATCAATCCGATAACTTTCAGTCTAGTTTCCCCAGATCAGTATTAGCATTTGAAGTAAGGAAGGTTCTGTCAGGGTAAATGACAGGGAGGCTCTGAAGGTATATGTAAGGGAGGCTGGGGGTATCTGTAAGGGAGGCTGGGGGTATCTGTAAGGGAGGCTGAGGGTATCTGTAAGGGAGGCTGGGGTATCTGTATGGGAGGCTGAGGGTATCTGTAAGGGAGGCTGGGGTATATGTAAGGGAGGCTGGGGATATATGTAAGGGAGGCTGGGGGTATCTGTAAGGGAGGCTGGGGTATATGTAAGGGAGGCTGGGGTATATGTAAGGGAGGCTGGGGATATATGTAAGGGAGGCTGGGGGTATCTAAGGGAGGCTGGGGTATCTGTAAGGGAGGCTGGGGTATCTGTAAGGGAGGCTGGGGGTATCTGTAAGGGAGGCTGGGGTATATGTAAGGGAGACTGGGGTATCTGTAAGGGAGGCTGGGGGTATATGTAAGGGAGGCTGGGGATATATGTAAGGGAGGCTGGGGGTATCTGTAAGGGAGGCTGGGGTATATGTAAGGGAGGCTGGGGTATATGTAAGGGAGGCTGGGGATATATGTAAGGGAGGCTGGGGGTATCTGTAAGGGAGGCTGGGGTATCTGTAAGGGAGGCTGGGGTATATCTAAGGGAGGCTGGGGTATCTGTAAGGGAGGCTGGGGTATCTGTAAGGGAGGCTGGGGTATCTGTAAGGGAGGCTGGGGTATCTGTAAGGGAGGCTGGGGGTATCTGTAAGGGAGGCTGGGGTATCTGTAAGGGAGCCTGGGGTATCTGTAAGGGAGGCTGGGGGTATCTGTAAGGGAGGCTGGGGGTATCTGTAAGGGAGGCTGGGGGTATCTGTAAGGGAGACTGGGGTATCTGTAAGGGAGGCTGGGGGTATCTGTAAGGGAGGCTGGGGTATCTGTAAGGGAGCCTGGGGTATCTGTAAGGGAGGCTGGGGGTATCTGTAAGGGAGACTGGGGTATCTGTAAGGGAGACTGGGGTATCTGTAAGGGAGCCTGGGGTATCTGTAAGGGAGGCTGGGGTATATGTAAGGGAGGCTGGGATATCTGTAAGGGAGGCTGAGGGTATCTAAGGGAGGCTGGGGTATCTGTAAGGGAGGCTGGGGGTATCTGTAAGGGAGGTTTTGAGGGTAAATGTAAGGGAGGATTTGGTGACATCTCGAAGTCCAGGAGCCTGTTCTCTACAGAATACGACTGGCTTCGATCTGTCTATTGGCCCTGCCTGCCCCCAATCCCTGGTCTCCGATGAGAAGGGTTGCCATCACACGTTATAAATACAATGGACGGGAAGGCTGCCCCCGCAGAGATGGAATCGATTCTGGGGCCAGCACTTGCGAGCAGCAGGAGGGAGCCGAGCTCACTGCGCTTTCATCCCAGAGAGACTCCCGAGCGTGACTGAGACTCCGGTGTTGCAGTGATCGATGGCGAAATCTCTTTGCTCGTCACTTAATTCGCAGGACAGGTCACTGCATCAGAAATGTAAGGAAGCCCCTTCAGTCCTGGAGATGTGAAATAAAAGCAGAAGTTGTTGTATAGAGAGAGCAGTGTTAATGTTTGGGGGGTGGGGGCTTCTGAGCCCTTCGGATACTGACTGACCTGCGCCAGGCCTGGTTTCTGTAGCTGGAGGCTGTCCTACAGGTGAGGCTGGTGTTCGGAACCTCTCCTGCTGGCACTCCCCCTCCCCACCCCCTCTCTAGGCTAATTGGTTTTACCACGATTTGCCCAGTCATTATCATAAATATTTGTGAAATTAAAATCTTTAAGTTGTTGCCCAGAATGGTTACAGCATGCATGTGTAAACATTTCCAGTGTTGCTGGTATTCCCTAATTAGTACTATTTATCCCGAAAATCCAGCTGTTGTCTCAAACTGAGACAGTAATCGGGTCGTTAGTAGTTCCGTTTAATGGAAGACCAACCTTTTCAATGGCAGTGTGCTGTTCCTGGTCATTCCGTAGGATTTGTTGCCGACTGCTCGCTGTTATTAATGTGTGCCTGTGTTTTCCTTCTTTGCAACAGGTCTGCTGAGAATTACAAGATGGAAACAGAACATTGCAAATGCACTGTTAACGCTTAGCTCAATGCAAGCGGCAGTCTCTGTGAAATCCGTTCCCTGACAGCTAACGGGGCATGAGGCCGCTGAGCAACGGATTTGAGAGGCAGAGGGACAGTCAGGACAGTGGCTTTGTTACGGTCATGTGAACCGGCAGCGACTGAATAACTAAACTGCAGTAACTTCCACAACGATAACTGAATGCAGATTCTCCCCCTCTCTCATACCCTTTACAGTGGAAACATACTGTAAACGCCCTGGATCTCCAATAGTGTCGCAGGATGTATTTTTAGTGAGTTTTTGTGCTGGCTGTGGTGTGGGATGTCAATGTAATCAAATACATTTTCTATTTTGGACACTTTCCAATCTCACCGAAGTCAGGTAAAGCAGGGGCATGCTAGGAGTGACATTTCTTTCCCCCCGACCTCAGAAAAACGCCCCCTATTATACCAGTGTGATCTTGTCCCATTTCCTGCACCAGCTGTTCTTATGGAATCCCTGGCACCCACATCCCACTGACTGGAGGTGCATTCACACTGCAAGCTTAGCATCAATGCCAGGTGGTTACAGCTTCACTCCGACCTGTGGAGTGTACACCAGGTGCCAAGGCCCCAACTGGTCATGAAACAAAGCAGAATGAGACTCCCTCCTGCAAAGTGGTCTGCTCCTCTTTGTTCAGTGTTTCTAGATTCAGACTGCATTTACACTACAATTTCAGCGTCCATATCAGGTGAAAGCTCAGCTCAAGGTCCAGTGTAAATGAACACTTTTATATTGCATTTCAGCTCTCCACCCACACTAAGCTGCAGTATAAATCTAGAGTCAGGGCTTGACCTGACTGAAGAAAAGTGGAGTGAAGCTTCCTGGCGGAGGGACTCGGTTTGGCACTATTATAGATATTTAAAAAATCATTAGAAAAGGGACTAGTGCCAGCAGACTCTGGAATCGGATTGGGACTCGGGAATCGGAACTACAATTTCAAAATTTGCGGATGACACCAAATTGGGGGGGGGGGGGTGTAGTTACTACTGAGGAGGACTGCGACAAATACAGGAAGACATTAATAAACTTGCAGAATGGACTTGTAAATGGCAAATGAATTTTAGTATAAATAAGTTTGAGGTGGTGTATTTTGGTAGGAGGAATAAAGAGGCCACATACTCCTTAGAAAATAAAAGTCTAAATGGGGTAGAGGAGCAAAGGGATCTGGGGTACAAATACACAAATCACTAAAGGTCGCAATGCAGGTTAACAAGACCATAAAAATGTAAGCCAAGCACTGGGTTCATTTCTAGAGGAATAGAATTGAAAAGTAGGGAAGTTATGCTAAACTCGTATGGAACCTTGGTTAGACCACACTTGGAGTACTGCGTGCAGTTCTGGTCTCCATATTATAAAAAGGATATAGAGGCACTGGAGAGGGTGCAAAAAAGATTTACAAGGATGATACCATAACTAAGAGGTTAGAACTATCAGGAGAGACTGAACAGGCTGGGGCTCTTTACTCTAGAAAAGAGAAGGCTGAGGGGTGACCTAAATGCGGTCTTTAACATTAGGAAGGTGTTTGATACGGTAGACGTAGAGAAGATGTTTCCACTTGTGGGGAGTCCAAAACTAGGGGCTATAAATACAAGATAGTCACTAATAAATTCAATAAGGAATTCAGGAGAAACTTCTTTACTCATAGAGTGATTAGAATGTGGAACTCGTTACCACATGGAGTAGTTGAGGCGAATAGCATAGATGAACTTATGGGGAAGTTAGACAAGTACATGAGGGAGAGGGGAATAGAAGGATATGCTGTTTGGGTTTCATGAAGTAGGGTGGGAGGAGGCTCGTGTGGAGCATAAACACTGGCATAGACCAGTTGGGCCGAATGGCCTATTTCTGGGCTATACATTGTATGTAACTCTATGACATCTGAATAGAATGCAGTGTCAAACCTGGTGTAAAAAAGTCCACTGATCCCTTGACACTTTTTCATAGAATCATAGAATTGTACAACAGCAACAATTTGCATCTATGTAGCACCATTAACGTAGTAAAACAAGAGCATTATCAAATTAAATTTGACACCAACCCTATAAAGAGATATTAGCTTGGTCAAAGAGGTAGGTTTTAAGGAGCATCTTAAAGGAGGAGAGAGAGGTAGCGAGGCGGAGAGGTTTAGGGAGGGAATTCCGGAGCTTAGAGCCCAGGCAACAGAAGGCACGGCCACCAATGGTGGAGTTAAGAAAATCGGGAATGCACAAGAGGCCAGAATTAGAGGAGCGCAGATATCTCGGAGGGTTTTAGGGCTGGAGGAGATTACAGAGATAGGGAGGGGCGAGGCCATGGAGGGATTTGAAAACAGGGATGCGAATTTTAAAATCAAGGTGTTGCTGGACCGGGAGCCAATGTAGGTCAGTGAGCACAGGGGTGATGGGTGAATGGGATTTGGTGCGAGTTAGGATACGGGCAGCAGAGTTTTAGATGATCTCAAGTATATGGAGGGTGGAAGATGGGAAGCCGGCCAGGAGAGCATTGGAATAATCACTTTCAAAAAGGAATTGTGTATGTACTTGAAAAGGCCATTGTTAGGGCTATGGAGAAAGCAGGGGAGTGAGACTAATTGGATAGCTCTTTCAAGAGCCAGCAGAGGCACAATAGGCTGAATGGCCTTCTGTGGTGTACCTTGCAACCTCCGTAAACATTAGCTGATCCAGAACTGTGCTGCCGGTATCCTAACTCGCACTGTCCCATTCATCTCTGTGCTCGCTGACCTACATTGGCTCCTGGTCCAGCAACGCCTTGATTTAAAAATTCTCATCCTTGTTTTCAAATCCCTCCACGGCACATGCACTGACCATCTGCACATGCACAGAGCTCTCTTTCTTGGGCAACAACTCAGGAAGTGTAGGTGGGATAATGGCTGGCTCAAACCCGAGGTGCAGCTATTGTACGGGTTTGAGACGAGTAGCTGCTCAGAACAGGATAGGGCCATCACTGCTGAGTTATACTGCCAGCTAGGAGCAGGTCGCTAAGTGTAGTGGGTATTTGAGCAGGTGATTTTGAGGCAAAGGGGTGTGATTGCTGCTGTGACCTATCACCCAGGCTGGGGTCAGAACCAGCCCTCTGTGACCCTGACCTGTTCACTACTTCAAAAGTTGAATTTCTAACACTCATTTCCTATTATACATTTTAATCAAACATATTTAATTTAAACATTTCTATATAATAAATGTATATAGTTTCGGAAAAAGAAGAAACAAATAAAGACTTGCATTTAAATGGTGCCTTTCACAACCACCAAACATCCCAAAGCGCTTTACAGCCACTGAAGTACTTTTGAAGTGTAGTCACTGCTGTAATGTAGGAAACACAGCAGCCAATTTGCGCACAGCAAGCTCCCACAAACAGCAATGTGATAATGACCAGATAATCTGTTTTTTAGTGATGTTGATTGAGGGAGTAACGTCTCATCTGAAAAATGGCACATCCGACAGTGCCGCACTCCCTCAGTACTGCACTGGAGGGTAGTACAAATCTGGTATTCTCCGCCCCCCCCCCAACCACAAAAAAAAGACTGGATGCTGGGGGTTAATTGGAGCTTTCAAGACTGAGATCCATAGCTTATTGTTAGGTAAGGGTCTGAGGGAGATGGAGCTACGGCTGAATGGCCTCCTCCTGTTCCTATATTGCACCTGGTTCATTTAATCTAATTCTCTGGCCTGATATAAATAATTCACAATACCAAAGATCCTTATACAGAGAGAAAGACTTGCATTTATACAGCGCATTTCATCACCTCAGGACGTCCCAAAGGGCTTCACGGCCAATGAAGTCCTTTTGAAGTGTGGCCAGTGCTGCAATGTAGGGAAACATTCAGAGGACAGTTCCAGCCAGGGTCGGTGAGACGGGGGTTTGAATCTGCTGACGCGCCCCAGACTCCTTGCCTGAAATTCCTTGGTCCCAAAATAGGGTGTGTGGTGTATTTCTGGCGCGGTCCTCTTGCCCTAAGAAAGTTAAAGAACTCGGGCAGAGGGGGAGGGCCGGGCTGTGCCGACACCCGATGCCGCTGCCCCGTCATCCTCGCACATAAATAAGAGGCGAGGCTGCGGAGAGAGGACCATCTCTGTGAAGAGACCAGCCCTGCTCCGCTCCGCCTGCCTGCTTGCTGCTCCTCGCCCGTGCTCCGCCGACCTCCAGCTATGGTGGGTCGGGCTGCTGCCCTTTCAGTCAGTCATTCATATTCATTCATTCATTGTCCGCTCGCTGCATTTGCAATATCTCCAATCTCTGTTTTCTTCTTCTTGCCTTGCAGTCATTCTCAGCAGACGAGGTGGCCGGTAAGTGTTGCACAGAAGCCTGGTGAGCCGGGCTGCAGCAATGGTCATGGGTGGTGGGGCCATTGAGAGCCCCCCGAGCCCCCCCTGGCTCTTGCAGCGGCCCGGCTCACAGCCCAGACTGGCCCCGCGGGGCATCAGCCCAGAGCGCTGCCCCGGGACAGTCCGGGCCCCCCACAACCGCCCGCTGCTCATCTCTCCGTCTGCGGTTTTTTTGTTCTCTCTTTCAGATCGACTTCAGTGCGGAGCAGCAGGAAGGTGAGCAGAGGCCTCTCGGTGACCAGCCCTGTCGGTAACCGGGATCCGGGCTCTGAGCGGTGTGAGAGCACAGGCCGGCCATCCCCGGCCTGGCCCGCTCCACCATTGTCCACAGCGGCCGGGGCCGGGACTCGGGGGGCTCGGCTTTGGGGGGCTCGGGGGTCTCTGCGCTGTGGGCGGGGGGTCTGTGGGCGGGGGGTCTGCGCTGTGGGCGGGGGTCTCTGCACTGTGGGCGGGGGGTCTGCGCTGTGGGCGGGGGTCTGCGCGCTGTGGGCGGGGGGTCTGCGCTGTTGGCGGGGGTCTGCGCGCTGTGGGCGGGGGTCTGCGCGCTGTGGGCGGGGGTCTGCGCGCTGTGGGCGGGGGTCTGCGTGCAGTGGGCGGGGGTCTGCGCGCTGTGGGCGGGGGGTCTGCGCTGTGGGCGGGGGGTCTGCGCTGTGGGCGGGGGTCTGCGCGCTGTGGGCGGGGGTCTGCGCGCTGTGGGCGGGGGGTCTGCGCTGTGGGCGGGGGTCTGTGGGCGGGGGGTCTGCGCTGTGGGCGGGTGTCTGCGCGCTGTGGGCGGGGGGTCTGTGGGCGGGGGTCTGCGCGCTGTGGGCGAGGGGTCTGCGCTGTGGGCGGGGGGTCTGCGCGCTGTGGGCGGGGGTCTGCGCGCTGTGGGCGGGGGTCTGTGCTGTTGGCGGGGGTCTGCGCGCTGTGGGCGGGGGTCTGCGCGCTGTGGGCGGGGGTCTGCGCTGTTGGCGGGGGTCTGCGCTGTTGGCGGGGGTCTGCGCTGTGGGCGGGGGTCTACGCGCTGTGGGTGGGTAGTTTGTCGGTTACTTAACGAGAAAGGTATGACAGAAGGTGGTTGTGTATTGTGTAGTGTTAAATTGAAAACTAGTCATTTTGACACAAAATAATTGAAAATCCCCCCCTCAAAAAATTGTTTCTTTAAAATGATGTTCAGGTGGCACAGCTACCCATAGCTGGCACAGTGCCCGGGCGGGTACCGGCCCCCTCGGGGTACCGGCTCCCTCGCTCCCTCGGGGTACCGGCTCCCTCGGGGTACCGGCTCCCTCGCTCCCTCGGGGTACCGGCTCCCTCGGGGTACCGGCTCCCTCGCTCCCTCGGGGTACCGGCTCCCTCGGGGTACCGGCTCCCTCGCTCCCTCGGGGTACCGGCTCCCTCGCTCCCTCGGGGTACCGGCTCCCTCGCTCCCTCGGGGTACCGGCTCCCTCGCTCCCTCGGGGTACCGGCTCCCTCGGGGTACCGGCTCCCTCGCTCCCTCGGGGTACCGGCTCCCTCGGGGTACCGGCTCCCTCGCTCCCTCGGGGTACCGGCTCCCTCGGGGTACCGGCTCCCTCGCTCCCTCGGGGTACCGGCTCCCTCGCTCCCTCAGGGTACCGGCTCCCTCGGGGTACCGGCTCCCTCGCTCCCTCAGGGGTACCGGCTCCCTCGCTCCCTCGGGGTACCGGCTCCCTCGCTCCCTCGGGGTACCGGCTCCCTCGGTTGCTATGGTGTCACCGGGGAGCTTTCCTCTGTTCTGTATTTCTAGTGAAATCGTAGCTCCTGTTCCAGGTGAAAATCTCAGCAGAGGAAAAGTTAAGGGTCCCAATGACATGGAGTCAGGGGTACTCTTCCCCAAGTGTGGTCATTGACTGTCTTGGAGGCTGCCTTACCACAAATGGAGCTGAATATATTGTGAAACATTGTGCCTCTCTGGCTAGCTGCGGTTATTTTGCTATTGGTCCTGACACCTAGGGAATTTAAAATAAACACTAAATAAGCAGAAAGAACAGTGGATTATTAGGCAACGGCTGTTGCAATTGACAGGGAGAAGACTAGCAGTCATGTACTGTGAGCAGGTGCAGATCAGTTTCAGCCAGTCAGCACTCTGCATCTGGTCAGTTTGCCCATAAATAGCTGTGTTGTCTTTGAGAGAACCACAGTCAACCATCTGGATACAATTATGTGGGATTTTTCCCTCTGCATGCTAACCACTCCCACTCTGCACTTCACCAGAAGGAATCATTGGGGATAAACTCAAAACACATGTCCTTAAAAGGCTAAAACATTGACTTGAATACACAAATGAGTGTGAGCAGTTTTAGTAATGTACCTTTGCATTGTGTGCATACCAACACATTCATTGTGACTCCTCCTAGCTGGTTTCCTGTGCATATTTCTTCCTGTGGCTTATTTAGCCCGGGTCCTCGGCCCCTGTCTGGATTGTGCAGGAGTGGGAATGGATCAGTGCTTTTAGTGCAGTCCAAGTTAAGTTTGTTCCTTCCAAAATTCTCACCCGTCCTGTGTTGTGTGTATTTGTCATGTTCTCTCCCCCCTTAGACTTCAAGGAGGCTTTCCTCCTGTTTGACAGGACTGGTAATTCCAAGATCACCTACAACCAGGTTGCGGATGTCATGCGTGCTCTCGGCCAGAATCCAACCAATGCTGAAGTGAAAAAGATCTTGAACAACCCCAGCGTTGAGGGTAGGTCCCCGACACAGGCACGATGAGCCAAATGGCCTCCTTCTGTGCTGTATCATTCTATGATTCTATAAAAACCTTGTCTTTTGAGGGTATTCTCCGAGCCTTGATTATTTGTAACGCTCACCTTTTGATGTTTTATTTTTTAGAGATGGCCAACACAGCCATTGACTTTGACCAGTTCCTGCCCATGCTCCAGACCATGTCCAACAACAAGGAGCAGGGTTCCTATGAGGACTTTGTTGAGGGTCTGCGCGTCTTTGACAAGGAAGGCAACGGCACCGTGATGGGCGCTGAACTCCGCCACGTTCTGGCCACACTGGGTATGACACGAGCATAAATCAACTACCATAAAAGGGAACCCATTCTTGGCAAAATAGAATTCGAAAGCATAGATCATTATTTAAATCTCTATGGCCTAGAAATTGGGGAACGCTGAAAACCTGCCGGTAACATTGGCGGCCAAGGATAATGGCCACCGGCCGAGAGAGTGCAGGCGGTACCGGCGTTTTGGTACTGCCTGCTCATTAACATCAGTGTGGTGGTGATTTGCTTGTGTAACGCGCTCTGTGCAGCGCTAATCTCAGAAGGAGGCCAAAGGTCGCCTCGGTCTCCTGCTCACAGTGTAGGGGAGCGGGGAAGAAAGGAGCGACCCCAAGAGTTGCCGTACGTGCTCCAAAAATATTAGCCGCCACCCGATGTTTATCGATTTTTTTTCTTTTTTGTTTATGACATGAATACAGATAAAAGAAATTTTAGCACAGATCATCTTCAATCATTGCAATGGAGTTCACCCATTGATTTATTGACCCACAAACACTGTCGGCCTCCTGGAAAGCTGCCAGAAAATGCAACCCCCCCCACCACCCCCCCCTCACTCACTCCCACCACCAATGGACAAAAAATGAAAGTTTAAAAGAAGAACCTCGGCAAAGGAGGCGTTTGAAGTCCCGGCATCCATCCTCAAGTCCTGCCAGACTCCCCATGGCCGTTAACGCTCCTGAAAGATCTTTTAGCGGCTGCACTCACTGGCGTGATTTAGCGCGGGCGGCAATGTGAGCGGAGAAGCTGGCGTCAACTCAGCGTTGCACGCTGATTGACGTCACGCTCCACCTCATTAAAATACTCTCGCTGATAGCAGTTAACAGCAGTGCTGATGACCTGCCGATAATGGCGGCCGCAGCGGTACCCGCCACCAGCTGCCGGAAGGGTGCCGGCCGCCATTTTTTCGCCATTTCCGTGTGGGCGGGCGCAGTGCAGGAGGTGTGGGGGCGCGGTGGCAGTGAGGAGGGCACGGGGCAGTGCAGAGAGTGCGGGGGACATGAGGGCAGTGCGGGGGGTGCAGTGGCGCGGGCAGTGCGGGCGTGATCGGGGCAGTGCAGGCACGGGGGCAGTGCGGGCGGGCGTGGGGGCAGTGCAGGGGGCAGTGCGGGCGTGATCGGTGGGGGGCTAGGGCAGTGCGTGCGGGTGCGGGGGACACGGGGGCAGTGCAGGGGGCAGTGCGGGCGTGATCGGTGGGGGGCTAGGGCAGTGCGTGCGGGTGCGGGGGACACGGGGGCAGTGCAGGGGGCAGTGCGGGCGTGATCGGTGGGGGGCTAGGGCAGTGCGTGCGGGTGCAGGGGCAGTGCAGGGGGGCAGTGCGGGCGTGATGGAGGCGCCGGGCAGTGCGGGCGTGATCGCGGGGCAGTGCAGGGGGGACTCTATAGGATAAAGGTGTAGCAGTACTCTGGGTTGACACAGCATCTATTGAAGTATCTGGATTTACAGATGTTGATGCCACTTTATGGAGCTGCACCCGGGACTCTTGCTCGATCGGCACACGACCTCCACACTGAATTCTCCTGGGGTTTCTGGTGTGTGTGTGTTCTGTTTGCTGTTAGTGGATATTGTTTTTTCCCGTTTCTTTGTGTGGCAGATGATGTGAGTTTTACTGAGTGTGGAGTACAAGGTTGTTTTCTGGCCCTGGGGGATTCCCAGGGCTCTGGAGACATAAATCCAGCACCTACACATTACCAAGGCACAGGCGGTTAATATTTCTGGTGGGTGCAGTTGCAAAGAATTGTGCACTAGGTGAGGTAGGGGATTGTCCATTTTAACGGAGATGTTGATGCAGCAATGTTTGCTCTTTGCACCAGGTGAGAAGCTGACAGAGGATCAGGTGGAACAACTGCTGACAGGTCAGGAAGATCCCAACGGCTGCATCAACTATGAAGGTAGGTGTTTGAACAAGCTCAGACATTTCCTATCATTCTTCTGTATTTTGCATTTTGTGTAAATCATTTTGACATTTTCATTTCTGTTCTGTTTTACTAATTCATTTTTGTTTCCTTTTGACAGCTTTTGTCAAACACATCATGTCTGTTTAAAATGGATCCCCGTGGTATGCACTCGCATGTTTTTTTCAGTTGCCTTCTTTCATTTTGTAGTCTGTTCCATTTTGTACAATTCCTTATTTGTCAGTGATAGCAGCATTTGTGTTTATCGTATGGCGCCTGCTCACCAATAGCCAATTTACTCTACAGAATTGACTCTAAACCACCAGTTATTTATTTGAATGGTTAATAACAGGATAGTCTTGTTTGGGTGAAGAGATACTCAATATTGTAACTGTTTTAGAATGAGGAAGAACAGAGTGGGAGAAATGAAATTATAAGTAGGACAGTGAGAGTGTTCAGGCTGGTCTTGGGGGTGGCTCATTTAAACAGTCGAAAACCAGGCAGAACAGTGCAGCTTAATGCAGAACGCAGCTGTTTTGCGCTCCTGTATGAACAGATGGGGCCACGTCACGTTTGTTTGTTGCAGTTTTTAAATGACCACTCCCCCATCTAATGTTTGAACTGGGCAAAAAGTGTTGCCCTTAATTTTAACTGGGACGTGTGTCATTGAAACCATTAAAAGTGAAAACATAGTGTAAGGCCAAAGGGGCAGGGTCTGCATGGAATGTTTTTAATTCATGCTCAGGATAAGGGCGACATTGGCAAGGCCAGCATTTATTGCCCATCCCTAATTACCCTTGAGAAGGTGGTGAGTCTTCTTGAACCGCTGCAGTCCGTGTAGTGAAGGTACTCCCACAGTGCTGTTAGGGAGCGAGTTCCAGGATTTTGACCCAGTGACGATGAAGGATCGGCGATATATTTCTAAGTCAGGATGATGAATGACTTGGAGGGGAACTTGCAGATGGTGGTGTTCCCATGTGCCTGCTGCCCTTGTCCTTCTAGGTGGAAGAGGTTGCGGGTTTGGGAGGTGCTGCTGAAGAAGCCTTGGCGAGTTGCTGCAATGCATCTTGTAGATGGTACACACTGCAGACACAGTGGGGCGGGTGTTTACGGCGGGGGGCGGGGGGGCTGGTGTTTACGGCGGGGGAGGGATGGGTGTTTAGGGCGGGGGTGGTGTTTAGGGCGGGGGAGGGGCGGGTGTTTACGGCGGGGAGGGGCGGGTGTTTACGGCGGGGGAGGGGCAGGTGTTTAGGGGCGGGGGGGGGCGGGTGTTTAGGGCGGGGGAGGGGCGGGTGTTTAAGGCGGGGGAGAGGCGGGTATTTAAGGCGGGGGAGGGGCGGGTGTTTAAGGCGGGGGAGAGGCGGGTATTTAAGGCGGGGGAGGGGCGGGTGTTTAAGGCGGGGGAGAGGCGGGTATTTAAGGCGGGGAGGGGCAGGTATTCAAGGCGGGGGAGGGGCGGGTGTTTACGCTGGGGAGGGGCGGGTGTTTAAGGCGGGGGAGGGGCGGGTGTTTACGGCGGGGGAGGGGCAGGTGTTTACGCTGGGGAGGGGCAGGTATTTACGGCGGGGGAGGGGCGGGTGTTTACGCTGGGGAGGGGGTGTTTACGCTGGGGGAGGGGCAGGTGTTTACGGCGGGGGAGGGGCGGGTGTTTACGCTGGGGGAGGGGCGGGTGTTTACGGCGGGGGAGGGGGTGTTTACGCTGGGGGAGGGGGTGTTTACGCTGGGGAGGGGCGGGTGTTTACGCTGGGGGAGGGGGTGTTTACGCTGGGGGAGGGGCGGGTGTTTACGCTGGGGGAGGGGCGGGTGTTTACGGCAGGGGAGGGGCGGGTGTTTACGCTGGGGGAGGGGGTGTTTACGGCGGGGGGAGGGGGTGTTTACGCTGGGGGAGGGGGTGTTTACGCTGGGGGAGGGGCGGGTGTTTACGGCGGGGGGTGGGGGTGTTTACGCTGGGGAGGGGGTGTTTACGGCGGGGAGGGGCGGGTGTTTACGGCGGGGGAGGGGCGGGTGTTTACGGTGGGGGAGGGTGTTTACGGCGGGGGAGGGGCGGGTGTTTACGGTGGGGGAGGGGGTGTTTACGCTGGGGGAGGGGGTGTTTACACTGGGGGAGGGGGTGTTTACGCTGGGGGAGGGGCGGGTGTTTACGGTGGGGGAGGGGGTGTTTATGCTGGGGGGAGGGGGTGTTTACACTGGGGGAGGGGGTGTTTACGGCGGGGGAGGGGGGTGTTTACGCTGGGGAGGGGTGTTTACGGCGGGGGAGGGGCGGGTGTTTACGCTAGGGAGGGGGTGTTTACGGCGGGAGGGAGGGGCGGGTGTTTACGGCGGGGGAGGGGGTGTTTACGGCGGGGGAGGGGGTGTTTACGGTGGGGGAGGGGCGGGTGTTTACGGCGGGGGTGTTTACGCGGGGGAGGGGGTGTTTACGCGGGGGAGGGGGTGTTTACGGCGGGGGGAGGGGCGGGTGTTTAATGTGGTCTACATGAAATCAGTGCTTTTAGAACTAAGTCGGAGTGACGTGTTCAGTAATTGTTTATGTTTTTCACTACATTTCCCCCCCCCACCCCCCTGGAATTTTACACATTGTTAATGTTATTTATAATTTTTTCCCAGAATTGGTGCATATGGTTCTAAATGGCTGAACACCTGACAGGGCCAAGACATCACATGGTGGAACTTGTGCCTTTCCGACTAATTCCAGCAGTCTCCTTTCGGACTGTACAAGAACCACTTTGTTTTTTTTACTTGTATCCAATGGACTGTATTTGAAACAACAAAATGAGGAAGAAGAAAAAAAAACTCTGAAGTTTGCGGTGGCAAACCTGATGGATAAAACTGGTTAGTTTGTCCATGATGTTTGACATGGTTGGAAAGTGCACGTGGCAGTCAACATCCAATAAAGTCTCCATAGTCAATCTGTGTCTTTATCGTCCATACTATATCTCCACATGCGGCAGTCTTCACTTCTTAACTCTGTACAGTGTACTTCAAAAAAAGTGGCAAATAAAATGTCAAAAAACTTGCACTGTGCTTTAATTTTCAATGAGAAATGTGTGTTGCTGTTTGCCCAGGGTCTACTCCCCAGTTCCTCTGCTGCTTTGGGAAGATTGTTCCTTTCACTCACTGCTAAGAACATAGGAAATAGGAGCAGGAGTAGGACATTCGACCCTTCAAGCCTGCTCCGCCATTCAATAAGATCGTGGCTGATCTTCTATCTCAACTCCACCTTCCCGCACTATCCCCATATCCCTTGAGTCCCTTAGTACCCAAAGATCTATTGAGCTCTGACTTGAATATAGTCAACGACTGAGCCTCCACAGCCCTCTGGGGTAGAGAATTCCAAAGATTCACCACCCTCTGAGTGAAGAAATTCCTCCTCATCTCAGTCCTAAATGGCCGACCCCTTAGCCTGAGACTGTGACCCCTGGTTCTAGACTTCCCAGCCAGGGGAAACATCCTCCCTGCATCTCCCAAGCCCCTGAAGAATTTTATATGTTTCAATGAGATCACCTCTCATTCTTCTAAACGCTAGGGAATATAGGCCGAATCTACTCAATCTCTCCTCATAGGCAATCCCCCCATCCCAGGAATCAGTCTGGTGAACCTTCGTTGCACTCCCTCTATGGCAAGTATATCCTTCCTTAGGTAAGGAGACCAAAACTGCACACTCTACTCCAGGTGTGGTCTCACCAAGGCACTGTACAATTGTAGCAAGATTTATTTACTCTTGTACTCCAATCCTTTTGTAATAGACGAACATACCATTTGCTTTCCTAATTGCTTGCTGTACCTGCATGCTAACTTTCTGTGATTCGTGTCCAAGGGCACCCAGGTCCCTCTGAATACCAACATTTCCTAGTTTTTCACCATTTAAAAAATACTCTGCTTTTCTATTTTTCCTACCAAAGTAGATAACTCCATATTTCTCCATTATATTCCATCTGCCATGTTCTTGCCCACTCACTTAACCTGTCTATGTCTATTTGCAGCCTCTTTGTATCCTCCTCACAACTTACTTTCCCACCTAGCTTTGTAGTGTCAGCAAAATTGGATACATTACACTCGGTCCCCTCATCTAAGTCATTAATATAGATTGTAAATAGCTGAGGCCTAAGCACTGATCATTTTGGTACCCCACTAGTTACAGCCTGCCAACCCAAAAATGACCCGTTTATTCCTACTCTCTGTTTTCTGTCGGTTAACCAGTCCTCAATCCATGCTAGTATATTACCCCCATCCCATGAGCCCTAATTTTGTGTAATAATCTCTTGTATGGCACCTTATCGAATGCTATTTGAAAATTCAAATACACTACATCCACTGGTTCTCCCTTATCTACCCTGCTAGTTACAACCTCAAAAAACTCAACAGATTTGTCAAACAGGCTAACTGGTCTATAGTTCCCTGTTTCCCCTCTCCCTTCTTTCTTGAATAGCGGGGTTACATTTACTACCTTCCAATCCACGAGGACCGTTCTAGAATCTAGGGAATTCTGGAAGATCAAAACCAATGCATCCATTATCTCTGTAGCCACCTCTTTTAAAACCCTAGGATGTAGGCCATCAGGACCAGGGGATTTGTGGACTTTTAGTCCCATTCATTTCTCCAGTACTATTTCTTAACTAATACCAATTTCTTTAAGTTCCTCATTCTCACAAGACCCTTGGTTCCCCACTATTTCTGGAATGTGTTTTGTGTGGTCTATCGTGAAGACAGATAAAAAGTTATCATTTAATATCTCTGCCATTTTCTTATTCCCCATTATAATTTCCCCTGTTTCTGCATCTAAGGGACCCACATTTATTTTCACTAATCTCTTCCCTTTTACATACCAACATTACTAAAACATTATCCAGTCATTGTCTCAGTGCTGTGTGTAAATTGGCTGCCACATTTCCTACATTACAACAGTGACTACACTTCAAAAGTCAAAGGGACCTGGGGGTTCATGTGCATAGATCCTTGAGGTGGCAGGACATATTGAGAGAGTAGTTAGCAAAGCATATGGGATCTTGGGCTTCATAAATAGAGGTATTGAGTACAAAAGCAGGGATGTTATACTGAACTTTTATAAAGCTCTGGTTAGGCCACAACTAGAGTATTGCATCCAGTTCTGGTCACCACACTTTAGGAAGGATGTGAAGGTCCTTGAGAGGGTGCAGAAGAGATTTACCAGAATGGTTCCAGGGATGAGGGATTTTAGCTACAAGCTTAGGTTGGTGAAGCTGGAGTTGTTCTCCTTGGAGCAAAGGAGGTTGAGGGGAGATTTGATAGAGGTGTACAAGATTATGATGGGTTTGGATAAGGTAGTCAGAGAAAGGCTGTTCCCATTAGTTGATGGTACAAGGACTAGGGGACACAGATTTAAGGTTTTGGGCAAGAGATACAGGGGGGTGTGAGGAAGAACTTCTTTACGCAGTGAGTGATAATGACCCGGAACTCACTGCCGATGAGGGTGGTGGAAGCGGAGACAATCAATGATTTCAAGAGGTGACAGGATAGGCACTTGAGGGAAATAAACTTGCAGGGCTACAGGGATAAAGTGGGGGAATGGGACTGACTGGATTGCCCTACAGAGAGCCCGCGCGGACTCGATGGGCTGAATGGCCTCCTTCTGTGCCGTAATGACTCGATGATTCTATGACTTCATAACATAAGAAATAGGAGCAGGAGTAGGCCATTCGGCCCCTTGAGCCTGCCCCGCCATTTAATAAGATCATGGCTGATCTGATCTTGACCTCAACGCCAATTTCCCGCCCGCTCCCCATAACCCTTGACTCCCCTGTAGCTCAAATATCTGTCTATCTCTGCCCCTTGAATATATTCAATGACTCTGCCTCCACAGCTCTCTGGGGTAGAGAATTCCAAAGATTCACGACCCTCTGAGAGAAGGACTTCCTCCTCATCTCCGTTTTAAATGGGCGACCCCTTATCCTGAAACTGTGTCCCCTAGTTCTAGATTACCCCACGAGGGGAAACATCCTCCCTGCATCTACCCTGTCAAGCCCCCTCAGAATCTTATATGTTTTAATAAGATCACCATTCATTCTTCTAAACTCCAATGAGTATAGGCCCAACCTGCTCAACCTTTATTCATAAGACAACCCCTTCATCTCAGGAATTAACCTAGTGAACCTTCTCTGAACTGCCTCCAATGCAAGTATATCCCTCCTTAAATAAGGAGACCAAAACTGCACGCAGTACCCCAGGTGTGGTCTCACCAGCGCCCTGTACAGTTGTAGCAAGACTTCCCTACTTTTATACTCCATCCCCCTTGCAATAAAGGCCAACATTCCATTTGCCTTCCTAATTACTTGTTGTACCTGCATGCTAACTTTTTGTGTTTCATGTACGAGGACCCCCAGATCCCTCTGTACTGCAGCGTTATGTAGTCTCCATTTAAATAATAAATTGCTTTTTTATTTTTCCTACCAAAGTGGATAACCTCACATTTCCCTACATTATACTCCATCTGCCAATTTTTTGCCCACTCAGTTAGTCTATCTATATCCCTTTGCAGACTCTTTGGGCTGGATTTTGATACTGGGGCGGGTTGGGGTCGTGTCATCTGCATTTCGTGTTATCCACCCGCCTGCAATTGGATGTGGGAGATTGATGCAATTTTGACTTAATTGGGCAATTGAGTTCCAGCATGTGGGAACCCATGAACCAATTAGTGGTTTGAGTCTGAAAGTCGCCTCTGATGATGTCATCATTGCAGGTCAGAGACTGCCTGGCCTTTGCTGTGAGAGGACCTGGATGCAAAATGAGCAGCATCTGAGAGAGAGAGAGAATTTTTTTTGCAACCAAGTCCTCCCAGGCAGTCTCTGAAGACATTCAATGCAGCAGCATCAGAGGCGACTTAATACTACTACTACCTTTATCACAATACTACTACTACCTTCATCACATCTCCGTTGTAATAGTGGACCTGCAGCTGATAGTCAGCTATCCACTTGTGCTCCCACCAGGTTTCACTGGCGTGTTTCACATCAGGCGTACTTCACGTCGGAAAAGGGTTAAACTAGCTAAAACATTTCAAAATGGCATTACAGAGCCAATTTACGGCTTGTTAAGGGCTTTAATAGCCTCTCCCGCCTCTTGGAGGTGGGACAGAGTTGGGAACCCCGCGACCGATTTTGTCAAAATTGCGTGGAGGTGGAATGGAGTCGGGATGGGGTCGGGACCCCCGAATCTGCAACTTTAACCCCCCACACGCCTCCAAACCCGACTCCACGGGTCATTGAAAATCCAGCCCTTTGTGTTCTCCTCACAGCTTACTGTCCCACCTAGCTTTGAATCATCAGCAAACTTGGATACATTACACTCAGTCCCTTCATCTAGGTCATTAATATAGATTGTAAATAGCTGAGGCCCCAACACTGATCCTTGCGGCACCCCACTAATTACAGCCTACCAACCTGAAAAAGATCCATTTATCCCTACTCTCTGTTTTCTGTCCGTTAACCAATCCTCTATCCATGCTACTATATTACCCCCAACCCCATGAGCCCTAATCTTGTGTAATAACCTTTTATGTGGCACCTTATCAAATGCCTTTTGGAAATCCAAATATACTACATCCACTGGTTCCCCTTTATCTAACCTGCAAGTTACATCCTCAAAAAACTTTAATAAATTTGTCAAACACGATTTCCCTTCCATAAAACCTTCCCTTCCCTGCCTAATCATGTTATGATTTTCTAAGTGACTTGATACCACTTCCTTAACAATGGATTCCAGCATTTTCCCGACGACTGATGTCAGGCTAACTGGCCTGTAGTTCCCTGTTTTTTCTCTTCCTCCTTTCTTGAACAGCAGTGGCTGTAAAACCCTTTGGAATGCCCTGTGGTCGTGAAAGGCGCTATATAAATGCAAGTGTTTCTTTCATTCCTGCCTTCAAACAACAAAACTGACCCCCCTTCCTGTCTTTACCCAACACCATGGACCCCAATCCCGCCTTCACTCTTTACCAAACACAACTTGGTTTCTCAGTAGAAAAAAAATCAACGTGCTCCCCATATTTCCAGTTTTCTTTACATGAAAGGAATCTCTGCCTCCTTGAATCAATGCTAAGAGTGGAAGGAAGCTCCTTGTATGGAATGTGACTGGAATTACAGTCTGATTATTGAACACTCAGCGCCTGTAGATTATTACCACATTCAACTGCCACAGTTTAAGGTAGAATACATGCTTGTTCTAATCGTTATTAAAAATGTAATGATCTGAATTCCATTCAAATTCTTTAAGACCTGTTTATTCTTGCAAAATCAAATCGGAAAATATTGGAAATGCAGGTCAGTCAGCGCCTACAAATGTGAAGACAGGTCTCCACTCAAAACATTAAGCTGCCACTTCTCTTTCTAGATACTGGTGGCCATGCTGAGTGCCTCCAGCGTTTTCTGATTTATTTCAGATTTACAGCATTCGCAGCTTCTCTTTTTTTCTCCCAGTTTATTCGTCGATTTAAGGAGCTGAAAGTTCTGATACTCCTTCAATTCCTATGAATGGGTTGGGGGGCAGAGAGGGGCTGTTGGGCCTAATCTCAGAGCTTCACTCTTCACTTGGCTGAAGAATTCAGGGGCTCTGGTGGCCTCTTGCTTGACCCCTGACCTTATTAAGCTAACGTGTCAACTATAAGCAATTGTGAGTAGCAGCAAGTGAAAGGCAAGCAGAATAATTCAACACAGAGAAAGGACAGAGCAGTTACCAACAACTTAGCTTCAACAACTCTTGGACACCAACGCCCCTCCACAACCTTCTTCCCCTTCACTTTCCTCTGACCCCATCCCTTCTTCAAATCTTACCCCCTGCCGTGTTTTCACTATCCCCTCTGACCTTCCCCTCTCTGACCCCGAACGATCAATCCTCAGCAAAGGCCTGAGCTTCATCCCTTTACGCCCCCATCTCAATGAATTTTGAGCTCGGCATGCGCTGAGCTCTTTATCCGCCGCCTTCGTCTCCGTGCCCACTTCTTTGGCCAGGAGTCTTCCCCCCGCACGGCTGACCCTTTCTCCCATTTTCAGAATTCTCGTTCTACCTAGACCCCTCCCTCTGGCCTCTTACCCTCTCTAGATTTTTTCATTGCAAACTGTCTGCGTGACGTCAGCCGTCTCAATTTCTCTGCTCCCCTCACTCACTCCAACCTACCTCCCTCTGAACTTGCAGCACTACATTTTCTCAGATCCAATCCCAACATTGTCATTAAACCTGCTGACAAGGGTTGTGCTGTTGTTGTTTGGCGAATCGACCTCTACCTAGCGGAAGCTGAACGCCAACTTTCCGACACCTCCTCCTACCTCCGCCTGGACCATGACCCCACTACTGAACATCAAGCCAACGTTTCCAAGACTGTCACTGACCTCATCTCCTCTGGAGATCTTCCCCCCACGGCCGCTAACCTCATAGTTCCCCAACCCCGCACGGCCCGCTTCTACCTCCTTCCCAAGATCCACCTACAGGACTGCCCTGGTAGACCCATCATTTCAGCCTGTTCTTGCCCCACGGAACTGATTTCTTCCTATCTCGACTCTATTTTTTCTCCCCTTATCCAGTCTCTTCCCACCTACATCCACAACTCTGCCGACGCCCTCCGCCACTTTAACAGTTTCCAGTTTCCTGGCCCCAACCGTCTCCTTTTCACTATGGACGTCCAATCGCTCTACACCTCCATCCCCCACCAGGACGGGCTCAGGGCGCTCCGCTTCTTCCTTGAACAGAGGCCCAGCTAGTCCCCATCCACCACCACCCTCCTCCGCCTGGCTGAACTTGTTCTTACGTTGAATAACTTCTCCTTTGACTCCACTCACTTTCTCCAAATTAAAAGTGTTGCTATGGGAACCCGTATGGGCCCTAGCTATGCCTGCTTTTTTGTGGGATATGTGGAACACTCTTTGTTCCAGTCCTACTCGGGTCCCCTCCCTCACCTCTTTTTCCGGTACATTGATGACTGTATTGGTGCCGTTTCCTGCTTTCGCCCTGAACTAGAAAATTTCATTCCCTTTGCTTCCAATTTCCACCCTTCCCTCACCTTCACACGGTCCATCTCTGACTCTTCCCTTCCCTTCCTCGACTTCTCTATCTCCATTCCTGGGGATAGGCTATCGACGAACATCCACTATAAGCCCACTGACTCCTACAGCTACCTGGACTACACTTCCTCCCACCCCGCTTCCTGTAAGGACTCTATTCCATTCTCCCAGTTTCTCTGTCTCCGTCGTATCTGCTCTGATGATGCCACCTTCCATACTAATGCTTCCGATATGTCTTCCTTTTTCCTCAACCGAGGATTCCCCTCTACCGTGGTTGACATGGCCCTTGACCGTGTCCATTCCATTTCCCGCACTTCTGCTCTCACCCCTTCCCCTCTCTCCCAGAACCACGATAGGGTTCCCCTTGTCCTCACCTTTCACCCCACCAGCCTCCACATTCAATGGATCATCCTCCGCCATTTCTGCCACCTCCAACGTGATCCCACCACCAAACACATCTTCCCCTCACCTCCCCTTTCAGCATTCCGAAGGGACCGCTCCCTCCACAACACCCTGGTCCACTCCTCTATCACCCCCAACACCCCTTCCCCTTCGCTCCTCACCTTCCTGTGCAAGCGCAGGAGATGCAACACAAGCCCTTTTACCTCCTCCCTTCCCACTGTCCAGGGCCCCAAACACTCCTTCCAGGTGAAACAGCGATTTACTTGTACTTGCAATTTAGTATACTGTATTCGCTGCTCACGATGTGGTCTCCTCTACATTGGGGAGACCAAACGCAGATTGGGTGACCACTTTGCGGAACACCTCCGTTCAGTCCGTAAGGGGGACCCTGAGCTTTCGGTCACCTGTCACTTTAATTCTCCGCTCCACTCCCACTCTGATCTCACTGTCCTCAGCCTCTTACACTGTTCCAACGAAGCTCAACGTAAGCTCGAGGAACAGCACCTCATCTTTCAATTAGGCACTCTACAGCCCCCTGGACTCAACATTGAGTTCAACAATTTCAGACCATAACCTCTGTCCCTATTTTTTCACATGACAGCTGTTGATGATTCTGCCATCCCCATTTACACCTCTTCCAGACTCATCTTTTGTTTCTTTACTTGTCCCATTACCATCTCCTTTTGCCTTGCATTATCATCCCTTTTTTCTCTTAATCTCTCCTGCCTTCCACCCTATCACAGACCTTCCCTTTTGTTCTTTCCTCCCCTCCCCCCTTTCCCTGCCTCTGCACTTGTTTAAAACCTGTTACATCTCTAACTTTTTCCAGTTCTTACGAAAGGTCATCGACCTGAAACATTAACTTGGTTTCTCTACCACAGATGCTGCCTGACCTGCTGAGTATTTCCAGCATTCTCTGTTTTTATTTCAGATTTCCAGCATCTGCAGTATTTTGCTTTTTTTTGAGCAGTTACAGAGCCTGCTACTGGGAGAGCTTATGTGAAGGGAGAGGCAGAGTGAATTCCAGCCCTGCCTGAACACGGCAACTGCCCACAGAATGGTGTGAGGAACTGTTGTGTGACTGTGTCAGCGACATCTGTTCCATGCTGCACTTGAATCGAGTTTGTTGGAACTTGTTATATGGAGTTCGACGGAATGTGCAACTTGCTTCCTGTTCCGCTATCACACAGTTGCGGGGATTAGTCGATGAGGTGACAACCTGTAAACAAAGTATAATTCTGTCTTGCATTCTGCATCCTGAATAGATGCCAGTTGACTGTCTGAGCCTTCCTTAAATAAAAACAGTAATAAAAAAATCCTGATGTATTTTCCTCCATCCTTGCTGTAAGATGCCGAACCTCTATCTCAGGAATGGGAAAAACTGCGGCCATGAATCCAGAGTTTGAATGCTGGAGGGAAACATTTCTAACTAGGAGACCTGAATTGGAATTCCAGTCTCGTCTGTCTGTCACAGCCCATCTCACTCCTCAGGAGAGGGGCAGGATCTGTCTGTCACAGCCCATCTCACTCCTCAGGATAGGGGCAGGATCTGTCTGTCACAGCCCATCTCACTCCTCAGGAGAGGGGCAGGATCTGTCTGTCACAGCCCATCTCACTCCTCAGGAGAGGGGCAGGATCTGTCTGTCACAGCCCATCTCACTCCTCAGGAGAGGGGCAGGATCTGTCTGTCACAGCCCATCTCACTCCTCAGGATAGGGGCAGGATCTGTCTGTCACAGCCCATCTCACTCCTCAGGAGAGGGGCAGGATCTGTCTGTCACAGCCCATCTCACTCCTCAGGAGAGGGGCAGGATCTGTCTGTCACAGCCCATCTCACTCCTCAGGATAGGGGCAGGATCTGTCTGTCACAGCCCATCTCACTCCTCAGGAGAGGGGCAGGATCTGTCTGTCACAGCCCATCTCACTCCTCAGGAGAGGGGCAGGATCTGTCTGTCACAGCCCATCTCACTCCTCAGGATAGGGGCAGGATCTGTCTGTCACAGCCCATCTCACTCCTCAGGAGAGGGGCAGGATCTGTCTGTCACAGCCCATCTCACTCCTCAGGAGAGGGGCAGGATCGGACTGTCACAGCCCATCTCACTCCTCAGGAGAGGGGCAGGATCTGTCTGTCACAGCCCATCTCACTCCTCAGGAGAGGGGCAGGATCGGACTGTCACAGCCCATCTCACTCCTCAGGAGAGGGGCAGGATCGGACTGTCACAGCCCATCTCACTCCTCAGGAGAGGGGCAGGATCGGACTGTCACAGCCCATCTCACTCCTCAGGAGAGGGGCAGGCTTCACTCGGCTCATTTGAGTCATTTGTGGAAGGGAGAAAAATCTGCTTTGGTGACTGGGGATTTCCTTTCTGCAGAGCTGAGGCACACGTCCTTCCAGGTCCTTCTGTCTGGATTAACCTCCCCCAACCTTCTTGAAGGGAAATTTCAAGGGAGGGCCATAAAAAAACTGTGAGATTTATTTTGTAAACTTCTGGGGCCTTTTCAGAAAACGTATAGTAGGAATTTAACACTCGCACAGCCCAGACAGTCCTCATTGCCACTGCTGCTTACTTTATTGTTAGGGATCTTTAAAATCAGCCTTCACTGGTTTCCATTGACAAGTTCTATATTTTCCAGGTTGGTGGATCAGTAATTCTGAACTGCAAAAAACTGAATTCTCGCTGGCAGCAGTGGCCCCCGAGATGCACACATGTCACCTTAGCATGATGACCTATGTACATAGTGTCCATGATGACATCACTAACATGGTGCAAGCACATCCAGGGCCTGACTTTCAGTGCCAAATCCTGGTAAGGAAGTGACTTCATGTATTGCAAGTGTCAGCTGTGGCTCAGTGGGTAACACTCTCACCCCTGAGTCAGAAAATTATAGGTTCAAGCCCCACTCCAGAGACTTGAGCACAAAATCTATACTGACCCGCAGTACTGAGGGAGGACTGCACTGTCGGAGGAGCCATTTTTCAGATGAGATGCTAAACTGAGGGCCCATCTGCCCTTTCAGATAGCTATAAAAGA
The DNA here is from genome assembly GCA_030390025.1 of Squalus acanthias. Classification (NCBI taxonomy): domain Eukaryota; kingdom Metazoa; phylum Chordata; class Chondrichthyes; order Squaliformes; family Squalidae; genus Squalus; species Squalus acanthias. Next base: position 114,909,973 of record CM059427.1, on the reverse strand, counting down.
GCCACGACAGTCTTCGAGGAATAGCAGAGAAGTTCTCCCTGGTGTCCTGGCTGACATTTATCCCTCAACCAGCATCACGAAAACCATTTAAATATCTCTTTACTGTTTGTGGGTTAGGACTAGTTGTGCACATTGGCAATAATCCAAAGTAATTCATTGGCTGTAAAGCGTTTTGGGACTTCCTGAAGTCATGAAAGGCACTATATAAATGCAAGTCTTCCTCCCTCCCTCCCTTCCTCTCCCTCCCTCCCTCCCTTCCTTCCTCCCTTCCTTCTCCCTCCCTCCCTTCCTTCCTCCCTCCCTTCCTCCCTTCCTTCCTCCCTCCCTTTCTCCCTTCCTTCCTCCCTTCCTCCCTCCCTCCCTTCCTCCCTTCCTTCCTCCCTCCCTTCCTTCTCCCTCCCTCCCTTCCTTCCTCCCTCCCTTCCTCCCTTCCTCCCTTCCTCCCTCCATTCCTTCCACCCTCCCTTCCTCCCTTCCTTCCTCCCTCCCTTCCTCCCTCCCTCCCTCCCTCCCTCCCTTCCTTCCACCCTCCCTTCCTCCCTCCCTTCCTCCCTCCCTTCCTTCCACCCTCCCTTCTTCCTCCCTTCCTCCCTTCCTTCCTCCCTCCCTCCCTTCCTCCCTCCCGTCCTTCCTCCCTCCCTTCCTCCCTCCCTCCCTCCCTCCCTTCCTTCCTCCCTCCCTTCCTCCCTCCCTTCCTTCCACCCTCCCTTCCTCCCTTCCTTCCTCCCTCCCTTCCTCCCTCCCTCCCTTCCTCCCTCCCTTCCTTCCACCCTCCCTTCCTCCCTCCTTCCTCCCTTCCTTCCTCCCTCCCTGCCTCCCTCCCTTCCTTCCACCCTCCCTTCTTCCCTCCCTTCCTCCCTTCCTTCCTCCCTCCCTCCCTTCCTCCCTCCCTTCCTTCCACCCTCCCTTCCTCCTTCCTTCCTCCCTCCCTTCCTCCCTCCCTCCCTTCCTTCCTCCCTCCCTTCCTCCCTCCCTTCCTTCCACCCTCCCTCCCTCCCTTCCTCCCTTCCTTCCTCCCTCCCTTCCTCCTTCCCTTCCTTCCACCCTCCCTTCTTCCCTCCCTTCCTCCCTTCCTTCCTCCCTCCCTCCCTTCCTCCCTTCCTTCCACCCTCCCTTCCTCCCTCCCTCCATCCCTTCCTTCCTCCCTCCCTCCCTCCCTCCCTCCCTCCCTCCCTCCCTTCCTCCCTCCCTTCCTTCCTCCCTTCCTTCCTTCCTCCCTCCCTTCCTCCCTTCCTTCCTTCCTCCCTCCCTTCCTTCCTCCCTCCCTCCCTCCCTCCCTTCCTCCCTCCCTTCCTTCCACCCTCCCTTCCTCCCTTCCTTCCTCCCTCCCTTCCTCCCTCCCTCCCTTCCTTCCTCCCTCCCTTCCTTCCTCCCTCCCTTCCTCCCTCCCTTCCTTCCTTCCTCCCTCCCTTCCTTCCTCCCTCCCTCCCTCCCTTCCTTCCTTCCTTCCTCCCTTCCTCCCTCCCTCCCTTCCTCCCTCCCTCCCTCCCTTCCTTCCTTCCTCCCTCCCTCCCTCCCTTCCTTCCTCCCTCCCTCCCTCCCTCCCTTCCTTCCTTGCTCCCTCCCTTCCTCCCTCCCTTCCTCCCTTCCTTCCTTCCTTCCTCCCTCTCTTCCTTCCTCCCTCCCTCCCTCCCTTCCTTCCTTCCTTCCTCCCTTCCTCCCTCCCTCCCTTCCTCCCTCCCTCCCTCCCTTCCTCCCTTCCTTCCTCCCTCCCTCCCTCCCTCCCTTCCTTCCTCCTCCCTCCTCCTCCCTTCCTTCCTCCCTTCCTCCCTCCCTTCCTCCCTTCCTTCCTCCCTCCCTTCCTCCCTCCCTTCCTTCCTCCCTCCCTTCCTCCCTCCCTCCCTCCCTCCCTCCCTTCCTTCCTTCCTCCCTCCCTTCCTCCCTCCCTTCCTTCCACCCTCCTTCCTCCCTTCCTTCCTCCCTCCCTTCCTCCCTCCCTCCCTTCCTCCCTCCCTTCCTTCCACCCTCCCTTCCTCCCTCCCTTCCTCCCTTCCTTCCTCCCTCCCTGCCTCCCTCCCTTCCTTCCACCCTCCCTTCTTCCCTCCCTTCCTCCCTTCCTTCCTCCCTCCCTCCCTTCCTCCCTCCCTTCCTTCCACCCTCCCTTCCTCCCTTCCTTCCTCCCTCCCTTCCTCCCTCCCTCCCTTCCTTCCTCCCTCCCTTCCTCCCTCCCTTCCTTCCACCCTCCCTCCCTCCCTTCCTCCCTTCCTTCCTCCCTCCCTTCCTCCCTCCCTTCCTTCCACCCTCCCTTCTTCCCTCCCTTCCTCCCTTCCTTCCTCCTCTCCCCTCTCTTCCTCCCTTCCTTCCACCCTCCCTTCCTCCCTCCCTCCATCCCTTCCTTCCTTCCTCCTCCCTCCCTCCCTTCCTCCCTCCCTTCCTCCCTCCCTTCCTTCCTTCCTCCCTCCCTTCCTCCCTCCCTTCCTCCCTTCCTACCTTCCTCCCTCCCTTCCTTCCTCCCTCCCTCCCTCCCTTCCTTCCTTCCTTCCTTCCTTCCTCCCTCCCTCCCTTCCTCCCTCCCTCCCTCCCTTCCTTCCTTCCTCCCTCCCTCCCTTCCTTCCTCCCTCCCTCCCTCCCTCCCTTCCTTCCTCCCTTCCTCCCTCCCTTCCTTCCACCCTCCCTTCCTCCCTTCCTTCCTCCCTCCCTTCCTCCCTCCCTTCCTTCCTCCCTCCCTTCCTCCCTCCCTCCCTCCCTCCCTTCCTTCCTCCCTCCCTTCCTCCCTCCCTTCCTTCCACCCTCCCTTCCTCCCTTCCTTCCTCCCTCCCTCCCTTCCTCCCTCCCTTCCTCCCTCCCTTCCTTCCTTCCTCCCTCCCTCCCTTCCTTCCTCCCTCCCTCCCTCCCTTCCTCCCTCCCTTCCTCCCTCCCTTCCTTCCTTCCTCCCTTCCTTCTCCCTCCCTTCCTTCCTCCCTCTCTCCCTTCCTCCCTCCCTTCCTTCCTCCCTCCCTTCCTTCTCCCTCCCTCCCTTCCTTCCTCCCTCCCTGTCTCCCTCTCTTCCTTCCTTCCTCCCTTCCTTCCTTCCTCCCTTCCTTCCTCCCTCCCTTCCTTCCTTCCTCTCTCCTATCCTTCCTCCCTCCCTTCCTTCCTTCTTTCCCTCCCTCCCTTCCTTCCACCCTCCCTTCCTTCCTCCCTTCCTTCCACCCTCCCTTCCTTCCTCCCTCCCTCCCTTCCTTCCCCATTCCATGTGGACCACACCTGGTCTCTGGTGCCAAAAGGAAAATGAAGGTGGTTGTGACAATATTTAATAGGTTTACACACTTAATAGGCAACATTCTGATTACTGACCACCCAAGTATCAGCTGGTATCAGGAATGAAAATGTGTATCAAGATGTCTGTCCATTAAGAGCTTTTACACCCTGGACGATGATAGGCTCTTAAGCAAAAGCGCTTTGATAATGACCACAGTCGTGTTACTAACAAGGTGGACCTGAGTGGGAGCAGCGGCAGCGGAGGTGGCGGCACAAAGGGATCTGAGCGGTGACTTAAAAAAACAGAAAAAACAAGGAGTGATGTCACAGGACAGCAGGTAGGTGATTGGTTGGTGAGTATTACAACTCTTTTGCTCTCTGAGCGAGTATTAATTACTATAACTTTATTAAATTAATAACTTTTAATTAAATTAACTAATTAAAACTAAAAATTAAACTAAAACTAATCATTTGAATAAAAACTGTAACTAATTATATAAATAAAATAAGGTTAGATAGAGGTGGCAGGACAGGTGGTGTGTCGTAACTGCAGCATGTGGGAGTTGGTGGAGACCAACGAGATCCCGAGCAACCACATCTGTCGTAAGTGTCTGCAGCTCGAGGAACTTCGGCTCAGTGTTGTTGAGCTGGAGTCCGAGCTGCAGACATTGCGATGCATCAGGGAAGGGGAGAGTTACCTGGACACTTTGTTCCAGGAGGAAGTCACACCCCTTAGGTTAAGTAGTACTTTAGAGTTAGTCAATGGTCAGGGACAGGAAAGTGTGACTGCGAGTCAGGAAGGTATGGGGACCCAGGATGTAGTGATGGAGGAGCCTCAGCCCTGGACCTTGTCCAACAGGTACAAGGTACTTGCTACTTGGATGAGAACAAGGACTGCAGGGAGGATGGACAAATTGACCACGGCATCATAGGAATGTGGTAGTGGTAGGCGACAGTATAGTCAGGGGAATAGATACTGTTCTCTGCAGCCATTACAGGGAGTACCGAAGGCTGTGTTGCCTGCCCGGTGCCAGGGTTAAGGATACCTCCTCGTGGCTGGAGAAGAATTGGAGTGGGAGGGGGAGGATCCAGTTGTTGTGGTCCATGTAGGAACGAGAATGAGGTTCTGCTGAGGGAGTTTCAGGAGCAAAGGTCTAAAGTAGTAAGCAGAACCTCAAAGGTAATAATCTCTGGATTGTTACCGGAGCCACGCACAACTTGGCATAGGGACAAACAGATTAGAGGTTTAAATGCGTGGCTCAGCGAGTGGTGTGGGAGAAAGGGGTTTCAATTCATGGGGCACTAGTACTGGGGAAAGAGGTAGCTGTTCCATTGGGATGGGCTCCACTTAAACCAGGCTGGGACCAGTGTCCTGGCGAATCGAATAACTAGGGCTGTAGCTAGGGTGGAGGGAGGGAGCAGGTGCGGGGAAATTTAGTAATTTAAAGAGAAAAGTCAGGAAATAGAGCAGTGCAGTGAATGGGGTAAAAATAAGCAGTGTGGGACAGGAAGGGACAGAGAGTTTAAAGGTAATAGTGCAACAGCGAATAAGGTCAAAGCAGGGAATACTGGTAAAAAGTTAAAATTAGAGGCCCTTTATCTGAATGCACGAAGCCTCCATAACAAGATAGATGAATTAGTGGTACAAATAGAGATAAATGGCTTTGATATAATAGCCATTACAGAGACATGGTTGCAAGGTGACCAAGGTTGGGAATTAAATATACCAGGGTACTTGACGTTTCAAAAAGACAGGCAGGCTAGAACAGGAGGTGGGGTAGCCCTGATAATTAAGGATGACTTCAGGACAGTAGTGAGAAAGGATCTTGGCTCGGAAGATCAGGAAGTAGAATCAGTATGGGTGGAGATATGAAATAACAAGGGGCAGAAAACAGAGGTGAGAGTAGTTTATAGGCCCCCTAACAGTAGCTATATCGTAGGACAGAGTATTAATCAAGAAATAATAGGAGCTTGTAACAAAGGTAATGCGATAATCATGGGGGACTTTAATCTGCATATAGATTGGGCAAATCAAATTGGCAAGGGTAGTCTGGAGGACGAGTTCATAGAATGCATTCGAGACAGTTTCCTAGAACAATATGTCATGGAACCAACCAGGATACAGGCTATTTTAGATCTAATTTTGTGTAATGAGACAGGATTCATTAGTAATCTCATAGTAAAGGATCCTCTAGGGAAGAGTGATCATAATATGATAAAATTTTACATTAAGTTTGAGAGTGACATTCTTAAGTCTGAAACTAGAGTCTTAAACTTAAATAAAGTCAATTATGTAGGTATGAGGGGTGATTTGGCTAAGGTAGATTGGGAAACTAGATTAAAAGGTATGATGGTAGATATGCAGTGGAAAACATTTAAAGAAATATTCCAATATTCTCAACGAATATACATTCCATTGAGAAATAAAAAACCCATGGGAAAAATGATCAAACCATGGCTAACTAAAGAACTTAAGGATAGTATTAGATTAAAAGAAGAGGCTTATAATGTTTCAAAGAATAGTAGTAAGCCTGATGGTTGGGAAAGCTTTAGAAACCAGCAAAGGATGACCAAAAAATTGATAAAAAGGGAGAAAATAGAATATGAGAGTAACTTAGCAAGAAATATAAGAACAGATTGTAAGAGCTTCTACAAGTATGTAAAAAGAGAGTAGCCAAAGCAAGCATTGGTACCTTAGAGGCTGAGACAGGAGAAATTATATTGGGGAACAAGGAAATGGCATATCTGTCTTCACAGTAGAAGACACAAATTGTATACCAAAAATAATGGGGAACTAAGGGTCTAATGAGAGTGAGGAACTTAAAGTAATTAATATCAGTAGAAAAAAAGTACTTGGGAAACTAATGGGACTAAAAGCTAACAAATCCCCTGGGCCTGACGGCCTACATCCTAGGGTTCTAAAAGAGGTGGCTGCAGAGATAATGGATGCATTGGTTGTGATCTTCCAAAATTCCCTAGATTCTGGAAAGGTCCCAATGGATTGCAAGGTAGCAAATGTAACCCCGCTATTCAAGAAAGGAGGGAGAGAAAAAACAGGGAACTACAGGCCAGTTAGCCTGACAGCAGTCATTGGGAAAATGCTGGAATCCATTGTTAAGGAAGTGATAACAGGGCACTTAGAAAATCATAATATGATTAGGCAGAGTCAACATGGTTTTATGAAAGGGAAATCATGTTTGACAAATTTATTATAATTTTTTGAGGATGTAACTAGCAGGGTAGATAAAAGGGAACCAGTGGATGTAGTATATTTGGATTTCCAAAAGGCATTCGATAAGGTGCCACATAAAAGGTTGTTACACAAGGTAAGGGCTCATGGGATTGGAGGTAATATATTAGCATGGATAGAGGATTGGTTAATGGACAGAAAGCAGAGAGTTGGGATAAACGGGTCATTTTCAGATTGGCAGGCTGTAAAATAGTGGGGTGCCGCAAGGATCAGTGCTTGGGCCTCAGCTATTTACAATCTATATTACTGACTTAGATGAAAGGACAGAGTGTAATGTATCCAAGTTTGCTGATGATACAAAGCTAGGTGGGAATGTAAGCTGTGAGGAGGACACAAAGAGCCTACAAAGGGATATAGACAGGTTAAGTGAGTGGGCAATAAGGTGACAGATGGAGTATAATGTGGGGAAATGTGAGGTTATTCACTTTGGTAGGAAGAATAGAAAAACAGCATATTTTTTAAATGGTGAGAAACTATTAAATGTTGGTGTTCAGAGAGATTTAGGTGTCCTCGTACAGGAAACACTGAGAGTTAGCATGCAGGCACAGCAAGCAAGTAGGAAGGCAAATGGTATGTTGGCCTTTATTGCAAGGGGGTTAGAGTACAAGAGTAAGGAAGTCTTGCTACAATTGTACAGGGCTTTGGTGAGACCACACCTGGAATACTGTGTACAGTTTTTGTCTCCTTATCTAAGGAAGGATATACTTGCCTTGGAGGCAGTTCAACGAAGGTTCACTAGACTAATCCCTGGAATGAGAGGGTTGTCCTATGAGGAGAGATTGAGTATATTAGGCCTATACTCTTTGGAATTTAGAAGAATGAGAGGAGATCTCATTAAAACATATTAGATTCTGAGGGGGATTGACAGGATAGATGCTGAGAGAATGGCCCATATTTTCCGATGCCTACGGGTATGTACGAGCTATGTACACACCCGTAGGGACATCGGAAATGCCGGTTTCAGGCATGCGAAGCGCATGCGCTGAAAACCAGCATTTCCAATCTGCCAAGAATCCTCTTGACAGATCAGATGCCTGCCCTGGAGAAGGGCCTCTGCAGGTGGAGAGTTCCGCTTTCTGCAGAACCTCCGCCCGCTGAAAACCCTTAGAAATCTTACGCCTGGTACCAGCATAAGAGTTTAAAAAAGTTAAAAAAAAATGTTTTTCACTCATTTATAATTTAAAAATACTTTTTACAGGAAACTCTCGTTTAAACGGCACCTAAATATCCGGAATTCTCTATTAACCAGCAAAATTCATACTCCGAAAACTCCTCTCAAATAACCGGCAATGTTGCCGAGTCCGAGTCCGAGTCTCCCGCGAACGCCGAGTTAGTCAGTGGGGGTAGTTCTCCAAAGTGCCACTACTCAGCTTCCTGGCGCTGTCGGAAGTCCGAACACTGCAGTAACAGGAGTCTGATTCTCCCGCATTGCTAGTAGTCTCTTCTGATCCGCCATTTTACTGTGTGTCTCCCACGCTGCTGGTAGTCTCTTCCTAGCCACCATTGTTCTGTGTGTCTCTCCATCTTTATCGGGAATTATCTCCCCCATCTTGCATTATGGAATTCCCAAAAGCTGGCCCAAGCAAAAGGAAGAGAGTGGTCTTAACTTTAAAACAGAAAATCGAGATATGCCAACGACTAGAAAGGGGAGAGAAGCGTATCAACATTATGAATGAATTCAAAATCGGTTCATCAACAATCTACGACATCAAATCGCAGAAGGATAAGCTGCTCAAGTTTTATTCAAGCTCGGAGACATCTAAGAGTGTAGAGAAACGGCATACGCTTCGTAAGCCTAAGCTTGAAGAGCTGGATACCGTGCTTTATGAATGGTTTTCTCTTAAGCGTTCAGAGGGTGTTCCACTTTCCGGACCCATGCTAATCGAGAAAGCGAAGGATTTCTATGAAAAGATGGAGCTCACTGACAAGTGTGCTTTCTCCGAGGGATGGCTAATGTGCTTCAAGTTACGGCACGGGATATGACGACTCGATATTTCCGGGGAGAAGAAATCAGCTGATCACGACGCCGCAGAAGAATACTGCGATTATTTCAATCGGATTGTGCAGCAACATGATTTGTCGCCAGCACAGATCTACAATGCCGATGAAACTGGCTTGTTTTGGAGGTTTTTGCCAGAATCAACGCTTGCTGGGGCTAGTGAGGCTAATGCTTCAGGTTACAAGAAAAATAAAGATCGTGTAACCGTGCTAACATGTGCGAACGCCGCTGGATCACACCGGGTTAAACTTCTTGTTATCGGGAAGTATAAAAATCCCCGTGCATTTAAAAATGTGAGGCACTTACCTGTTGAGTACAAAGCTCAAAAAAATGCTTGGATGGATAAGGAAATCTTCTCCGATTGGGTCCATCATATTTTTGTTCCATCTGTGAGGGAACATTTCCGTAAAATAGGGAAACCTGAAGATAGCAAATGCATTTTATTGCTTGATAATTGTAGAGCCCATCCGCATGAATCCAAGTTGGTTTCGGGAAATATTTTCACCATTTATTTGCCACCAAATGTAACTTCTCTCATACAACCCATGGACCAGGGCGTTATCCAAAATCTGAAGTGTCATTACAAGAAAGACTTCCTACGTAAACTGATAAACCAAGATGACAATATTCACGCATTTCAGAAGGAATACAGTATTAAAGATGCCATCTATAATGTTGCATGTTCCTGGAACTTGGTGAAAGGTCACACTCTGAGGCAAGCCTGGCGCAAATTGTGGCCTTCTGTAATGTTTGCTGAAGGTTCTTCTTCAGAGGAGGAATTTCATGGGTTCAATGTTCATCCCAAGAAGAGTACAATAATGGAAATGGCTGGCATGGTGAAAAATGTAGGCCCAGCAAACCCTCTATGTCGCCTCAGTGAAAGTGATATCGAGCAGTGGGTTGATGCAGATAGAGAAGTTGCTGTTGTGCATATGCTAAGTGATGATGAAATAATTGAGAGTGTTTTGAATCCAAAGAAAGAAAAGGAAAGTGAGATGGAAAGTGAAGAGGATGAGATTTCTGAAGAGAACAAGATTTCTTGGGCTAAAGCTGCGGAAGGATTTTCTTCAATCCTCCAATTTGCTAAAAGGCAGACTTGCTACTCTGCCCAAGAAGTTATGCAACTCCATATTCTGCATTCCACGTTTCTACAGAAAATGCAAGCCAACATCCGCAACATCTTTAAGAAAGCTTCCAAAAGAGTCGAAGCAGCGGAAGTGCCTGAAGAATCTGTGGAATCTGTGGAAGTGCATGATCCTGATGACCCAGCTGGCATGGATATTCCTGATGAACCAGTTGACTTGGAATAAGTGTACAGTCAACTACAGTACTGTATACAGTCGTTTATAAGTTTTGTTTTACTGTTAAGTAATTAAAGAGTTATGGATTACCCTCAACTGGCAGTACTGTACTTAATCAAGCATCTTCCACCATCCATTTAACACAACATTCTGTAGGTGAGTACCCAATTACTGTATACTGCACATTTCTTGATTTTTTTATTTTTGTTTGTTAAAAATAGCCTCGGTAGATAACCCTCTCCATCATCCGGAATTTTTATTCAACCGGCACCACCCCGGTCCCGTCGGTGCCGGATACCAAAGAGTTTCCTGTAAAAAGGTACGTTTATTTTTAGCCCCGTAAAAAACTTTAATTATTTTTTTCAAAAAATTAAATTTTTGTTTAAGATATTTAATTTAATGTAATTTTAACTCATTTTAAAAACGTGATGGTTTAAAAAAAATTTATTTCATGTTTTAGTGTCTTTTTTCAGTGATCCCCATTCATACTTTTGACAGTTCTATCTGTCAAAAGTATGAAAGGGGATTCCCTTCTTTCATTGGCTCGCCTGGCCCATGTGATCCCAGGGACCCTTGCGAACCGCATGCGCCCCTGGGATATGTGGGCCCTGCGCATTTCGACTGTGGACAGGCCCAGCATCGGAAGTGTGGCGGGGACCGAAGACAATGGCTTCGGTCTTCCCAATATTTAATTGGAGAAAATTTCTGCTCACTGGATGTTGGACAAGCAGTGTGTCAATTTAAACACTGTGGAGGGGTCGAGAGAAGAGGTAGTGAGGTAGAGCTGGGTGTCGTCAGCGTAAATGTGGAAACTGACGCCGTGTTTTCGGATTATGTCACCAAGGGTCAGCATGTAGATGAGAAATAGGAGGGGCCAAGGATAAATCCTTGGGAACCCCAGAAGTAACGGTGTGGGAATGGGAAGAGAAGCCATTGTAGGTGATTCTCTGGCTACGATTAGATAGATAAGAATGGAACCAGGCGAATGCAGTCCCACCCAGCTGGACGATGGTGGGGAGGCGTTGGAGATGGATGGAGTGGTCAACCGTGTCAAAGGCTGCAGACAAGTTGAGAAGGACGAGGAGGGATAGTTTACCTTTGTCACAGTCACAAAGGATATCATTTGTGACTTTGATGAGAGCCGTTTCGGTACTGTGGCAAGGGCAGAAACCGGATTGGAGGGATTCAAACATGGAGTTGGGGGAAAGATGGGCACAGATTTTTGAGGCGACAACACATTCAAGGACTTTGGTGAGGAAAGGGAGGTTGGAGACGGAGGAGTCAAGGGTTGTTTTTTTGAGGAGAGGGGTGAGAGGGGGACAGTACCTGAGGATAGCGAACCATTAACAATGTCAGTTAACATGGGAGCCAGAAAAGGAAGTTCTTTTGCCAATTATTTTAAATCTATGACCTCTGGTTATCAACCCACTTGCCAAAAAAAAAAATTCTCCCTACTTGCTCTATCAACACCCTTCATAATTCTGAAAACCTATATTTAGGTCAGCCTTTAATCTTCTCTGCTCTGAGGAGAATAATTCCTGAGTATCTCCAGTCGCTCCACATAACTGAAGTCCCTCATCCCTGGTATCATCCTGGAAAACCTCCTCTGTACCCTCTCCAAGACCTTGATATCCTCTGTAAAGTGTGGACACAAAATTCCAGCTGTAAAAGTTTATCGTAACCTCCTTGTATTTACAATGTAAATATAATGTTGTAATGGATCTAAAATTATATAATTGCAGAAATCTCCATTGTTTCAAAGATGCAATGGAACAGTACAGCTATTTGGGAGTTATTTTTGGAAAGTAGCAACAGCCAAGTGGGTTGTGAGTTTCACACCCCATCACCAGAGAAGGAAAGGCAATCAAAGACCCCCTCCCACAAGCCCCTCCCCCCACCTCCTCCCTCCACAAGCCCCCTCCCCTCTCCCCCCACAAGCCCCTCCCCTCCTCCCCCACAAGCCACTCCCCTCTCCTCCACCTCCACAAGCCCCTCCCCTCCCCCACAAGCCCCTCCCATTTCCCCCTCCCCCCACAAGCCCCTCCCCTCTCCTCCTCCCCCACAAACCCCTCCCCTCTCCTCCACCCCCCCACAAGCCCCTCCTTTCTCCTCCTCCCCCCACAAGCCCCATCCCTCTCCTCCTCCCCCGACAAGCCCTGCCTCTCTCCTCCCCTCACAAGCCCTTCCCCTCTCCTCCACCCCAACAAGCCCCTCCCCTCTCCTCCACCCCCACAAGCCCCACCCCTCTCCTCCTCCCCCCACAAGCCACTCCCCTCTCCTCTTCCCCCCACAAGCCACTCCCCTCTCCTCTTCCCCCCACAAGCCCCTCCCCTCCCCCCCCCTCCGCACAAGCCCCTCCCCTCACCTCCACCCTCCACAAGCCCCTCCCCTCCACCCCCACAAGCCCCTCCCCTCTCATCCTCCCCCACAAGCCCCTTCTCTCTCCTCCCCTCCACAAGCCCCTCCTCTCTCCTCCCCTCACAAGCCCCACCCCTCTCCCCCCACAAGCTCCTCCCCTCTCGTCCTCCCCCCTCAACTCCTCCCACAAGCCCCTCCCCTCTCCTCCTCCCCCCACAAGCCCCTCCTCCTCTCCCAACAAGCCCCGCCCCTCCCCCCACAAGCCCCTCCCCTCTCCTCCTCCCCCCTCAACTCCTCCCACAAGCCCCTCCCCTCCCCTCCTCCCCCCACAAGCCCCTCCCCCTCCTCCAACAAGCCCTGCCGCTCTCCTCCTCCTCCCCCAAAAGCCCCTCCCCTCTCCTCCTCCCCCCACAAGCCCCGCCCCTCTCCTCCCCCCACAAGCCCCTCCCCTCTCCTCCTCCCCCAAAAGCCCCTCCTCCCCCCACAAGCCCCACCCCTCTCCACCCCCACAAGCCCCTCCCCTCTCCTCCTCCCCCACAAGCCCCACCCCTCTCCAACCCCCACAAGCCCCGCCCTTCTCCGCCCCCCACAAGCCCTGCCCCTTTCCTCCCCCCACAAGCCCCTCCCCTCTCCACCCCCCACAAGCCCCTCCCCTCTCCTCCTCCCCCAACAAGCCCTGCCCCTCTCCTCCCCCCACAAGCCCCTCCCCTCTCCTCCTCCCCCAAAAGCCCCTCCCCTCTCCTCCTCCCCCCACAAGCCCCGCCCCTCTCCACCCCCCACAAGGCCCTCCCCTCTCCTCCTCCCCCAAAAGCCCCTCCCCTCTCCTCCCCCACAAGCCCCTCCCCTCTCCTACTCCCCCAAAAGCCCCTCCCCTCTCCTCCTCCCCCCACAAGCCCCTCCCCTCTCCTCCTCCCCCAAAAGCCCCTCCCCTCTCCTCCTCCCCCCACAAGCCCCTCCCCTCTCCTCCTCCCCCAAAAGCCCCTCCCCTCCTCCCCCCACAAGCCCCGCCCCTCTCCACCCCCCACAAGCCCCGCCCTTCTCCGCCCCCCACAAGCCCCTCCCCTCTCCAACCCCCCACAAGCCCCTCCCCTCTCCTCCTCCCCCAAAAGCCCCTCCCCTCTCCTCCTCCCCCCACAAGCCCCTCCCCTCTCCAACCCCCCACAAGCCCCTCCCCTCTCCTCCTCCCCCAAAAGCCCCTCCCCTCTCCTCCTCCCCCCACAAGCCCCTCCCCTCTCCTCCTCCCCCCACAAGCCCCTCCCCTCTCCTCCTCCCCCCACAAGCCCCTCCCCTCTTCTCCTCCCCCCACAAGCCCGCCCTTCTCCTCCCCCCACAAGCCCCGCCCTTCTCCTCCCCCCACAAGCCCCGCCCTTCTCCGCCCCCCACAAGCTCCTCCTCTCAGGCTCCGGCCCGCCGTGAGTGAGTGAGTGTGAGATGGCGGCGGTGCGGTTGCTATACGGCAAGTTGCTGTGGAAGCAGGGCCTCAGGCTGCGCCGTGCGGCGGCTTCCAGGTGAGCGGAGCGGATACAGTGGCGAGGGTCGGGAGCCAGAGTCACTCAGAGACAGCTCCCGGTCCGGCCCGGGTTCAAGGGGCATTTACACCGCTGGCCGGCCGGGGTTAAACAACAACAACTGTATTTATATGGAGGTGATCTCATTGAAACGTACAAGATTCTGAGGGGATTGACAGGGTAGATGCTGAGACGTTGTTTCCCCTGGCTGGAGTGTCTAGAACTAGAGGGTATAGTCTCAGGATAAGGGGTCGGCCTTTTAGGACTGAGATGAGGAGGAATTTCTTCACTCAGAGTGTTGTGAATCTTTGGAATTGTGATCTGGTGTGAACCCAGGTATACAAAGTGCTCAAGCAGGTCGGTTAGCTCTCCAGAGCACTGTATAAAAATACTGCAGAGTCTCTTTAATGTTGAGAAAATGGATACTCTTGGCTGCACTCTTAAAACATTACAAAAAACAGTTGCTGGGGAGCAAAGCTTTGTTCAGTCATCTTTGTTCTCTCCTGTAGGCAGAGCACAAGAGCATTAGGGCGCTGCTGGCCTTGTTTCACACTCTGCAGATACCAACAACAACAACAACTTGTATTTATATAGCGCCTTTAACATAGTAAAACGTCCCAAGGCGCTTCACAGGAGCGTTATCAAACAAAATTTGACACCGAGCCACATAAGGAACCAGGCGAGTGCAGTCTCACCTAGCTGGATGATGGTGGGGAGGCGTTGGAGGAGGATGGAGTGGTCAACCGTGTCAAAGGCTGCAGACAGGTCGAGAAGGACGAGGAGGGATAGTTCACCTTTGTCACAGTCACAAAGGATGTCAATTTGGAATTTGAGAGCCATTTTGGTACTGTGGCAGGGGCGGAAACCAGATTGGAGGGATTCAAACATGGAGTTCCGGTAAAGGTGGGCACGGATTTTTGAGGTGACAACATGTTCAATGACGTTGGAGAGGAAAGGGTGGTTGGAGATGGGGTGGTAGTTTGCAAAGACGGAGGGGTCAAGGGTTGATTTTTGAGGAGAGGAGTGCTGACTGCAGATTTGAAGGAGCGGGGTCAGTCAATACCTGAGTAGAGCGAACCATTAACAATGTCAGCTAACATGGGAGCCAGAAAAGGAAGTTGGGTAGTCAGCTGTTTAGTGGCAATAGGGTCGAGGGAGCAGGAAGTGGGTCTCATGGACAAGATGAGCATGGAGAGGTCAAGAGGGGAGATCGGAGAGAAACTGGAGAAAGATGCGAGTTCAGGGCTAGGGTGGGGGGAACCTTAGAGGGAGTCTGGCCCAGTGGGCTCGAGGGAAGGAAGGGAAGTGGCAGAGGCAGTTGATCGGATGGTCTCAATCTTAGAGACAAGTCATAGAGTCATAGAGTTGTACAGCACAGAAAGAGGCCCTTCGGCCCATCGTGTTCGCGCCGGCCATCAAACCCTGTCTATTCTAATTCCATTTTCTAGCACTTGGTCCGTAGCCTTGTATGCTATGCTGTTTCAAGTGCTCGTCTAAATGCTTCTTGAATGTTGTGATGGTTCCTGCCTCTACCACCCTTTCAGGCAGTGAGTTCCAGATTCCAACCACCCTCTGGGTGAAAAAGTTTTTCCTCAAATCCCCTCTAAACCTCCTGCCCCTTACCTTGAAACTATGCCCCCTTGTTATTGACCCCTCTACTAAGGGGAAAAGTTCCTTTCTATCTACCCTATCTATGCCCCTCATAATTTTGTACACCTCAATCAGGTCCCCCCTCAGCCTTCTCTGCTCTAAGGAAAACAACCCCATCCTGTCCAGTCTCTCTTCATGGCTGAAGCGCTGCAGCCCAGGTAACATCCTGGTGAATCTCCTCTGCACCCTCTCCAATGCAATCACATTCTTCCTATAGTGTGGCGACCAGAACTGCACACAGTATTCCAGCTGTGGCCTAACTAGCGTTTTGTACAGCTCCATTATAACCTCCCTGCTCTTATATTCTATGCCTCGGCTAATGAAGGCAAGTATCCCATATGCCTTTTTAACCACCTTATCTACCTGTCCTGCTGCCTTCAGGGATCTATGCACATGCACACCAAGGATCCTCTGTCCTTCCTAGGGTCCTACCATTCATTGTGTATTCCCTTGCCTTGTTAGTCCTCCCAGAATGCATCACCTCACACTTTTCAGGGTTAAATTCCATTTGCCCCTGTTCTGCCCATCTGACCAACCCGTCTATATCGTCCTGTAGCCTGAGGCTTCCCTCCTCGCTATTTACCACCCCACCAATTTTCGTGTCATCTGCGAACTTACTGATCATATCTCCTACATTCATATCTAAATCATTAATGTACACTACAAACCGCAAAGGACCCAGCACCGATCCCTGCGGTACACCACTGGACACAGGCTTCCAGTCACAAAAACAACCTTCGACCATCACCCTCTGCCTCCTGCCACGAAGCCAATTTTGTATCCAATGTGCCAAGTTGCCCTGGATCCCATGGGCTCTTACCTTCTTGACTCGTCTCCCATGCGGGACTTTGTCAAAAGCCTTACTGAAGTCCATGTAGACCACATCAACTGCACTACCCTCATCCACACACCTAGTCACCCCCTTGAAAAATTCAATCAAATTGGTTAGACATGATCTTCCCCTGACAAAGCTTTGCTGACTATCCTTGATTAATCCTTGCCTCTCCAAGTGGAGACTAATTCTGTCCCTCAGAATTTTTTCCAATAATTTCCCTACCACTGATGTTAGGCTCACTGGCCTGTAATTCCCTGGTTTATCCCTACTACCCTTCTTGAATAATGGTACTACGTTAGCTGTTCTCCAGTCCTCTGGCACCTACCCTGTGGCCAGAGAGGTTCTGAAAATTTGTGTCCGAGCCCCTGCAATCTCCTCCCTTGTCTCACACAGCAGCTTGGGATACATCTCATCTGGGCATGGGGATTTATCCACTTTTAAGCCTGCTAAAACGGCTAGTACCTCCTCCCTCTCAATACTAATTTGTTCAAGTATCTCACAATCCCCCTGCCTGATTTCTATGCCTACATCGTCCTTCTCCATAGTGAACACAGATGCAAAATATTCATTTAAAACCCCACCTACATCTTCTGGCTCTACACACAGATTGCCACTTTGGTCCCTAATGGGCCCTACTCTTTCCCTGGTTATCCTCTTGCCCTTAATATACTTATAAAACACCTTGGGATTTTCCTTTATTTTGCCCGCCAGTGTTATTTCATGCCCCCTCTTCGCTCTCCTAATTTCTTTTTTTAAGTACCCCCCTGCACTTTCTATACTCCTCTAGGGTTTCCACTGTTTTTAGTCCTTTGTATCTGCCAAAAGCCTCCCTTTTTTTCCTTATCCATTCTTGTATATCCCTTGACATCCAGGGTTCCCTGGGCTTGTTGGTCCCACCCTTGAACTTTACGGGAACATGTTGCCGTTGTACTCTCTCTATTTCCTTTCTGAAAGACTCCCACTGCTCTGATGTGGATTTTCCTACAAGTAGCTGATCCCAGTCCACTTTGGCCAGATCCTGCCTTATCATATTAAAATCGGCCTTCCCCCAATTTAGAACCTTTATTTCCGGTCCATCTTTGTCCTTTTCCATGACTACCTTAAATCTCACCGAATTATGGTCACTGTCACCAAAATGCTCTCCTACTGACACTTCTACCACTTGCCCGGCTACATTCCCTAGAATTAGGTCCAGTACCGCCCCCTCTCTTGTAGGAATTTCTACATGCTGGCTCAAAAAGCTCTCCTGGATGCAGTTTAAGAATTCTGCACCCTCTAAGCCTTTCACACTCTGACTATCCCAGTTAATATTGGGGAAGTTGAAATCCCCTACTATTATTACCCTATTATTTCTACACATCTCTGAGATTTGCCTACATATCTGTTCCTCTATCTCCCCCTGACTGTTTGGGGGCCTATAGTACACTCCCAGCAAAGTGCTTGCCCCCTTTTTGTTTTTAAGTTCTACCCATATGGCCTCATTAGAGGAACCTGCTAAGATATCATCCCTTCTTCCAGCAGTAATTGACTCCTTGATTAATATTGCGACACCCCCTCCTCTTTTACACCCACCTCTGTCTCGCCTGAAGATTCTATACCCCGGAATATTGAGCTGCCAGTCCTGTCCCTCCCTCAACCATGTCTCTGTGATAGCAACAATATCATACTCCCATGTGTTCATCAACACCTTCAATTCATCTGCCTTACTCGCAAGACTCCTTGCATTAAAATAAATGCCATCCAGCCTTGCCATACTCCCTTGTGCCGTTACATATTTGCTCTGCCTTCCAGGCTGACTTGTTTTTTCTTCTATATTTGGCTGTGCATCACCCCCTACTATAGCTCCACTCCGTATCCCATCCCCCTGCCAAGTTAGTTTAAACCCCCCCCCCCCCCAACACTACTAGCAAACCTCCCCGCAAGGATGTTGGTCCCGTTCCGGTTCAGGTGCAACCCGTCCGACTTGTACAGGTCCCACCTTCCTCAGAAGCAGACCCAGTGATCCAGGAAACTAAAGCCCTCCCTCCTGCACCAACTCTTTAGCCATGCATTCATCTGCTCTATCCTCCTATTCCTATACTCACTAGCACGTGGCACCAGGAGTAATCCAGAGATTACAACCTTTGAGGTCCTGCTTTTTAATCTGCTACCTAACTCCCTAAATTCTTGTTGTAGGACCTCATCCCTCTTTCTACCCATGTCGTTGGTACCAATATGAACCACAACCTCTGACTGTTCGCCCTCCCCCTTCAAAATGCCCTGCAGCCGTTCAGTGACTTCCTTGACCCTGGCACCAGGGAGGCAACACACCATCCTGGAGTCACGTCTGCGGCCACAGAAACGTCTATCTGTTCCCCTTACGATAGAATCCCTTATCACTATTGCTCTCCCACTCTTTTTCCTCCCCTCCTGTGCAGCTGAGCCACTCGTAGTGCCACGGACTTGGCTCTTGCTGCATTCCCCTGAGAAACCATCTTCCCCATCAGTATCCAAAACGGAAAATCTGTTGGAGAGGGCGATGGTCCCAGGGGACTTCTGCACTACCTTCCTAGTTCTTTTACTCTTGTCTGGTGGTCACCCATTCCCTGTCTGCCTGTGCACTCTTTACCTGCGGTGTGACCACCTTGTTAAACGTGCTATCCGCGAAGATCTCAGCTTCGCGGATGCTCCACGGTGACTCCAGCCGCAGCTCCAGCTCCGAAACGCGGATTTCAAGTAGCTGCAGCTGGAGACACTTCCTGCACATGTGTTCGCCCTGGACACCTAAAGTGTCCCTGACTTCCAACATAGCACAGGAGGAGCACTCCACGCTATCCATGAGCTCCTCGCACTTGTTGTTGGAGGCGAGTGTGGAGGAGATGGGGGAGAGGGGTTTAAGACGACGGTTAGCAATAGAGAATAGAATCTGGGGGTTATCTTTGCATTCCAGAATGATCCTGGAATAGTGAGCAGTTTGGCAGACAAGAGTAGGACCCGATAATGCTGTATGTGGTCCAGCCAGATCTGGCGGTGAATGGCTAAACCAGTTGTCCGCCATATCCTTTCAAGTCTGCGTCCCTTGGACTTGAGGGAGTGAAAATGAGGGCCATACCAGGGGGAATAGCCAGGGTGAGAGAGAGTAATGGTTTTTATAGGGACTAGAGCATCAATAGTGGTGGTGAGGGTGTGGTTGAGCAGATCGGTAGCTGCAGAAATGTCATGGTGAATGGAGGGCCAGCGGCTGGACAGTTGGGATTTCATAAGTGCAGTTGTAAGAGAGTTAGGAGAGAGTTTTTTCCAGGGACGGACACAGAAGGAAGTAGGGTTGGGTGGGGGAAGGGGGATGTGGGTGGAAAGCGATACAAGGAAGTGGTCAGAGATGGTCTTATCTTCGATTGACACAAAGGGAGTAGTGCGGCCACGAGAGGTGACAAAGTCGAGGGGATGGCTGTGAATATGGGTTGGGGAGTTTACATGGAGGAAGAGATTAAGGGAGGATAGGAGGCTAGTGAACTCAGAGGAGAGAGAGGATGATGAATTGAGATGGAGGTTGAAATCACTGAGGTTGAGAAGTTGTTCGGTGCAGAGGCTGAGGGAGGAGAGCAGTGAAGATATCTCGGTGACGACATTTTTATGGTACTTGGGTGGGCGGTACAGAACGAGAATTTTAAATGAGAGGTGAGAGGGGTGGAATAAGGTGAGATGCTCAAAGGAGGAGAAAGTGCCGGAGGAATAGGGGGACAGACCAAGGTGTGATTTGGAGATGAGAGCCACACCACCACCACAGCGGTCTGAGCGGGGCAAGTGGTGGAAGGTATAGCCAGGCGGGGAGGCTTCATTTAAGGGTAAGGGTAAGGTGTCATCACCCCTCAACCAAGTTTCCGTCAGGGCCATGATATCGATGCAGTCATCCACGATAAGCTCATGGATGGCAAGGGCCTTGTTCGCAAGTGAATGGACATTCTGGAGGGAGATGCGGAGAGGGTCGGTGATGGCTGCCCCACTGCCAGTGTCCACAGGGTCAGCGCTGGGCGGGGATGAGTTGGACAGGGAGGAGATTGGCAAGATTAGCCCCTCCGCAAGCGCGCTGGGCGGGCAGGTCGGTGAGAGAGTAGAATGGGACAGTTGGGGTTGCTACTCGTGAGGAGGCAGCGACGAGTGCCATGGTGGGCCCTTTATAGGACGTGAAAAGTGTTATATAAATCCCAAGTCTTTTTTCTTTTCACTCAAGGGGTTAAGTTGCCATGTAAGACGATTGAAGTGGCCAGTGTAAGTGGAATCAAGAGGCAGTGAAATAATGTATTTCTGGAGCACACAGGCACCAAGCGTTATGGTGAGAGGACAGGTGGGGTGGGCTTATTGGACCCAAAAGCTTTTTTTCTTAAAAATTCACGTGGGCTCACAAATGGAAAATTAAAGGATATGTTATACGGTAATGTTCCATGTTTCTGATTGTATCATTTATGAGACACAAAGTGTTCTGTGCATTATGTGAAGATGTTGCAAAACAGAAAAAGTTTCAGTGTTTTAATAAGGTGGCAAGAACCTTGGGCGCCAGTTATATAACTGATTATTTTGATAGTAAATCTAAATCTCTGCTCCTTGTAGGGAAACCAAGCCAGTGAAAATATACTGATGGCAGTTATAAAGGGCATGAATTTATCTACTTCTACAGCAATAACTTTGTTGGTTCAGTGACCTGTCCTTGATTTCAGAACTCTTCGCTGATTCAGACACTGTTTACAATGTAGTTAATATGTTTACAATTAAATTCCAGGTTTAAAAAAAGACCCCATAATCTGAACTCGTGTCACAGTTCACTTGCCAAGTGCTATAAATTACTATCATTAGGTATCATAATTCCTGCATTCTGAACCAACCGTACATAACAAATCTGGGTACTTTACTGAATGTGTAAATGGGCCTTTTTTGACTCATTTTATGTACTTTTGTTTGTTTCTGTTTTAGCCAGTTGTCTTCCCATCTCTCCTAAAGATGCTGACTCATGCTGGGGTACAGTTCCTTCGTACCTCATTGGGAGGGGAGATTTCCTCTGTGTACTGTATGTAGCAAACTCATCAACGCATTGTTTATAAACGAGTTTATGATTTTGTTACGTATAACACACAGTGGAAATCTCCAAGTTTCACTTCTTGTGAGCTGGTTTTTGTTGCCCTCTCCCTTCCTAAGGCCAGTTGTGTAGTACTGTTGCTACCCAGACTGAGATCAGCTAACTCGGCACACACCAGAAATTGAACCACTGTCCTTTCTGGCCTGTTTTGGGGAGCCGGTTACTTTATTCTGTAACTTCTCCCCCCCTCTTTGCATTCACTCTTCCCCAATATGATGCATCATTCCCTGGTTGAGATGGCAGGTAAGCTTCCAGGCCACTGTCAAAATTGCAGGGGCCCAGTGGTGACTTGTCCTGTTTTTCCCTTCCCTGTGGGGACGTCCGATCTTCAGCTTGTTTTCCTCTGATTAACCGAGTACCATGAGAAATGGAGACACGCGATGCACCAAGCAACGCTCTAACGGAGCATGGGACAATGATTGATTTATTCCTCTGATTAGATGCATGAGATTGGGATCTCTCATTGTGTCACATTGTAATGGAGCGCAAATTACTGGCCCTAAACTTCAATGATTATCTGTGTAGTTGCACTTTTTGTGTAGTGGCAGCACTGTTGAGTCAGAAGGTTGTGCTTTCAAGCCCCATTCCAGAGATTTGATCACGTAATCTAGGCTGAGCCTCCTGTGCAGTACAGAGGGAGATCTGCACTATTGGAGATGCTGTCTTGCAAGCGAACGTAAAAGATCCCATGGCACTTTTTGAAGAGGAGCAAGGGAGATCTCCCTGTGTGTTGACCAATATTTATCCCTCAACCAATGTCACTAAAATATTATCTGGTCATTGTCGCATTGCTGTTTGTAGGACCTAGCTGAGCGCAAATTGGTTGCCATGTTACCTTACATTACAATAGTGCCTATGCTTCAAAGGAAGCTGTGAAGCACTTTGGGACATCCTGATGTCATGAAAGGTGCTGTATAAATGCAAGTTTGTTTCCTTCCTTTAACACCCTTTGAGTTGCAAGAACCTATAGAATTGTAGATGGGTCAACTTAAATTATTGAATTACTGACTGATCTGTTTGTCAGAAATTCTGCTTCATAAACATTCCCAACACAGCAGCTATCACGATAGCAAAATACTGCAGATGCTGGAAATCCGAAATAACAACAGAAAACGCTGGAAAAACTCAGCAGGCCAGGCAGCATCCGTGGAGAGAGCAAGAGAGTTGACGTTTCAGGTCGATGACCTTTCATCAGAACTGGGAAGAGCTGGAAATCAAATAGATTTAAGGCCAGGGTAAAGCTGGGAAAAGGGGAAGGGGATAAAGGAACAAAGGAGGAGATGAAGAGACATTAAGAGACATTAAGAGATATGCAAGGCTAGAGGTGGTGTTAATGTGACAGATTAAGGCTGAATGAAGTGTGAAATCTACTGGCAGAATGAAGGAAAGGTCATCGACCTGAAACGTCAACTCTCTTGCTCTCTCCACGGATGCTGCCTGGCCTGCTGAGTTTTTCCAGCGTTTTCTGTTGTTATTACAGCAGCTATCATCCTCCACCAGTTTTGGAACATTAGTGACCTTTGAACTAGAATAAAATGAAGTTCCCCATAAGTGGATTGCTATAGACTGTGAAAAATCTGTTTTGCATCAGGGTCTTTCCCCATGCCAGTCCAAGGTTTGGACAGTTGTCATGTAAGTGATGATTATGTCTAGGTAAAGCATCCATTCAGGAGACCTAGGTAATATCATATCTCACAACGTAAGCGTGAAAACACCTACCATGTAACAGAAGGCCCTCCAGCTTTCTTTCGTTAATCTCACCTTGGAAAGGGTGTACAGGAGATTTACTAGAATGGAATCAGGGATGAAGGACCAGAGTTGTTCAAAATTCTGAGAGAAACTGTTTCCACTGGTAGGAGGGTCAGTAACCAGAGGACACAAGATAATTGGCAATAGAACCAGGGGGCAGCTGAGAATTTAGAATGCACTTCCTGAAAGGGTGGAGGAGGAGGATTCAATAGTAACTTTCAAAAGGAAATTGGATAAATACTTGAAAAGGCAAAATTTGTAGGGCTATGGGAAAAGAGCAGGGGAGTAGGACTAATTGGATAGCACCCTGAATTAGCCATTAGGTGGCGGGGCGGGGATGGGGGGCGACCCGTGTGCTAGGAGCTTGTTAGAAATCGTTTTGTAAAATGTTACTGTGTATCTCTGTGAAGCAGAGGATATGGGGTTGGAATGTCAGCTCGGGGTCAAATAGAACAGTTTGGGTGGAGATAAGGAATAATAAGGGGAAAAAAACAGTAGTGGGAGTGGTATATAGGCCTCCTAATAGTTGCAACTCTGCTGGAAGAAGTATTAATCAGGAAATAGTTGGGGCATGTAATAAGGGAACAGCTATAATTATGGGGGATTTTAACTATCATATTAGTTGGACAAATCAAATTGGGCAGGGCAGCCTTGAGGAAGAGTTTATTGAGTGTATTAGGGATGGATTTCTTGAGCAGTATGTAACTGATCCTACAAGGGGGCAAGCAACCTTGGACCTGGTCCTGTGTAATGAGTCAGGATTAATTAATAATGTCCTAGTTAAGGATAAAAATGAGAAGTCGCACAACACCAGGTTATAGTCCAACAGATTTATTTAATTTTACAAGCTTTCGGAGCTGTTCGCTCCTTCTTCAGGTAAGGTAGCTGTGAGAGAATCTCCCAGAATTCACAATATAAACACAGAAAAAATCTATTCAAATCTTTCCCCTTAAGGATCCCCTTGGAATGAGTGACCATAACATGGTTGAATTCCATATCCAATTAGAGGGTGAGAAGGTTGGTTCTCAAACAAGCGTACTGAGCTTGAATAAAGGAGACTGTGATGGTATGAGAGCAGAATTGATTAAAGTGGACTGGGAAAATAGATTAAAGGGTAAGACGGTACATGAGCAGTGGTGTTCATTTAAGGAGTTATTTTACAACTTTCAAAAAATATCTATTCCACTGAGGAAAAAAGGGTGTAAAAAAAAAATGACAGCCATCCGTGGCTAAGTAAAGAAATTAAGGATAGTATCCGACTAAAAACAAGGATGTATAAGGTAGCCAAACTTAGTGGGAGGATAGAAGATTGGGAAGTCTTCAAAAGACAGCAAAAAGTAACTAAAGGATTGATTAAGAAAGGGAAGATAGATTATGAAAATAAATTAGCAAAAAATATAAAAACAGATAGCAAGAGTTTCTATAGTTATATAAAAAGAAAAAGGGTGGCTAAGGCAAACGTAGGTCCCTTAGAGGATGAGACCGGGAAATTAATGGTGGGAAACATGGAGATGGCAAAAATGCTGAACAAATATTTTGTTTCAATCTTTACGGTAGAGGACACTAAGAATATCCCAACACTGGACAAACAGGGGGCTCTAGGGGGGGAGGAGCTAAATACGATTAAAATCACTAAGGAATTGGTACTCAGTAAAATAATGGGACTCAAGGCGGATAAATCCCCTGGACCTGATGGCTTATATCCTAGGGTCTTGAGGGAAGTGGCAGTAGGGATTGTGGATGCTTTGGTAATCATTTTCCAAAATTCCCTGGACTCAGCAAAGGTCCCGGCAGATTGGAAAACTGCTAAAGTAACACCCTTATTTAAAAAGGGTAGTAGGCAGAAGGCTGGAAATTATAGACCAGTTAGCCTAACATCTGTGGTGGGTAAAATTTTGGAGTCTATTATTAAGGAGATAGTAACGGAACATTTAGATAAACATAATTTAATAGGACAAAGTCAGCATGGCTTTATGAAGGGGAAGTCATGTCTGACAAATTTGCTTGAGTTCTTTGAGGACATAATGTACAGGGTGGATAAAGGGGAACCAGTGGACGTAGTGTATTTAGACTTCCAGAAGGCATTCGACAAGGTGCCACATAAAAGATTATTGCTCAAGATAAAAAAAATCACTGGATTGGGGGTAATATTCTGGCATGGGTGGAGGATTGGTTATCTAACAGGAAGCAGAGAGTTGGGATAAATGGTTCATTCTCGGACTGGCAACCAGCAGCCAGTGGTGTTCCGCAGGGGTCGGTGCTGGGTCCCCAACTCTTTACAATCTATATTAACGATTTGGAGGAGGGGGACCGAGTGTAACATATCAAAGTTTGCAGATGATACAAAGATGGGAGGGAAAGTAGAAAGTGAGGAGGACAAAAAACCTACAAGGGGATATAGACAGGCTGGATGAGTGGGCGGAGATTTGACAGATGCAATACAATATTGGAAAATGTGAGGTTATGCACTTTGGCAGGAAAAATCAGAGAGCAAGTTATTATCTTAATGGCGAGAAACTGGAAAGTACTGCAGTACAAAGGGATCTGGGGGTCCTAGTGCAAGAAAATCAAAAAGTTAGTATGCAGGTGCAGCAGGTGATCAAGAAGGCCAACGGAATGTTGGCTTTTATTGCTAGGGGGATAGATTATAAAAACAGGGAGGTATTGCTGCAGTTATATAAGGTATTGCTGAGACCGCACCTGGAATACTGCATACAGTTTTGGTGTCCATACTTAAGAAAAGACATACTTGCTCTCGAGGCAGTACAAAGAAGGTTCACTCGGTTAATCCCGGGGATGAGGGGGTGGACATATGAGGAGAGGTTGAGTAGATTGGGACTCTACTCATTGGAGTGCAGAAGAATGAGAGGCGATCTTATTGAAACATATAAGATTGTGAAGGGGCTTGATCGGGTGGATGCGGTAAGGATGTTCCCAAGGATGGGTGAAACTAGAACAAGGGGGCATAATCTTAGAATAAGGGGCTGCTCTTTCAAAACTGAGATGAGGAGAAACTTCTTCACTCAGAGGGTAGTAGGTCTGTGGAATTTGCTGCCCCAGGAAGCTGTGGAAGCTACATCATTAAATAAATTTAAAACAGAAATAGACAGTTTCCTAGAAGTAAAGGGAATTAGGGGTTACGGGGAGCGGGCAGGAAATTGGACATGAGGCTGAGTTCGGATCGGTCAAGGCCCTGTGGGTGGCGGAGCGGGCCCAGGGGCTGAGTGGCCGGGTCCTGCTCCTACTTCTTGTGTTCTTTAGATTTGAGGTTAGGATCAGATCAGCCATGATCTTATTGAATGGCGGAGCAGGCTCGAGGGGCCGATTGGCCTACTCCTGCTCCTATTTCTTATGTTCTTATGTAACACCCAGATAGTGAATAAGAACATAAGAAATAGGAGCAGGAGTAGGCCATTTGGCCCTTCGAGCCTGCTCTGCCATTCAATAAGATCATGGCTGATGATCTAACTCATCTCCACTTTCCTGCACTATCCCCATATCCCTTGATTCCCTTAATATCCAAAAATCTATCGACCTCTGTCTTGAATATACTAACAACTGAGCCTCCACAGCCCTCTGGGGTAGAGAATTCCAAAGATTCACAACCCTCTGAGTGAAGAAATTTCTCCTCATCTCAGTCCTAAATGGCCGACACCTTATTCTGAGACTGTGACCCCAGGTTCTAGACTCCCCAGCCAAGGGAAACATGCTCCCTGCATCTACCCTGTCAAGCCCTGTAAGAATTTTGTATGTTTCCATGAGATCACCTCTCATTCTTCTAAACTCTAGAGATTATAGGCCTAGTCTACTCAATCTCTCCTCATAGGACAATCCCCCCGATCCCAGAAACCAGTCTGGTGAACCTTCATTGCACTCCCTCTATGGCAAGTATATCCTTCCTTAGGTAAGGAGAACAAAACTGCACACAATACTCCAGGTGTGGTCTCACCAGGACCCTATATAATTGCAGTAAGACGTCTTTACTCTTATACTCAAATCCTTTTGTAATAAAGGCTAACATGCCATTTGCTTTCTTAATTGCTTGCTGTACCTGCATGTTAACTTTCAGTGATTCGTGTACAAGGACACCCAGGTCCCTCTGAATACCAACATTTCCCAATCTCTCACCATTTAAAAAATATTCTGCTTTTCTATTTTTCCTACCAAACTGGATAACTTCACATTTATCCAGATTATATTCCATCTGCCATGTTCTGGCCCACTCACTTAGCCTGTCTATATCTCTTTGCAGCCTCTTTGCATCCTCCTTACAACTTATATTCCCACCTAGCCTTGTATCATCAGCAAACTTGGATACATTACATTTGGTCCCCTTATCTAAGTCATTAATATAGATTGTAAATAGCTGAGGCCCAAGCACTGATCCTTGCGGTACCCCGCTAGTTACAGCCTGCCAACCTGAAAATGACCCGTTTATTCCTACTCTGTTTTCTGCCTGTTAACCAATCCTCAATCCATGCTAATATATTATCCCCAATCCCATGAGCCCTAATTTTGTGTAATAACCTCTTGAGTGGCACCTTATCGAGTGTTTTTGGATTTTCAAAAAGCATTACATCCACTGGTTACCCCTTATCTACCCTGCTAGTTACAACCTGAATAACAGATTTGTCAAACATGATTTCCCTTTCATAAATCTGTGTTGACTCTGCCCAATCATATTATCATTTTCTAAGTGACCTGTTACCACATCCCTAATAACAGATTATATAATTTTCCCTACTACTGATGTCAGGCTAACTGCTCTATAGTTCCCTGTTTTCTCTCTTCCTCCATTCTTGAATAGCGGGGTTACATTTGCTACCTTCCAATCCACGGGGACCATTCTAGAATCTAGGGAACTCTGGAAGATCAAAACCAATGCATCCAAACCCTAGGATGTAGGCCATCAGGTCCAGGGGATTTGTCGGCTTTTAGTCTCATTAATTTCTCCTGTACTATTTCTTTACTAATATTTTTATTTAAGTTCCTCATTCTCGCTAGACCCTTGGTTCCCCACTGATGTTTTTTGTGTCATCTTCCGTGAAGACCGATACAAAGTATTTGTTTAATGTCGCTGCCATTTCCTTATTCCTCATTATAATTTCTCCTGTCTCTGCCTTTAAGTGACCCACGTTTACTTTCACTAATCTCTTCCATTTTACATATCAATCGAAGCTTTTGCAATCTGTTTTTATGTCTCTTGCTAGTTTACTCTCATTCTCTTTTTTCTCTCTCTCTATCAATTTCTTGGTCATCCTTTGCTGAATTCTAAAATCCTCAGGCTTACTACTCTTTTTGACAACTTTACAAGTCTCTTCCTTTAATCTAATACTATCTTTAACTTCTCTTGTTAGCCATGGTTGGACCAATTTTTCCGTGGAATTTTTATTCCTTAAGGGAATGTATATTCGTTGCGAATTATGAATTGTTTCTAATTCTCTTAGACTTTGAGTCATATCTCTTGCCTTGTTAGTGGGGCATATCTCAGAGTATCCCCATAGGAAATGGTGAGGATTTACCAGAACCATTAGATCCTTAGAATAGCACCCCAATGACTGCACACTCCCACTCGCTAGTCAATCTGGCCATGTATTATTGGCAGAGCCTCCACGTCCCCGACCTTGCTGGTTTGTTGCCCGCAATCTTGCTCCCCCGCACCCTTCCTGCCCCCCGTCGTGAAAATCGAGGCCATGGTGTTTGAGACCTATGTTTTATAACCAATGACCAGTTTTGTCAACTCTCACCCAGTTGATTTGATCAATGTAGTGACTAATAGTTACGACATCATTTACTTCAGACAGTGTTGTTTGATGATCGGGGTGTGAGGGGGAGTTCAGTGCTATCATTTTGGTATTTCGATTGAAAACAGGACATTTCTTGGAATTATACACTGATGGTGGGTGTGAGGGACAGCTTATTAACCATGTCCTGTGAAAGTTTTGTGACATTGTAAAGAACAGTTGTTTTTCCACTGAATGGATCATTTTCAGCATTCTTACCCCTGTAATTGAGACTGCTTCTACTCTTCCCAAAGCCCCTAAACTCTGGAACCCCTTCCCCCCTGCCTCATACAATCTTCGGGCTCTTAAAATCCAAGGTTGGCATCACCTAATCAGTGCTTCCTAGTTTGCCTTGGTATCTCAGTAATAACAAAAACAATGGATTGAGGAAACTTCAAAGGAAACACTGGATTTGTCCAGTCAACAGTGAAATGTTGTTAGTAAAAGCTGTTTATAATGAACATTGTGTATGTATCACTCTCAATATTTGAGTGTAAGAATTCTTATACAAACCTCTTATTTTTTTCTTAGACTGTATAGCACACAGACACAATGTGATGAAACCCACAAAGTTTCTCGTCCAGAAACCTCCTTCACCAAGAATCTGATGGACATTGGGACTCGCCGAATCTTTTCTGAAGAGCATGATATATTCAGAAAAAGCGTGAGGAGATTCTTTGAAGCAGAGGTGGTTCCATATCATACACAGTATGTAGCCTTGTGAACTTTGAGTAGAATTCTTACCAGAAATAGACTAAGTAACGTTTGTACTATTTTTTTCATTAGACTGAGTGATCTGATGGTATAATATTGGTAATTGTTCTGTGCCAGCTCTGAATAATATGACATTATATGCTGTTCTTGTGATTGTTTCTCCCCCTGGTCCTAAAGGTGCTGAATCTTACTGAAATACAGTTCTGGAGTACAGTACCCGGGGGTGCTGGTTGCCCTCTGGTATCTCCCCAGTGGTCACTCTTGACTGTTGGTAAGCTATTTGACTGTGAGGTGGGCGGAGGAAGAGAGTGGCATCACAACCCAGCCAAATTCTGTCTTTGCCCATGCACAGGAGTACCTCGATTGCAATTAGGAGTGGGAACCTTGGCTCATGTCCCTCCTCACCTTCCTTAACCTGGGAGAGGGGGGGTAAGGCTAATTGTATTTAGGCCATTTAGGACTGAGATGAGGAGAAATTCCTTCACTCAAAGGGTTGTGAATCTTTGGAATTCTCTACCCCAGAGGGCTGTGGAGGCTCAGTCGTTGAGTATATTCAAGACTGAGATCGATAGATTTTTGAATATGAAGGGAATCAAGGGATCTGGGGATAGTGCAGGAAAGTGGAGATGAGGTAGAAGATCGGCCATGATCTTATTGAATGGCGGGGCAGGCTCGAGGGGCCGAATGGCCTACTCCTGCTCCTATTTCTTATGTAATTCCCCAGCTGCTATTCCGACCTACCACAGACTGGGAATGAATCCTGGGACCTTCTGATCTGTACGGCTTAGTACAACGGGTGCCTCCACAGGGAGGGGAGGAGAGGGAGAAAGATCTGTAGAGTATCAATTTTTTTTAAGGTGATAGTAAACACTAATAGAAGCCTCATCCTGGTAATATTTGTCCCTGAAACTCATTGTTAATTGAAATAAACTGTATTAATCCATTTTATGAATTCTGAATGACCTCTGTGAAAGCAGGATTGTCCCTAAAATTAAATGACTCTTGAGATGGTGGTTCGTTATGGAAATGCACATGAGACAATGGGCCTTTCTTTCTTCTTTTACAGATTACAAAATAAAGGATGAAAGGGCAAAAGATATTTAAATTTTTATCATGATATTTTGAAGTTGTAACTGGCTTTGGGTTTGTGCATTCTTTGGTGCTCAGATCAAAGAAATGGTTGGAGTGTCTGAGCCAGCCTGTGAGGGAGTTCAAACAGGCTCTTCTGTTGATTTATTGACTAGTTTCCAGTTCTGACCTGTTCATTGCAACAGATCTCTGTGGGAGTATTATAAAGTTCAGAGCATGGTGGTCTGCCTGCACTGGAAATGAACAGATAAGTATTTAAATGTCAAATATCTCTGCCATAAAAGAGGAAACATAAATATCTATTGCGAAATATGTTCAAATATGGACATTCAGACGTATGCTTTCTGCTGCTAGCTCCCATGAAGGCTGCTGTTAAAGTGGATGGAAAAATGGGACCAATAGTGCTAGCAGCAGCTGACAGTTTTGGTGCTATTCTGAGCTTTTCAATCTGTGAAAAAATAATGTTCTGGTGTTAGTTTCATTAATGCCTATTAACAATTTTTGCAATATTCACTGGTCCTGATCCGAGGTGGCATTTACTGTATCTCTGGGATAGGTAAAGACTGCAGTATATATGTCTGCATCGCTGCAGGCGAGCAGACAGAGCAGAGGGTCATAGAGCCATTTTGGCCATGACTAGGTGTCAGCCTTGGTTCACTGGTAGCACTTCCACCTCTGAATAAGAAGGAGATGCGTTCATGCCCCACTCCAGAGATTGGAGCATCTGGTATGGACTGACATTCATGTGCAGTACTGAAGGAATGCTGCACTGTTGGAGGTGGTTAAACCTCGATCTCGGGTGGGCATAAAAGATCACATAACACTATTTGAAGAAGAGCAGGGATGTTCTCCCGGTGTTCTGGCCAATATTTACCCCTCAGCCCACACTACTAAAAATGGATTAGCTGGTCATCTATCTCATTGCTGTTTGTGGGACCTTGCTGTGAGCAAATTGACTGCTGCCAACAGTGACAATAATTCAAAAGTACTTCATTGCCTGTGAAACGCTTTGGGGCATTCTGAAGTTGTGAAAGGCGATGTATAAATGCAAGTTAATTCTTCTATCTATTTCTGAGAAAGGAATAAGCCCACTGTCTGTAGTCAAAAGCAGCCTTGATGAAACAGCATCAGTCTCTAGTTTAAGGGTATGTTCCACTGACACATGCCGGGGTAGAGTTTCCGCTAGGTAATTCGCCCAAAATCAGACAACCCAGCGCAAAAGATTGTGGAATATTCAGCGCAAGTTGCGTCCAGTGTTCTTTTGCGCTGGTTTAAAAAAAGTCCCCCAAAACTGGCCTCACCCCCCGCACCCCGCAGATCGAAATAATCCCCATGGCGAGTTTCCGCCAATTGCACCCGTTTGCCTTCGAGGAGGCTTTTAAAATTAAGCTGCTTTTTAAGGTGCAAGGGCACGAATAGGCGCCTTTTAAAAGCTTTTAAATATTAAAAAATATTTAATTTACTAAGAACTGACTACTGTGCATCAATGAAACTAGTAAAAATGGATTAGCTGGTCATCTATCTCATTGCTGAAGTTTCACAACTTCAGAATGCCCCAATCAAGGAACCCGGAACTCCGGATTTTTGACGCTCAACTTGTATTGCAATTCAACTTGGTCTAGAACAGGCAGCATATTTTCTTTTACGTGCATGTGTGAGTTGAGGCAGTATTCTCGTATCCTAGAGCAACGTGCCATTCTTGCCTTGTGCCACATCATGCATATCATTTTCAATACAGGTTGTGAATGACAGTGGTTGTACATGTAATGCCTCCCTCTCCATTTCCAGATAGCCTTTGATGACCAGCCCATTATTTCCGTGCAAATGAGTTTATCGCAGAATGGTTGTGTTTGCCCTTATATGGGGCCCTCACTGTTTGTAGTCCAATTATCATTAATTACAACTTTGTTCTGTGTGTCTGCAGTTGTTGACCCGAGAAACATAGGCTTTGTTCGCTGTTTGAAACTGACCGCAACTTCAGGATGTAGTGCATGCGCATCCTAATGGCGAAATCCTGAAGTTGTGGTCAGTCATTCACTACTCCGACACTGGCTGTGCTGTGCCCCCACCACCGCCCCCCCCCCCCCCCCCCGCCCCCCCCAAAACCACCCACAGCCGGTAATCAGGAAAATCGGTGAAACTGGCACAAACCTGGGCGTTTCCGCGGTAATACCGCTGTTAAATACCCCATTCAAAGTTAGACCTTGTTGGATTAGGTGTAACGGGTTTTAACAGTGTATTGACTGCTAAACAAAGGTTATGGCCCTGAAAAACTCATTTTAACTTTGTGGAGTGTCAAATTTATCCATTCTAAAACAAAATAAAATTTTAAAGAAACTTTTTTTATTTTTTTAAAAAGTTAGTTCATCTTTATTGCAGGTTTGCCTTTTCCCCATGTGCGAGCCCCAATCTTTGTTTTGCCCTCTAACATTTAAAAAAAAGTTAGAATCAAAGGAGCTTACTCACTTCCTGGTTCGTGGTCCGTGAGAATTTTGCATTGTGATTGGCTGCTTAGCTTGTTGACGTCACAGCAGCTTGCACTAGGGATTCCCCATTAACTTGCACTGATTTCAACTGAACGTCAGAAAAGCCGAACTTCTTGCCACAGAGATCGCGAGATCTTTGTGGGAAGCTTGCTTCGGGGCCAGCCTTTGGGGCCGCTGACTGCAAATTACGGGCCATTGTGATTGTTTGTTCAATTGGGTGGCTTGCGCGACCACTCATTCAACCATATAGCGTAAGACTGGAGTCGTGAGCTCCAGACTGGATAAAGGTGGCTGGTTCCTTTTCCTGAAGTACATTAGTGAATCATATTTGTACCAAATCACAATCCACTCCTTGGATCCTTTTTTTTACATTAGTGTTGGCTTACTTTGTACTTTTTTGCTACTTTTTCCTGATCTCATCTGTGGTTTGGGGATTGGTATGACCCTTATCGTTCACTATATTGTGGTGCCTGGCCTTGGTGCCTAGCCTTGGTCTGAAAAGAGCATCTTTCATGTTCAAGTTTGGATTAAGACCTGTTCCTAAATCTAGTTTTCCTTGAGCACAGCTGATGCATTATAGCCCCAGATTGTGTTCTTTGGAGTTGGAATAACATTGTGTTACATATACCAGTTAAGTGGCTGTTAAGCCACTTCAGAAGTGTGACACTGGCATTATCAAAGGTAAATTGAGATAACCAGATTTCTGGTGTTAACTCTAAGATCAAAGTGGTGAAAGATGACGCCGAGCAAGAAACACATGGAATTTCATGCAAAATAATAAAACTGAAATTAGGGATATCATTGCTCTGAGAATGAAAGCACAGAAATCTACTTGAATCAAGCTTTTAAGTATAAACAGATGCTGTAAATACACCCTGTACGTTTGGCGCTACCCCTTGGAATCTGGTGCCCGAGTTGATGATGATTTATATTGTTCCAGATGGGAGAAAGATGGCCAAGTGAGCAGAGAGGTCTGGGAAAAGGCCGGACAGCAGGGTCTTTTGGGAGTCAATACACCTGAAGAACACGGCGGGCTCGGCGGTGATGTACTTTCTGCCGCTGTCATTTGGGAGGAACAGTGAGTACATTACATATAGCATAGCTGAAAAGTTTCATGTGCAATAGTGATTTAGAATGCAATATGTATACCCATCTAGTTGTAAAATTATGGGTAACAATTTTAGTTTCTCTGGAAATTATTGGGCACAGCTTGAGTTGTGCACAAGTTTATTCCTGTAGTCTACAAGTGAATATTTCTGTGTTTTTATACTATGGAATTCACGTCCATGCCTATGCGACAATGCAAAAAATGGCAGTGTAACCTGGCGGGCAGTGGGATTTGTTCTGGATTTCTCTAACAAAGAGCCTGCACAGACACAATGGACCTTCTATGGTTCTAATTGCCAATGTGATTCGCAAGTACACTGAAGCCAAGGGGAGTGAGATCACCGCTTGGAAGTGGCCTCATTTTTCACAACTAAGGCTTCAGGCTGCGTGCAGGGTAACAGCAGCCTGCTGCAAAGCCAAGCTTTAAAAGTTCCTAGCTGTTCTATTAAGCAGTGGGGTCCGCGGAGACGTTCCAGGGGGGTCCGCGACAACTAGAAGACCCGCATCATCATTCCCAGACACCTGCAGCTGGCCATCCACAACGACAAGGAGCTCAACAAGCTGCTGGGACAGGTGACTATCGCTCAGGGCGGGGTGCTGCCGAAGAAAACCTGCGCTGGGAGCACGAAGAGCGTCCAGGAATGAATCTAAGAACCCAAAGGCTCTTTTCAAAACCACCTACAGTTTCTGAGAAAAAGCTTGTTACTGTCTGAAGGGTGTCAGAGAGATCTTGAGTAAATTTAACGATAAATTGTCCTGTTTTAGATCTGTTCACGAGTGTTTTCATTTCCCTATCTCAATTGCACTACTGCTCGCACATATCCCCCTCTCGTTAAAAACAGACTTGTACTTCTATAGCGCCTTTTACGACCACCGGACGTCTCAAAGCTCTTTACAGCCAATGAAGTACTTTTGGAGTGTCGTCACTGTTGTAATGTGGGAAACACGGCAGCCAATTTGCGCACAGCAAGCTCCCATAAACAGCAATGTGATAATGACCAGATAATCTGTTTTTGTTATGTTGTTTGAGGGATAAATATTGTCCAGGACAGTTCGTGAATAATTAAAAAATTAATGAATAACCAACAATTTTGAAAATTCCGCCACCTTGGTTTTGTGAATAATTTTCAAGCGCATAAATGCTAACCATAAGAAGATATTCAGAAGTGATGAATTAATTTAGTAATAAAAGGACCTGATTCAATTATACAAAGGCGAAATACTGCGGATGCTGGAAATTTTAAATAAAAACAGAAAATGCTGGAAATTCTCAGCAGGTCAGGCAGCGTCTGTGGAGAGAGAAAGAGTTTCGAAAGTTCATCGACCTGAAATGTTAACTCTGTTTCTCTCTCCACAGATGCTGCCTGACCTGCTGAGTGTTTCCAGCATTTTCTGATTCAATTATGGTCTGTTTTGGATTTAGATAGTTTGAATGCTGGTTTCTTTCTCAGGAGTTCTGGACTCTTCGATCAGTTAGAATCTAATCCCGGAACATAGAGTAAGCACGGGAAGGAAGAGGCTACTCTCAGGCTGTGTGTTTCTTTCCTGTTTTCTGTTTCTACCGCACTGTTCCGAGACTCGTCTTGAGTTCTTTTTAATTTCACTTCTTTTAGCTCTTTAGCATTGAATTAAAATTGAGGCTTTTGCTAATCTCAAATTATATATTTTTTTTAAAGTTCACAATTAAAATTCGTAGATGAGCAGTAATTTTTAGGATGGTACTTAAAATTAATAGAACAAGTAGGAAAGTGAACAGCAGGCAGAGCTTTAAATAAATTGTCAAACATCACACCAAGCATAGACAGACTCTGCAGTGAGAAGCAGGTACACCCATCTCACTGATAGCTGTAAGTAAATACCTGTTTTCTTAAACGCATTATTAAGACGCACTTTATATGCAGCACTTTCATATTATGAGTATTATATAGTATTGTCATTTAGATGGGGAGTCCGTGAAAAGGGATCCTTCGGGGGTTTGTGATTACTAATCGACTTGAAAAGGGGGTCCTTCAACCAAAACAGTTTGAGAACCACTGTATTAGAGGGCCTGGAAACTTTTAATGTTAGGAGAGACCCCACAGCAGCATTAAAAATTATTCAGCACACGATCCGAACTCTGCATGGACCACCTGTGGAAAGGGTCATTAGGTGTGGCGTGCACACGCGGTAAATACATGAATGGACAAAATTTACATTGTGCATTCATAGGCTGCAAATAGTGGCCAATCCCAATGGGAAACATTTTAACCGTGGGGTAATGTTACGCATTTGCGCTCCCAATGCTCAGCTTTGTCTGCTGGGAGCGCACATTGAGAATTTTGGCATATTCCATTCATTAAATGGACACACATACACCACACCACACACTCCCTCTCTCTCAATATCTGTGAAGAGAGGAGCCAGCTTAAAGGTTTGGATATCATAGAATGGTTACAGCACAGAAGGAGGCCATTCGGCCCGTCGAGCCCGTACCCGATATCACCCGTAATTCAAACTAGAAACTGAAAGGTAATCCCAATGGTTTTATCAGCGTTTACTGTTTAAAGGTGAAATATTCAAATATTCAAAAATCAGCCAGAACAAAACTGAAGTACTTCAATCCTAATTCTTTGTCACCATTTGGTTTTCAATCCTTTGAATGCGACTTATGCAGCATCCAGCCACTTGTGCTGATGGAGTTGGTTCACAGAGTGACTTTGGACCATTGACTGTTGGCCTACAAATTGTATCATGTCTGATCTTGTGATATAGCCAGGTCAGTCTACAATGTTACGCCTCTTGATTAGCTTAAAAAAAAACCTGGGCTTTGCAACCGGATTTAGCTAATCAAGGACTGAATCTTATTGACATGGGTTGATCAGCAATGGGTGGAGAGTGGAGACAGATATCATGCAATTATCGAAATAATGGTGCTTCAAGAAGTAGAACCAGAGAAGTTTACAGCACAGAAGGAGTACATTCGGCCCATCTTGTCTCCTTCCTAGAGCAATCCAAGACAAATCCCTCTGCCCTGTCCACTTCCTCCTAAAAAATGCAGTTTCATCTGCCTCAACTACTCTATACCAAAGCAATCCCTGCTCTTGTAACTTTGCATAAAGAAAATTCTCCTGTCCTCTCTCCCTTTGTGACCGTTTTAAATTGATGGCCCCTCATCATTGACTCCCCAACCCCAATCTCATCACTGACTGTTGCAGACGAAGCACACAGATTTTCTCTGGGAAATCTCGCTGCCAAAACACACACTTAGCTGAGTGATTACAACCTGTGTTACACTGATGCGATGAAAATCCTTTTTAGCTGTTTTTAAGAAAAGCGTTTAACTTAAAGGCAGTAGGATTTATTTAAACTGTGGCTTGTTACAATCATTTATTTCAGTGCCTTTCCTCTTGAAGTTTGTAATATTGGAGTGGTTCGTATCGATGTTCAGTTTAAGTAATGCTAGAGTACCTCCCTTTTTTTTTCTATTTTCTAAAAGTTTTGAGTTACCAACAGGATATCAATAAAATCACAACTCAACATTTTTTTCAAAAACATACATAAAGAGAAAGGAAGCCAGTCATTTTCCTGGTGTATTTTTCTGACTTTGAAATAACAAGGCCTCTCCCAAGGTCAGGAGCCAAACTGCTTCCGATCTAGAGAACCTTCCAACAGCAACAAAATGAGCCTTTAATTGACCTAAGGATGTGTCTATTTAAACCACTTCCCCACAGGGAGTACCCGAGCAATGGGTGTAACAAGACAGGCCGGGTTAGTAGCTAAACATGATGACCAGTCTCCGGACACGCAGACTACCCATGAGGAATGTCATGGGAAATCAGCTAGTATTATATACTCATTGCCTGCTGAATTTGTAGTTAAATTAATGTTTAGTAGGCTAAGTATTTAGGCTAAGTGCTGGAAAATGGGATTAGAATAGACAGGGCTTGATGGCCGGCGCAGACACGATGGGCCGAAGGGCCTCTTTCTGTGCTGTATAAATCTATGACTCTATAACTGAAGAAATGTCTTTAATACAGGTTTGTGGTTGTAAACAAGCCAACTTAATCACTTCGAATGGCTTTCCCTCTCCCTAACATCTGTCTGAGGCTGAACCACACCTTTGTGTCATATTTGACCCTGAAATGAGCTTCCAACCGCATATCCGCAGCATAACAAAGACTGCCTATTTCCACCTCTGTAACATCACCCGTCTCCGCCCCGCCTCAGCTCATCCGCTTTTGAAACCCTCATCCATGCCTTTGTTACCTCTAGACTTGACTATTCCAACGCACTCCTGGCTGGCCTCCCACATTCTACCCTACGCAAACTTGAGGTCATCCAAAACTCGGCTGCCCATGTCCTAACTCGCACCAAGTCCCGGTCACCCATCACCCCTGTGCTCGCTGACCTACATTGGCTCCCGGTTAAGCAATGCCTCGATTTCAAAATTTTCATCCATGTTTTCAAATCCCTCCATGGCCCTATCTCTGTAATCTCCTTCAGCCCCTGAGATTTCTGCGCTCCTCTAATTCTGCCCTCTTGAGCATCTTTGATTATAATCACTCAACCATTGGTGGCGTGCTTTCTGTTGCCTGGGCCCTAAGCTCTGGAATTCCCTCCCTAAACCTCTCTGCCTCACTACCTCTCTTTCCTCCTTTAAGACTCTCCTTAAAACCTACCTCTTTGACCAAGCTTTTGGTCACCTGCCCTAATTTCTCCTTATGTGGCTCGGTGTCAATTTTTTTTGTCTTTTAATACTCCTGTGAAGTGCCTTGGGACGTTTTACTACGTTAAAGGCGCTATATAAATACAAGTTGTTGTTATATATTTTCCAATCTACTTTAGTATGAAGCTGTCAGTTTTATTAAGTGAGGATGACTTTCTTAAAATGGGAATATGGATTATTCGGCTCACCTCAATAGTCAAGGCTTCTGCTGAAGGCTAGTCATTGCATCTGTCACCAGGTTAACACTAGTCACTAACTAGATAGCTTCTCTTCACGAAGTATGTACTGCTGCTCGGGTACGTATGTACAGAAGCTACAATACCTACTACAGAAACAGGCCATTTGGCCCAGCAGTCCGCATCGATGTTTACCCTCCATGTGAGCAAATAGTCGTAATCACATTTATCCATCCTATTCACATATTACTTCAGCTCTGCTCTGTTTCCAGTCTCCTAATCTATTTTTTCCCCTATACTTTGTTCTGTAGCAGTGCAGAGGCTTTTTGTCAAAGATCTCTGCATTAGAATTAGGGTTAGGAGCTCTCCCAGTTCATCCCCAGTAATCCGCTTTTTGGCTCTTTCCCCTCCCCTTTTTGGCTCTTGCTGCAACAATCTCTTCCGAGGGGTGCACTCATGACTTCTAAAGCTCCAATTTATATTCTCCTGCACATACTCTCATTCTTTAATTCTTTTTGTGATATAGCTGCTCTTTATTCTGATGTATAGGACCAATTTCAATCAGAATCTGCAGCACTTGTTTCTTAATAGCCTTCCATAACCATGATACAGGGGAGTGGAGCCAGGGGTGGATTAGGAACTTAAAACGGCCCTGGAAAATATTCTGAAAGCGGCCCATGTTGCCTATCCGATAGTTGTCTTATAACCTCATTTTCAGTAACCCTATTCCTACTTATTAGTGTACTCCAATGGCAATACTTGATCCCATTTGAAATTTTTTTACAAGCATTCCTGGACTATTACTAATGAGCATTTCAACCCCTTCACCAGCTCAAACTTGCTGAGTTTTCACACCCCTTATGAAGACATAATAAACTAAATTATATGTAAGGATAATAGTCAAGGCAGTAATTCAAATAAGCAGTTCTGGTTGTGTGGTAAGCCTCATGAGCAATGTTGAAGTAGTTTGAGTCAGCCCAATTGTGAAATTAAACCATTTCTTTCAACTCACTTTCAGACATTTTTATGTGGTATCAATTTTACTTTATAAAATAATATCATTCAAGTTTTTTTTCAGGCATTATCTGATGAGTATGGTCGAGACAATGTTATACATGACAGGGCAACAACAATAGTGACATAGATCGTGAATATATTGTATATACCATCACGTGACTGGTACTATTTTACCTTTGTTTTTGCCAGTGGATGACTGAAAAATATACTAACACAGTATAAGATATACAGGATATCTCACACTGAAAAAGACATTGAGGGTACTGTGCACAGTACAAGATAGGATACTATATGGAGTGTAAGATATACATGATACTGCACACAGTACAAGATAGACAGGATACTGTGCACAGTATTAGAATACTATATGTAATATAAAAGAGACAGGATACTAAGCACTGGATATACAGAATACTGGATAGGTGACAGTGAATTATACGGCAGAATCCAAATGAAGATGTCTTAAACTGCAAGAGCAAAGCTTGAGTAGTTTGTTGGCTGTACACCACGATTAGGTTAGTAGGAATCCTCTACTAAGCATCCAGTTATGTATGTGGCGTAGTTTTAACTATTGCAACTTACTTTGCTGCTGGTCATGTTGTGATGTACAGCTTTGCAGAGTAAACGGTTAACTTGGCTGATAAATTACAAAAAAATTCACCTTCATATAATAATATAAAATGTCTTTCATTGTAGGAATGCCAACTACAATCCAGCTCTATAGCCTATTTTGTGTGTTTAATCTACCTTTAATTCACCAGAGCCAAGGAAACGATTAAATATCAAACATTACCGCATTTGATTAAAGGACATTTCCATGCTAAGAGCACAGTTGTAGGCACTTCAGCATTCAGAGGCAAATCAATCGGAATTGAATCACCCATTAAAAGGTGATTTCGCGGTTACATTGATGTGGTTTGTAGACGGTGAAAACCTTTCCCTCTTGAATGATCCTCACGATGCCACCTAATTCAACCCCACCCTCAGTCACGTAATATCCGTATGACATAATATATCCGAACAAATGCAAATATTTAAAGAGAAACCGTCGGGGGAAAGAAATTGAATTTGAGATATTTGATTATACGCCCGCTGGGAATTCTCCCTACGTCCAGACTGCCCAATCCACCCCTGCAGGGAGCAGGTGTACTGATGTACCACCTTCTTTATTTGCATTCTTTCGGTCTTGTACATTAGCGTTAATGAAATATTGCCGTAAGGATGTCTACCCACGTCAACCACATTTCTTCACCTTAAAAATTTTATTGTTTGGATCCAGCCTTGATAAATGGGATGAAAACACCTCATTTCTGGCTGAAAGAGCCCTACGTGGAATACATTTGGAGAGTCTATAAGGCTGATATTGAAACGGGAAGAATTCGCACTGGTGCAATAAAGCTAGACTTCTGGGATAAGGTTTGAAAGGCGTGTTGTCATTTATATTATTCTGCATTTGGTCTATGCTGTACCTGAATTGGGAGCACTTGATCCCGATGCACACCATCCAGAATGAGAAGTGCTTTCCACTCGCAACGAATGATATTCATCACCTTGTAATCATCAAAAAAACAACATATCAATTTATTTTTAAGAAAACAAAATTACCAGCTAAATTTCATTATATTCTGGCTTAAAGAAATGGCATTGGCCATATTTTGTTAATTAACATAAGAGCCTAGAAATTAAAGCCCTAAAATGTTAGCACATGAAAGCTAATGTCACAGTGTAATTTCTAGGCTATGGTAATTACCAATTCAGTTTATGCCATCTCCTTATCTGCCAAATTCTCTCTCTACATTGTGTAGTGATCTCAATGACCCTCCAGAAGCCAACCCCATAGAAGACTTTTGAAAGTGGGATGCTATTAACCTTTGTAACTGTCACGTTACTGAAATAATTTCATGAAGAAACACCACTAGAGGCAATGGAAATAGAACAGATGTAATTGTATTTACAAATTGGTAAGAAAAATAGGGAGATCACATATTACTTGGAAAATAAGAATCTAAATAGGATAGAAGAGCAAAGGGATCTCGGCGTACAAATACACAAATCACAAAGTATCGACACAGGTTAACAAGGCCATAAAAAAAGCAAACCAAGCACTAGGGTTTATTTCTAGAGGGATAGAATTGAAAAGTAGTGAAGTTATGCTAAAACTTGTATCGAACCTTGGTTAGACCACACTTGGAGTATTGTGTGCAATTCTGGTCACCTTATTATAAAAAGGATATAGAGGCACGGAAGAGGGCGCAGAGAAGATTTACAAGGATGATACCAGAAATGTGAGGGTATACCTTTCACAGGCTGGGTCTCTTTTCTCTTGAAAATAGAGGTTTTTAAAATTATGAAAGGTTTTGATAGAGTAGATACAGAGAGAGTGTTGCCACTTGTGGGGAAGATCAAAACTAGAGGCCATCAATATAAGATAGTCACCAAGAAATCCAATAGGGAATTCAGAAGAAATTTCTTTACCCAGAGAGTGGTGAGAATGTGGAACTTGCTACCACAGGGAGTGGTTGAAGTGACTAGTATTGATGCATTTAAGGGGAGGCTAGACAAGCATATGAGGGAGAAGGGAATAGAGGGTTATGCTGATAGATGAGGAAAGACGGGAGGAGGCTCAAGTGGAGCATAAACGGCGGCATGGACTAGTTGGGCTGAATGGCCTGTTTCTATGCTGTATATCCTATGTAATCGGATTGTGCAGACCCTGCCATTACTGGTTCAGGAAAAAGATTTTCTCTGTTTGCTACAGGTAGTTAAATCCTAAAGGCGTGTATATTATTTCCCTAAAAATAAGAAATGGAGAATCCTCCCCAGACCTCCTCCCTTATTCAAAGAATGATGGGAAAAATAAAATGCTTGAGATTCTGGAAATCTGAAACAACACTGGAAAATGCTAGAAACACTCAGCAAGTCAGGCAGCATCTGTAAAGAAAGGAGAAATGTTGATGTTTCAGGCATAACCCTTCATCAGAACAGTTCTGATTTGTAATTTCAAGGCCTGTGTCTTTTTTCTTTCTTGAAAGCAGCAGAGTTGCATTGTGTATCTTGTATATAACTTATCATGTTATGCTGTAATGGGGAATTCCAATTCAATTTGTGTATTTTCCCTTCTGACTGGCATTGAATTGTGGAAGCAGGCAGGCACACATCTGTCTAACACGCATTGAACAATCGAGAAACTAGGAGATTATGAAGTAGAGGACAACAGATGAGAAAGTAAGAGAGGGAATAGGAGAAAGAATTGTGTCATGAGTAAAAGATGGAGGGATCAAATGAAAGAGGCAGAGTGGACAATAATACAACAGCTAAAAGAGACAGTTAACTTGCTGCAAGGTATATCTTCGATAGAATAAAAGGAAAAAGTGCAAATGCTGGAAATCTGAAATAAGAACAGAAAATGCTGGGAATACACAACAGGCCAGTCAGCATCTGCAACGAGCATTTTGGTTGTGTACCCTTTAATTGGTCTTTTCTATTTACCGATGCTGACCGACCTGCTGATTATTTCCAGCGTTTTCTGTGTTTTAGTGAGGTTATGATTCGTGTTTATTTTTTTACATCAGTGTTGTGGTACCAGAAATTGAGTTTATTGCCTATACTGCCTACTCTTTCGGATGAGAAATTAAACCGAGGCCCTGTCTGCTCTCTCAGGTGGACGTAAAAGATCCCATGGCACTATTTTGAAGAGCAGGGAAGTTCTCCCTGATGTCCTGACCAAATTTTATCCCTCAATCAACATCACTAAAACAGATTATCTGGTCATTATCACATTGCTGTTTGTGGGAGCTTGCTGTGCGCAAATTGGCTGCCGCGTTTCCTACATTACAACAGGGACTACATTCCAAAAAGTACTTCATTGGCTGTAAAGTGCTTTGGGATGCCCTGAGGTTGTGAAAGGCGCTATAGAAATGCAAGTCTTTCTTGCTGCTGTGAATGATTCGTCAATCGGAAAGGGAGGGCTTGATTTGCAGCCTGAACCTTTCAAGGTGATCCCAGCAGGAAGTAAAACACTGCATTCTACTGGACATGTGTGGTATAAAGTAAAAAAATTTAT
Organism: Squalus acanthias; assembly: GCA_030390025.1. NCBI lineage: Eukaryota > Metazoa > Chordata > Chondrichthyes > Squaliformes > Squalidae > Squalus > Squalus acanthias. The sequence continues at coordinate 114,865,893 of CM059427.1, read as the reverse complement.
GACATGGAGGTAGGACTGGTAGTGTTGAACTACAGTGTGGTGGGGCTGTTGCAGTTTAGTACTGGTTAGTGGAACATGGCAGTTTCATTTAACTCTGTGGGGCTTGATGTTTACTTTCAGGAATATTATTATAAAGGAGATTTATAGAGCTCCAGGAAACAGTGGAACAGTCTAACTGGTCATGACTCCAGATTTAGACTTTAAGGCCGGTAGTGTGACATCTGGCACTGCAGTTGTCGCCTAAATGCACTCTGGGACTCTCAGCAGTCAGGAGGGAAAAGAACCATTGAGAGAAGTCAAGCAGCGAAACGCAATGAATTTGCTTTGGGACAGAGTACAACTGGCAAAAACTAGATACATCTCAAAAACACTGCTGTAAATGAGAAAGAATAGCGAGAGATAAGGGAGCCTGAGAAAGAAATGGAAAACTACAAGTGTGTAGAGGGAGATTTTTAATGGTAAGGAACAGATGGCGTGTCTGGGAATGGGAGAGAACGGATGGCGTGTCTGGGAATGGGAGAGAACGGATGGCGTGTCTGGGAATGGGAGAGAACGGATGGCGTGTCTGGGAATGGGAGAGAACGGATGGCGTGTCTGGGAATGGGAGAGAACGGATGGCGTGTCTGGGAATGGGAGAGAACGGATGGCGTGTCTGGGAATGGGAGAGAACGGATGGCGTGTCTGGGAATGGGAGAGAACGGATGGCGTGTCTGGGAATGGGAGAGAACGGATGGCGTGTCTGGGAATGGGAGAGAACGGATGGCGTGTCTGGGAATGGGAGAGAACGGATGGCGTGTCTGGGAATGGGAGAGAACGGATGGCGTGTCTGGGAATGGGAGAGAACGGATGGCGTGTCTGGGAATGGGAGAGAACGGATGGCGTGTCTGGGAATGGGAGAGAACGGATGGCGTGTCTGGGAATGGGAGAGAACGGATGAATGCTTCTTGAGACTGTATACCGAAAGTAAAACAAATGCTGACCAAAAAAAATCGCGGCAACAATATGGAGAGATGCACATGTGTTGCATCATTTTATTTAAGAATTCTTTAACACTGCATTTGTTCATTTGTAAATTTTCTCTTCATCGATCAACATTGTGAACTGACTGTTCTCCATATTTCTAGGATGTATGTGAACTGTAGTGGACCTGGTTTCAGTTTACACTCAGACATTGTCATGCCTTACATCTCTCATTATGGTTCGAAAGACCAGATTGAGCGTTACATCCCTCAAATGGTTTCCGGAAAGTGTATTGGTGCCATTGCAATGACTGAACCTGGTGCCGGCAGGTGAGAGAGCTTCAATAAAGCTATCAATTCTTCTTGTGAAGTACATTAAATGAGATGAAAGAAATTATATTTCTCCTTCAACACGTGAGAAATAACTTTTCCTCCAAGATTTCGCCCCTTGCCCACCTGTCCTGAAGGAGTTGGGATAATGTTCCCCAAGCGCCAGCAACCCTCCACCTCCTATTCCAAATGGCCCATTTTCATCTGTGACCACATTTTAGCACAGGAGTCACTGAATAGAGATTAGGAGTGGGAACCTTGGCTGAGAATAGCTAACTCAACACATACTCTTTGAACTTGTAACTTCCCTGGTCTGCATGACTTCGTACTTTGAAACTGTTGAAGTTTTGAAGTTGAAGGTACATACAAACAAAGGTTCCCTTAACCTTTTGGACCATTAGGGAATCTCAGTGCTGCTCTTCAATCACAGCTTGGAAAGGGTGGGTGTCCTGGGGTGACTTCCTTTTGCACTGTTCCCCTGGTGGAATGTCCAATTTTGGGAACATGCGTGTGGGGAATCAGAGGAGCGAGTCTACATCTGAGTACTCTTGAACAACACGCTGCAGCACTCTTCAATCTGTGGTATTCAATTTAAGTTTAGTGGCATGGCTGAAACTTGGAGTAAAGTTTCACGATTAGACTCCAGTATCAAGTCCGAGTAGACCATGCTATGCCCAAATTAGAGGTTTTGTTTGGCCCATGTTGTGAAGGTGATTCCAGAAAATACATCAGAAAACTCTTGTGTAAGCTGCACTTAAAACCTCTTGGTTCCTGTCACAGACATTAATCTAAGAATAAAAATATCAGACTGTTGAGTGATGCTTTTATCTGGGTGTTTTCTATTTGTATTCACTCTCTGCCATGGCTGGCTTCTTGCTTACATGCGACTGCTTAGTTTGAATGGATCTGCATTGGTATTTTGGTGGCCATGGATACCCATTTGTTAAGATTGGCTGTAGCATCCAGACATATAGTGGGCCATGAGAGGTTTTTGTTTTCCAATTTTCTGCTGTCAGCTCCTGTGTGACTCTTTGGCTCGCAGTTCATTGCAGCCCTCTGGTGTCTTGCTAAATGACTATTCTTCATGTGTAAGCCTAAAGAGTAAAGTATTGATAGCTTATTTGATTGTTGAGGACATAACAGCCGAGCCTGATACAATAGCAAAATACTGCGGATGCTGGAAATCTGAAATAACAACAGAAAATGCTGGAAACACTCAGCAGGTCAGGCAGCATCGTGGAGAGAGAAACAGAGTTAACGTAAGAAATAGGAGCAGGAGTAGGCCATTTGGTCCCTCGAGCCTGCTCCGCCATTCAATAAGATCATGGCTGATCTGATCTTGGCCTCAACTCCACTTTCCCGCCCGCTCCCCATAACCCTTGACTCCCCTGTAGCTCAAATATCTGTCTATCTCCGCCTAGAATATATTCAATGACTCCGCCTCCACAGCTCTCTGGGGTAGAGAATTCCAAAGATTCACGACCCTCTGAGAGAAGAAATTCCTCTTCATCTCCGTTTTAAATGGGCGACCCCTTATTCTGAAACTGTGCCCCCTATTTCTAGATTCACCCACAAGGGGAAACATCCTCCCTGCATCTACCCTGTCAAGCCACCTCAGAATCTTATATGTTTCAATAAGATCACCTCTCATTCTTCTAAACTCCAATGAGTATAGGCTCAACCTTTCTTCATAAGACAACCCCTTCATCTCAGGAATTAACCTCGTGAACCTTCTCTGAACTGCCTCCAATGCAAGTATATCCTTCCTTAAATAAGGAGACCAAAACTGCACGCAGTACTCCATATGTGGTCTCACCAGCGCCCTGTACAGTTGTAGCAAGACTTACCTACTTTTATACTCCATCCTCCTTGCAATAAGGGCCAACATTCCATTTGCCTTCCTAATTACTTGCTGTACCCACATGCTAACTTTTTGCGTTTCATGTACGAGGACTCCCAGATCCCTCTACCGCAGCATTTTGTAGTCTCTCTCCATTTAAAAAATAATTTGTTTTTTATTTTTCCTATCATTATGCTCCATCTGCCAAATTTTTGCCCACTCACTTAACCTATCTATATCACTTTGCAGAATCTTTGTGTACTCCTCACAACTTGCTTTTCCACCTATCTTTGTATCATCAGCAAATTTGGCTACAGTAAACTCGGTCCCTTCATCCAAGTCATTAATATAGATTGTAAATAATTGAGGCCCCAGCACTGATCCCTGTGGCACCCCACTAGTTACAGTTTGCCATCCTGAAAATTACCCATTTATCCCGATTCTCTTTTCTGTTAGTCAGCCAATCCTCTATCCATGCTAATATATTACCCCCAACCCCGTGAGCTCTTATCTTGTGCAGTAACCTTTTATGTGGCTCCTTATCGAATGCCTTCTGGAAATCCAAATACACTACATCTACTGGTTCCCCTTTATCCAACCTGCTCGTTACATCCTCAAAGAACTCTAGTAAATTTATCAAACACTATTTCCCTTTCATAAAATCATGTTGACTCTGCTTGATTGTATTATGATTTTCTAAATGTCCTGCTATTACTTCCTTAATAATGGATTCCAGCATTTTCCCAATGACAGCTGTTAGGCTAACTGGCCTATAGTTTCCTGCTTTCTGTTTCCCTCCTTTCTTGAATAGGGGTGTTACATTTGCGGTTTTCCAATCCGCTGGGACCTCTCCAGAATCCAGGGAATTTTGGTAGATTACAACCAACTATCTCTGCAGCCACTTCTTTTAAGACCCTAGGTTGCAGGCCATCGGGTCCAGGGGACTTGTCAGCCTTTAGTCCCATTAGTTTGCCTAGTACTTTTTCTCTAGTGTTAGTGATTGTTTTAAGTTCCTCCCTCCCTATAGCCCCTTGATTATCAATTATTATTCGGATGCTTTTAGTGTCTTCTACCGTGAAGACCGATACAAAGTATTTGTTCAAAGTCTCTGCCATTTCCATGTTTCCCATTATTAAATCTCCAGTCTCATCCTCTAAGGGACCAATGTTTACTTTAGCTACCCTCTTCCTTTTTATAAACCTGTAGAAGCTCTTGCTGTCTGTTTTTATATTTTTTGCTAGTTTACTCTCATAATCTATCTTCTCCCTCTGTATTTTTTTAGTCATCCTTTGCTGGTTTCTAAAAATTTTCCAATCCTCTGGCCTACCACTAATCTTCGCAACATTGTATGCCTTTTCTTTCAATTTGACACCATCCTTAACTTCCATAGTTAGCCATGGATGGTTCATCCTTCTCGTAGAGTCTTTCTTTCTCACTGGAATAAACCTTTGCTGAGAGTTATGAAATATCTCCTTAAATGTCTGCCACTGCTTATCTACAGTCTTACCCTTTAATCTCTTTTCCCAGTCCACTTTAGCCAACTCTGACTTCATACCTTTGTAATTGCCTTTATTTAAGTTTAAGACACTAGTTTCATACCCAAGTTTCTCACCCTCAAACTGAATGTGAAATTCTATCATGTTATGATCACTCTTCCCTAGAGGATCCTTGACAATGAGATCATTAATTAATCCTGTCTCATTACACATTACCAGATCTAAAATAGCCTGCTCCCTAGTTGGTTCCACAACGTATTGTTCTAATAAATCATCCCGAATACACTCTATGAATTCGTCCTCAAGGATACCCTTGCCAATTTGCTTCAGGTCGATGACCCTTCGTCAGAAGGGTCGTTGCATGCTGTATGTACCAACTGAGTTCTGATGAAGGGTCATCGACCTGAAACATTAACTCTGTTTCTCTCTCCCCGATGCTGCCTGACCTGCTGAGTGTTTCCAGCATTTTCTGTTGTTGTTACAGCTGAGCCTGATCTTGTCTTCACTCAGCATTCACATATGAATTTTCCAGCTGTGTCCTTGTTTATTAATTAGGAGCAGGAACCTTGACTGATTTTTTTTTCCCCCCGGCCCCTTTCCTGGTGGCTGATTTCCCCCTCCCCGCCATGGTGCCAGCCCAGAAGCCCTGAGATCATTTACAGTGTTGCCCTCCCTGACCCCCCCTGCTAACATTGGTTAATGCAGCACAGTATGGGGACTAAACCTGGCATCTTCTTGTCTGGGTCATTGCATGCTGCATGTACCAACTGAGTCACATGTTACTTTTGGCTTGTATTAATGTGTCTAAATAAGGTTTTAAAATTGGTGGCTATGATGGTATGATCATGGGAAAACACTAAAGTATGCTGGAATGTGGATGTCTAATTTTAACATTGATAAAAAATGAGTAATTGCATTGACGAGTCTGTAAGAAAGGGACTGGTTCTGGACGGTGCTCGTATTTGACAACTTTGAGTTCTCTTTACTGTGTACAATGTAAGCTCCTTCTAAGCAGATAAATCATTAGGCACAGTTTTGATGGTAACACAAGCCAAGTGCATTACAACACTCTGCTGGAACCTCTTTAGACAAACCTGCAAATAAGAAATTAAATGCTGTAAATGCAGGGCTATCTTACAATAGCTTCCTCACAGTTGTAAAGGAGCATGGGCTGGCTGTGTCTTATCTACTCTAAACACCAAATGACATGACAGCACTCCTAACTATCCCACCACTGGGCTGCTTATCGACTAATTCTTTCAGTTAAGTAGTCTTAGAAATCAGTGACAAGTCCCCCTACCCCCATCCTTTTCAAATACTGAACAATGTGACTGCTGAACTTTAAATCTTGACCCTTTTCAGTGATTTACAAGGAGTACGAACAAATGCCAAAAAGGATGGCAGTGACTGGATCCTCAATGGCAGCAAAGTAAGGAAAAATTCATGTTTTTTTTCTATATGCAAATAAAATTACTTTGGGCTTTTTGCCTCCTCCTTGATGTACTACATGGTCACGTGCCACAGTGTATAAGTTTTCAATTTTGATCCTGATGAGTACTGACACCACATGAAGACGAGGCGATGGCTAGCATTGAGTTTGCTGATGCTTCCAGGTCCTTCAGACAACTGAAATAATTTTATTCAGCAAATCAGAGGAAGACAACGATCCAGTTAAGGCAGGGTCAACCCTTGTCCGTATGAACCTTCAGCTTTAATAGTAGTTTTAATTCATTAGCCTCTGAAGCAGCTCCTTCTGTAGAGAAGCTGGAGCACAGTGACAAGTAAGCATTCCATGATGCATCTTATAACTTTCCTATTTTACCATGAGTGCTTTTACAGAAGACAGAGCATGCTCTTGATAGCTTATGATCCTGTTGGCAATACCAATTTCTTTCTCCTCTTTTTCAATAACTTTACTGACTTAGCAGTTGGTTTCTATCTCCAATCACAAAGTGTTGAGCTATACCCCATATCCACCATCAATCGACCCTGCTCCATAAAAAGAGAATTGGGGCAAGTGTTTTGCAAATTATTGACCTGCAAGCCCTCCTGTCTAAGGCTGCCGGGACTTGGCTTCAGCCCTGGCCTGCATTAGATCTGCTGCGCCCAGGTATGATGCAGAGCTCAGCCTCTGCCTGCATCTTCTCTCAGATCTGCTGCACCCACACCTTGCCCAGGACACTACCTTGGCTTCAGCCTGCACCCTCCACAGAAGGAGACCAACCTCTACACCAGGCAAGTTCTCAAGGAGTTGCAATGTGACGTAAAAGGTATGATGGACTATTAACATTTTATGCCATGGAAACTGATGTGACTAAAGGAACTAAAACTGTTGTTCACAGTAGTTGCTCACATGGGGCTAGCCCACAAGTTCTAATTGATGCTCTGCTTTCCACCTTTACGGCAAAATTGATGTGCGTGAATCGCTTCAAGTCCCAATCCTAATGAAGCCACATACCAGTGATGATAAACTCTACCCCAAAGGAAATCGATGGCTATAATCCTCTTTTTAAAAATACTCTCTCTTTAATTACTTATGAGAAGTGTACACAATGGAGAGGAAATAAGGATTGGTGAAAGAATATCCCCATGGGGAAGAGAAGATCCACTTTAGGGTGTACATGTTTAACATAACACATAAATGGGGTATGAAAGCTTTGAGAGTATTGGAGTGGAGACATCTACTGTGTAATATTCCATCCAAAGATGTGCATTTGTTTGTGGACCTAAAGCTTAATCACGGGTACCATGTCTAAGTGAACAGTTATTGCGTGGACATGCCATAAACTGGGTACTGCTGGATTGACATAGATTGCTGTTTATGCCCGACAGAACTTTTTGGTATAAATAGCACATTAAAATAATTTATATTCTTTATGTATGGGAGAGGGGTACTTCAAATTTGGTTGCACTATTACTGTTCTGATCTTGGACCATGGACCTAGTCAGATTTCAAAGGAGAAAGGTAAGAATTGGATGTTTGTTATAACACACTGCTGTGGAAAGGCACGAGCAGGATCACTAGTGTCATCACTACTTTTTGTAGAATTTCTAATGAAACAAATGGAATTTTCCAATTAAAATAAAGGTCAGTGGAATTTGTCTTGTGGTTTTTGTGGCTAACATGAGCAAAAAAAAATAGTTCCGTTTTACACGTTTTGTGATACATCTTGACCAAAAGGAAAGCATTCAGGCACGAGGGGGTGGTAGAAAGGGTCGGGTGATGGTCGGAATGTGGGGCTGGGGTTGAAGCAGGAGGGACAGGGTGAGAGGAAGTGGTGACAGTGAGAAGGAGAAAGGGCAGGGGTGGTGCTGGGGTAGGGGTAGGGGGAAGAGATTTGGTGTGTGCTGGGGAAGCAGGTGTTGAGCAGGGAGGATGAAGCACCATTTCCTCCAGATTGCTTTCTGCTGTGGCCCTGGGATCCCTCATTCCAAAGCTGGCCAGTGCCCTGGCCATATCCTTCCTTTGACCAACTGCCTGCACCACCCCCCCCCCCCCCCCCCCCCCCCGCAAAACAACAAAAGAATAAAAGGGGGGAAAAGTAGGAAGTAGAACAGAATAGAGAAAGAACTAGAAAAGACAGAGAAACAAAGAAAAGCATAGGCATAGCTAGTAAAGTACAGAAAATGACAGAACAAGAAGAGGAAAGAGAGAGAGAGAACCGGTGACACGAGGATAACAGTAAGCAGAAAGTCTCTGCTGTGACTTAACCATATCATGAGAAACCCGTGATGAGTACATTCTAATATATGTCTAATGCACCTAGACAGGAGGCAACATTTGTAAGACGTTTAAATTCACCCATGTCCTTTAACCTGTCCAACAGTTTCCAAAGTTCAGACCCGTCGAACAGACAAAACAAAACACAAGGATTCGAGAATAACTTTTTTTTACTTAAAATCAGCAAGAGGTTACAAGTAAGCTCAGACAAAACTGTTGCTTATAATATTCCTGATTATATCTAAACATACACAGGTTTATTTCCTTACTCTAAGCTCAAACGATTATAAGTACATACGTACTAACACCAGCGAGTGGTCAGTTTGGCGATGGCTAGACGCACGACTTTAACTGGCAACTGACCAAGTTGCCTCTGACTGCAGCAGCCCCGAGTGTCTTAAAACAGCATCTCTTATAGCCTAAAAACCTGGGCAGTCTCCTCAATGCGTATGTGTCCCAAATTGTGTGACAAATGCTCGGCAGTTGTTTTCCTCTCATCAGTGGGCCCCAAGGCTGTTCACACCATTTGCCTGAAGATGTTCCTGTCTTTGTAACACCCAACTGTTTGTTCCTGCTCAGGGTCTATCGCTTCCATATCCGATTAACAGCTTTCGTACAAAGTTCCCACAGGAACCAACCTCTCAACCTCCCGAAGCATGCTGGGATATTAAATTTGGTCAACTTTTTAAGTTTGGTCAAGTTATAGCAAATTCTTACAGCAAATGGCTTATTCTTACACATTTCTACACAACTTTATGGATATCAATGTATATATAAAATAGGGAGAAACTGTTTCCATTGGCAGAAGGGTTGGTAACCAGAGGACACAGATTTTAGATAATTGTTTTTAAAAAAAAAAGGGGGGAGATGAGAATTTTTTTTTATGCAGTGAGTTATGATGATTTGGAATGCAGTGCCTGAAAGGGCTGTGGAAACAGATTCACTAGTAACTTTGAAAAGGGAATTGGATATGTACTTGTAAAGGAGAAATTTTCAGGGCTAGTGGGAGCAGGGGAGTGGGACTGATTGGATAGCTCTTTCAAAGAGCCGACGGGCACAATGGGTCAAATGGGCTCCTTTTGTGCGGTGTGATTCTATAACGTGTTAAAGGTACCTCCAGTTTACCACTAATTCTTCTGTTTTAGGTTTTTATAACGAACGGCTGGATGAGTGATGTGGTAATTGTCGTAGCTGTAACAGATTTTGAGGCGCGTTCTCGAGCCCATGGGATAAGTCTATTTCTTGTGGATAATGGCATGAAGGGATTCATCAAAGGAAATAAACTGGAGAAGATTGGTTTGAAAGCACAGGTTTCCTGACTTTATTTGAACTTTAAAGATTGCTCTTCTGAACTTAAGCATCCGCAATATTTTGCTATTGTATTAATTTTTAAATAATTGTTTTCACTGGTTTTGTTGGAAACAGAATCATCTGTCGAATGTTCCTGCCTGTATAATTGAAATATATATAAAATCCTTAGTGACACTTCAGATGTCAAGGTGTCAGAAGTATATAATCAGCACAGAGGAAGGCCATTGGACATCGTGCCTGTGCTAATGCCTAGCTTCACATCAGACCTATCAATTCTAACTCCATTTCACTGCTCATTACTCCATCTAATTAAATTTTAAATGCTGTGACTGACTTGGCTCCTATAGCTACTTGTGTTAATGGATGCTATATTCTAATAACCCTTTGTGTGAGAAGGTTTCTTCTAACTTCCCTCCATTTATGTTTTTGATGCTATGGCCTGTTACCAATTGACAGACCAGTGGAAATAATCTTTAATCATTTACCTTCTCAAGCCCTTTCATCATTTCTGTGGGATTCCACCATTAACCTTCTCTGCTTTAGTGAATACATGATGTGGAGATGCCGGCGTTGGACTGGGGTGGACAAAAATGAGAAGACGCACAACACCAGGTTATAGTCCAACAGATTTATTTAAAATTACAAGCTTTCGGAGCTGTCGCCCCTTCCTCAGGTAGAGTCACAGTAACTCTACCTGAGGAAGGGGCGACAGCTCCGAAAGCTTGTAATTTTAAATAAATCTGTTGGACTATAACCTGGTGGTGTGCGACTTCTCATTTAGTGAATACAGTGATAGCTTTTCAAGCTGCTCTCATCCCTTGCATCCTTCACAAAGCTACTTTTTGCTTGGGTCCAAAGTCCTTTCTTTAATAGGGTGCCCAAAACTGCACACAGTACTCCACATTGACCTAACCAATGTTGTGTACAGATTAAATATCACTTCCTTGTTTTTGCATTCAATACCCCCGCATATAAAGCCCCTCTGCCCTTTTTAAGCTGTTTGCCACCTGCAATTCTGCTTTTAAAAATCTGTACATCTGCACACCACTGCATTGAGAATTTTACGGCTTGGGGAAACTTTTTCATTCTCTGTTTTTCCCAAAATGTACTCCTTCGCATTTATCTTAATTGAACTGCTTTTGCCACCTAACTGCACGCTCTTCTAACTTCCCAATTTCGTCTCCACAGTTGGCTATGCTTCCTAGTTTGATGTCATCAAAAAATGTTATTAGTGCCCCTGTGCTGAATTCAAAATCACTTATGTTTATGGAGAATGAGAGGTCCCACGCTGTTCCCTGGAACACACCACATCTTGCCAACCTGAGAAACCCCCACCAACCTCTTACAAGGTGTCAGCCTTGGCTCAGTGGTAGCGCTCTCACCTTTCAATCAGAAGGTGTGGGTTCAAGTCCCACTCCAGAGCCTTGAGTGCATAATCTAAGCTGACATTTCAGTGCAGTACTGAGCGAGTGCTGCACTGTCGGAGGTGCCGCCTTTCAGATGGGATGTTAAACCGAGGCCCCGTCTGCTCTCTTGGGTGGATGTAAACGATCCCATGGCAGTGTTTTCTAGCCAACAGTTATCCCTCAGACAATGTCACAAAAAACATTATCTGGTCCTTTATTTCATTGCTGTTTGTGGGAGCTTGCTGCAAATTGGCTGCTGCGTTTCACAGAATCACAGAATCCCCACAATGCAGATAGAGGCCATTTCGGCCCATCGAGCCTGCACCGACACATATCCCACCCTATCCCCGTAACCCCACGTGTTTAATCCCCCTAACACTAAGGGTCAATTTATCATAGCCAAATCAACCTAACCCGCATATCTTTGGACTCATTATAACGGTGACTACACTTCACAAAGTACTTCATTGGCTGGTCATGATGGATGCTATATAAATGCAAGTTCGTTTCTCTTGTTATGTCTTTCTTTCTCATTTTCTCTTTCTCTCTCCTTTCTCCTTTTCCTTTCTCTCTCTCGGGCTTTTTCAAGTCCAAGTATACCACTTCCACTGCGTTCCCTTTGTGTGCTCAGTCATTTCCTTCAACAACATGGCCTCCTTCTGTGGTGTACTATTCTAATGATTCTATGAACATGATTAAATTAGTCAGCATGACCTGCCCTTAATAAAACTGTCTCTACTCTCTCTGGCAATCCCATATCTTTCCAAGTGTTTCATAATGTTAACCATTAATTTGGACTTAAGTTTTTCTGCTACCAATGCAAAGTTAGCTGGATTGTAATTACCTTGCTTATCCTTTTCCCTTTTTTGAATACGATACCATTGCCACCTTCCAGTTCTTTGGTACAATTCCCATTTCCCAAAGATTCTGGTACGTTATGGTTAGAGCCTCAGCTGTTTCATCACTCACCAACCTGAGCATGGCTGCTTCTTAGACTTTATTTTTGACCTAACCTGCTTCACCCACAGAACTCTGGTCACTAACTCTTACTCCTGTTGAGAATATTTTCAGCTTGTATCTTACCCATTTTGTGCTTAATGCTTTTGATTATTGATCTGCTATTTTATCTGCCAACTTTCCTGTCCAATTTAATCCAGATTAGGTCCCATTTCAATTAGAATTAGCTCTCGCTCAGTGCAGCAACTTTGTTTTTGACACTTTTTTTTCTTTATTATGACAAACTTTATTAAATTATGATCGTTGGCCTCTACATTCAGTTATCCCAAGTTATATAATATAACTGGTAGATAAACTGTTTGGACATTGTAGACATAACTGATTTCACTTCAGTTATCTAGAATGCTGCTTGTTTATTTATTCTTGGAATGTGAGCCAAGCTGACATTTACTGCCCATTTTTAGTTGCTTTCTTGACCCGCTGCAGTCCATTTAGAAATGCTACCACAATAATGCTGCCTGGGGTCCCGAAAGCCCTAGGTTTTGCTCCTCTTTATTTAAGCTCCCAGCATGCTGATGCAGACCCCTCAGAATTATTTGTAAATGATCATTTAAGTTTTAGAACTATATAACATGAAGCCTGAAAAGTTTTTAGAATCATATAACATAGAAGGAAGCCATTTGGCCCATCATGCCTGTGCCAGATCTTTGAAAGAGCTATCCAATTAGTTCCACGCCCCTGCTCATTCCCCATAGCCCTGTCACGAGATTCTTTTGTCCCTTCTGTGTCAGCCGTGGCTCAATGGGTAGCTCTCTCCCCTCTGAGTCAAAAGGTTGTGGGTTCAAACCCCCACTCCAGAGACTTGAGTACAAAATCCAGGCAGACACTCCAATGCAGTACTGAGGGAGTTATTGCACTATCGGAGGTGTCCTCTTTCGGATGGACGTAAAAGATCCTATGGCACTATTTCAAAGAAGAGCAAGGAAGTTATCCCCGGTGTCCTGGGGCCAATATTTATCCCTCAATCAACATCACTAAAACAGATTATCTGGTCATTATCACATTGCTGTTTGTGGGAGCTTGCTGTGCGCAAATTGGCTGCAGCGTTTCCTACATTACAACAGTGACTACACTCCAAAAGTACTTCATTGGCTGCAAAGCGCTTTGGGGCGTCCCGAGGTCGTGAAAGGCACTATATATAAATACAAGTCTTTTTTCTTTCTGTGTGTATTTTGGATACTGTGCGTAAGCACTGACCTTTACTTACATTCACTGAAGTAATGGATAAGATTAAGAAGCTGTAAATTATACTGCCTAGACTGACACAAATGCTCTTGTTCTTTTTGAATGGAAAGGATACAGCTGAGCTCTTCTTTGAGGATGTTCGCTTGCCAGCTGAAGCTCTACTAGGGAAGGCTAATAAGGGATTCTACTATCTAATGACCGAGCTTCCACAGGTAATGGCTGCGGATTTTTATTATCACTTGCTTCGTGATTTTGCAGTTTCTCTCCCTGTATTGTTCCAAGGGACGAGGTGGCAGCTTTCACTCGTGGCCATTTTTCATGTGTGAGCCGAGACATACCATTCAATCATGGAAAGGATCATAGCTGAGCCCAATCCTACTCCTCATGCACACAGTTGAAGTCATTGGGTAGCAATTATGAGGGGCAACCTTGGTTGAGTTTTTTTCCCCCATTTGTAGCCCAGGGCACTGAGGCTAAATACAGCACCCCAACTGTTGCCCTAATTGAGATCCACTAGCTCAATGTAGAGCAGGGATTGAACCTGTCACTTTCTGGTCTGTATGGTTCAGTAGTACACTGGGTCATGCCTTTATCCACTAGGCCATGGAGTGGAGCTAGCTGTGGGTTGTTTAAATGAAGGCCTGGGAATGATACCCAGCTGCAGTGAGAACTGCTGACTGAAGTCTCTACTGCTAAGTGCCAATTTCCGTGTTGGAATCGTAGCATGGCAAGTTTCCAACAAGCAGCCCGGGAAGGGGAGAGAGATTTTTCTAAACACAAATATTTAGCTTTTCCTCCCTTAACTGTACTGATGAAGAAGGGGGAGAGGATTACTTTGTATTGCCTCCTCTTGTACTAGTGCTGCCCTTTAATGTTCTTTTGTAAACTCACCTGATGACCTCGGGGTGAAATACTAAGACAGAAAGTTGCCAGGTTCGTTCTCGGTGGCAACAGACAGCACTAAAATTGGTCTGGGCTAGGTGGAGGAAAAATCAGCCAGGGTTCTCGCTCCTGTCCAGTGACCCCCCTACTAGAACGTACGTGCATGGACACCGGGTGAAAACAGGATCAGGCTTGGCTGTGGTGCCCTCTGTGTAAAAGTCGGATGGCCAGGTGGTGGAGGATAGAGTACTAGAGCCTAGTCTTCAGTCGCTTACAACCCTTTATTTACAGAGAGACACATCACATACTGTGCACCCCCAAGATAAGCTTGCAACCCTTCCCCAGCCTACTCCCATATACGTATGTGCACAAGAGAGCCCCCAATTAATACCCACCACCTGAATACAATTAAAACCCAATTGCTGTACACCACTTGAATACAATTAACACTCCACATTCTTAGTCTAGACCTGCTTGACGAATGGCCACTTCAGAAAGGTACCACAGGGATACCAGTGCCCATGGAGCCACCCTGCAGCAACAGTTGGCACCTTCGAGAGAGGGAAGAATATTGGAAAATAGTAATATTGTTCCTGTCTTTCTTTTTGTTCAACTGCAAGCCTGTGACCTCTTTGGAAGGGGTAGGGATCGTATGAAGAAGATACTGAGCCCAACAGCGAGAAAATACCGGCAAAATTGTAAAGCAGAAAAAGAAACTTAGTCGGACTATCCGATAGCTTAATGACCATCTTTTGAAACATTAAAAAAAAATGGCATGGATTTGATTTGCTGCCCTGTCCTATATCAGATTGTTATTTGCTTGTATAACCTGCCGTGAAATTTATATATCCCCCCATGCACAAAATATAATTTGTATTAACCTGTACCGTTTATATTGCAAAGTTCTGTTTGTGAGGTGTAAATATGATGGATTCTGTTGCATTTATTCCTGTCTGAAATAAAGTGTAACCCTGTATGTTTAAAGGAACGGTTGCTAATTGCAGACATGGCCCTTGCCAACTGTGAATTCATGTTTGAAGAAACCAGAAAGTATGTGAAGCAGAGAAAGGCCTTTGGAAAAACTATTGCTGATTTGCAGGTGAGTGCGCACTCTGTGACTCTGCAGAAAAATTACAAGTTAATTACAGTAAATGTTCGCTTCTGGAGGAAATGAAAGGCTTGTATGAAATGAGTGATTTGGTGAACGAACAGAATTTAACAAACTGGTTAGTTTCACAATACTGATATAACATAAAACTTTTGCAGTTATTGACATCAAATGTGACAGAAGCTGAATAGCATTCAAAAGTTGTGTAAGAGAACTGTCCTTAGACTTGTGAACAGCTTAGGTAAAATTAATTGCCTTTCTTTTCCTCTTGCCTCCTCCATCCTCAGAAAGGGGATCTGGCTTTCCCCATGGCACTTTTTCTATTTATGGATTTATTATTTTTTTAAACCATCCTCAAGAAGGGGTTGACTCTTTCTGAGTTGTTACATGGGTACCAGAAACCCTAAAATAACTTTTTTTTATTTGTTCCTGGGATATGGGTGTCGCTGGCAAGGCCAGCATTTATTGCTCATCCCTAATTGCCCTTGAGAAGGTGGTGGTGAGCCGCCTTCTTGAACCGCTGCAGTCCACGTAGTGAAGGTACTCGCACAGTGCTGTTAGAGAGGGAGTTCCAGGATTTTTAACCCAGTGACGATGAAGGAACGGCGATATATTTCCAAGTCAGGATGGTGTGTGACTTGGAGGGGAACTTGGAGGTGGTGGTGTTCCCATGCGCCTGCTGCCCTTGTCCTTCTAGGTGGTAGAGGTCGTGGGTTTGGGAGGCGCTGTCGAAGAAGCCGTGGCAAGTTTCTGCAGTGCATCTTGTAGATGGTACACACTGCAGCCAAAGTGTGCCGGTGGTGGAGGGAGTAAATGTTTAAGGTGATGGATGAGGTGCCAATCAAACGGGCTGCTTTGTCCTGGATGGTGTCGAGCTTCTTAAGTGTTGTTGGAGCTGCACTCATCCAGGCAAGTGGAGAGTATTCCATCACACTCCTGACTTGTGCCTTGTAGAATGTGGAAAGGCTTTGGGGAGTCAGGAGACACTCCCCGTAGAATACCCAGCCTCTGACCTGCTCTTGTAGCCACATGATTTATGTGGCTGGTCCAGTTAAGTTTCTGGTCAATGGTGACCCCCAGGATGTTGATGGTAGGGGATTTAGCGATGGTAATGCTGTTGAATGTCAAGGGGCGGTGGTTAGACTCTTTCTTGTTGGAGATAGTCATTGCCTGGCACTTGTGTGGCATGAATGTTACTTGCCACTTATCAGCCCAATCCTGAATGTCGTCCAGGTCTTGCTGCATGCAGGCATGGACTGCTTCATTATCTGAGGAGTTGCAAATGGAACTGAACACTGCAATCATCAGCGAACATCCCCACTTGTGGCTTTATGATGGAAGGAAGGTCATTGATGAAGCAGCTGAAGATGGTGGGGCCTAGGATACTGCCCTGAGGAACTCCTGAAGCAATGTCCTGGGGCTGAGATGATTGTCCCCCAACAACCACAACCATCTTCCTTTGTGCTAGGTATGACTCCAGCCAGTGGAGAGTTTTCTCCCTGATTCCCATTGACTTCAATTTTACTAGGGCTCCTTGATGCCACACTTGGTAAAATGCAGCCTTGGTGTCGAGGGCTGTCACTCTCACCTCAGGAATTCAGCTCTTTTGTCCATGTTTGGACCAAGGCTGTAATGAGGTCTGGAGCCGAGAGGTCCTGGTGGAACCCAAACTGAGCATCAGTGAGCAGGATTTGTCCTGCTTTTTGTGGACAGGACATACCTGGGCAGTTTTCCACATTGTTGGGTAGCTGCCAGTGTTGTAGCTGTACTGGAACAGCTTGGTTAGAGACGTGGCTAATTCTGGAGCACAAGTCTTCAGCATGACAGCCGGGATGTTGTCAGGACCCATAGCCTTTGCTGTATCCAGTGCGCTCAGCTGTTTCTAGATATCACGTGGAGTGAATCGAATTGGCTGAAGACTGGCTTCTGTGGTGGTGGGGACCTCAGGAGGAGGCCAAGATGGATCATCCGCTCGACACTTCTGGCTGAATATGGTTGCAAACGCTTCAGCCTTGTCTTTTGCACTTGTGTACTGGGCTCTGCCATTATTGAGGATGGGGATGTTCATGGAGCCTACTTATCCCATTAATTGTTTAATTGTCCACCACCATTCACGACTGGATGTGGCAGGACTGCAGAGCTTTGATCTGATCCGTTGCTTGTGGGATCGCTTAGTTCTGACTATAGCATGCTGCTTCTGCTGTTTAGCATGCATGTAGTTCTGTGTTACATAGATACATACATAGAAGATAGGAGCAGGAGTAGGCCATCCGGCCCTTCGAGCCTGCTCCGCCATTTAATGAGATCATGGCTGATCCTGCAATTCAGTATCCCGTCCCCGCCTTCTCTCCGTAACCCTTAACCCCTTTTGCCTGTAGAAATATATCTAATTCCCTCTTAAATATATTTAATGGGCTGGCGTACACTGCCCTCTGTGGCAATGAGTTCCACAGGTTCACCACCCTCTGAGTGAAGAAATTCCCCCTCATTTCTGTCCTAAATGGTTTAGCCCTTATCCTTAAATTATGTCCTCTAGTTCTGTTCTCACCCGCCAAGGGAAACATTCCTTCTGCATCTAGTCTGTCTAGACCTGTCAGAATTTTATACACTTCTATGAGGTCCCCTCTCAATCTTCTAAACTCCAGTGTGTACATCCCTAAACTACATAGTCTCTCCTCATAGGTCAATCCCGCCATTCCTGGTATCAGCCTGGTGAATCGCCGCTGCACCCCCTCCATGGCAAGAACATCTTTCCTCAGATGAGGCGACCAAAACTGTACACAGTACTCGAGGTGTGGTCTCACCAGTGCCCTGTACAGCTGCAGCAAGGTATCCCTGTTCCTGTATTCCAACCCTTTTGCTATGAAGGCCAGCATACCGTTTGCCTTCTTGACCGCCTGTTGCACCTGCATGCTCGCCTTCAGTGACTGGTGTACAAGAACACCCAGGTCTCTCTGTACTTCCCCCTCTCCCAATTTATTGCCATTTAAATAATAATTTGCCCTCCCGTTCCTGCACCCAAGGTGGATAACTTCGCACTTGTCCACATTATAGTGCATCTGCCATTTATCCGCCCAATCACCCAGTCTGTCCAAATCGCTCTGGAGCTTCCTGGTCTCCTCCTCTGAGCCCACCCCCCCTCCTAGTTTAGTGTCGTCTGCAAATTTGGAAATGCTGCATCCGACTCCCTGATCCAGGTCATTAATGTAAATTGTGAACAGCTGGGGACCCAGGACAGATCCCTGCGGTACCCCACTTGTTACTGCCTGCCATTCAGAAAATGAGCCGTTTATTCCAACTCTCTGTTTTCTATCTGACAGCCAGTTCTCTATCCACGTCAATACTTTCCCCTTTATCCCATGAGCTTCAATTTTCCATGCTAATCTTTTATGTGGGACCTTGTCGAAGGCCTTTTGGAAGTCCAGGTACACCACATCTACTGGCTCTCCCCCATCTATTTTACCAGTTACTCCCTCAAAAAATTCCAATAGATTAGTCAAGCACGATTTACCCTTTGTAAATCCATGTTGACTCTGTCCTATCCTGTCCCCATTTGCTAAGTGCTCCGCTATTTCATCCTTAATGATGGACTCCAGCATTTTGCCCACAACTGATGTAAGGCTTACAGGTCTGTAATTACCTGCTTTTTCCCTACCCCCCTTTTTGAATAGTGGGGTAACGTTAGCTACCCTCCAATTCATGGGCACTGTTCCCGAGTCTAATGAATTCTGAAAAATCATACTTAGTGCATCCGCTATCTCTAGGGCCACCTCCTTCAGTACCCTAGGATGCATGTTATCAGGCCCTGGGGATTTGTCCGCCTTCAATCCCTTTAGCTTCCTTAACACCATATCCTTAGAGATATTGATTTGCGTCAGTTCCTCCTTTGCCAATGTCCCTATTTTTCCCGATATCCCAGGGAGGTTTTTTGTGTCTTCCTTCGTAAAGACTGACCCAAAGTATGCATTTAGTTGGTCTGCCATTTCCTTATTTCCCGTTATATATTCCCCCGTATCTGACTGCAATGGACCAACTTTGGTTTTCACCAGTCTTTTCCTCTCGATATACTTATAAAAGCTTTTGGAGTTAGTTTTTATATTTTCCGCCAGCTTGCTTTCGTAAGCTATTTTGCCCCTCTTGATTAAGCCCTTTGTCCTCCTTTGCTCTATCTTAAACTGTTCCCAATCTTCCGCTCTGGCGGTTTTTTTGGCTATTTTATACGCCCTATCTTTGGATTTTATGCTGTCTCTAATTTCCCCTGTTATCCACGGTTGAGTCACCTTTTTAGATTTCCTTTTATGCCAGATTGGTATAAACAATTTTTGCAATTTTGTCATTCTATCTTTAAATGCTTGCCATTGTTTATCTACCTCCAGTCCTCCCAGGAATGTTGTCCAATCAGACCTACTCAGTTCCCGTCTAATGGCATCATAATTCCCCTTGTTTAAATTCAGGACCTTAGTCTCTGAGTCAATTTCTTCGCTCTCCATTTCGAGTGAGAAATCGATCATGTTATGATCGCTCTGACCCAAGGGTCCCCGTACAACAAGATTACTAATTAGTCCCTTCTCATTGCACAGTACCCAGTCCAATATAGCCTGTTCCCGAGTTGGTTCCTCGACATATTGATCCAGATAACCATCCCTTAAACACTCAAGGAATTCCTCCTCCTCATTATTTTTACTGATTAGGCTAGTCCAATCTATATGTAAGTTAAAGTCACCTATGATGACAGCTGTGCTCTTATTGCACGCTTCTCTAATTTCCCTCGTGATGCCCTCCCCAACCTCTATTTTACTATTTGGAGGCCTATATACCACTCCTATTAATGTTTTTCGCCCCTCGCTATTTCTTAGCTCCACCCATATAGATTCAGTATTAACTGAGTTAATATCCTTCCTTTCAATTGCATTTATCCCCTCTTTTACCAGCAATGCTACCCCTCCTCCCTTTCTTTTTTGTCGATCCTTCCTAAATACTGAATACCCCTGTATGTTAAGCTCCCAGCCCTGCTCACCCTGCAACCATGTTTCCGTAATCCCAATTAGATCATAATTATTAACCTCTATTTCCACAGCTAATTCATCTACCTTGTTCCTGATGCTTCTCGCATTAAGGTATAAAACCCTCAGGCTTTTTTTATGCTCACATTTTTTATGAATTAGTTTGGCCCTTTGTTTTTTGTTCCTCACCCTTTTACCATTTATTTCTGTCTGCCTTTCACTTTCCTCTATTTCACTACATAGGTTTCTAGCCCCCTGCCATACTAGTTTAAATGCTCCCGAACTGCTTTATCAAAAATTACCCCGAGAACATCAGTTCCATCTTTGCACAGGTGTAGACCGTCCCTTTTGTATAGGTCACACCTACCACAAAACTGGTGTTGCAGCTTCCCCACCTCTATTCTACACTCCTCATTGAGCCAGGGTTGGTCCCCTGGCTTGATGGTAACGTTAGAGTGAGAGATATGCCGGGCCATGAGGTTACAGATTGTGATGGAATGCAATTCTGCTGCTGCCGATGGCCCACAGCACCTCATGGATGCCCAGTTTTGAGCTACTAGATCTGTTCTGAATCTATCCCATTTAGCATGGTGTTAGTGCCACACAACACGATGGAGAGTGTCCTCAGTGTGAAGATAGGACTTCGACTTTACGGTGGTCACTGCTACCAATATTGTCATGGGACAGATGCATCTGCGACAGGTAGATTGGTGAGGACGAGGTCAAGTAGGTTTTTCCCTCGTGTTGGTTCACTCACCACCTGTCGCAGGCCCAGACTGGCAGTTATGTCCTTCAGGACTTGGCCAGCTCGGTCAGTAGTGGTGCTACCGAGCCACTCTTGGTGATGGACATTGAAGTCCCCCACCCAGAGTACATTCTGTGCCCTTGCTACTCTCAGTGCTTCTTCCAAGTAATGTTCAACATGGAGGGATACTGATTCATCAGCTGAGGGAGGGCGGTAGGTGGTAATCAGCAGGAGGTTTCCATGAGACTTCACGAAGCCCACAGTCAATGTTGAGGACTCCCAGGGCCACTCGCTCCTGCCTGTATACCACTGTGCTGCCACCTCTGGTGGGTTGGTCCTGCTGGTGGGACAGGACATACCCAGGGATGGTGATAGAGGAGTCTGGGACATTGGCTGTGGCTGTGTGATTCTGTGAGTATGACTATGTCAGGCTGTTGCTTGACTAGTCGGTGGGACAGCTCTCCCAATTTTGGCACAAGTCCCCAGATGTTAGTGAGGAGGACTTTGCAGGGTCGGTGCCGGTGCCTAGGTCGATGCTGGGTGGTCTGTTCGGTTTTATTCTTGTTCTTGTTTTTCGTACCAGTTTGTTGCAACTGAGTGGCTGCTATGTCATTTCAGAGGGTAAGGGACGGCAGATTTCCTTCCCTATCGGACATTAGTGAACCAGATGGGTTTTTACGACAATCTGATTACTGATACTAGCTTTTATTCCAGAATTATTTAATTAACTGAATTTAAATTCCCCAGCTGCTGTGGTGGGATTTGAACTCCCGTCTCTGGATCATTAGTCCAGGCCTCTGGATTACTAGCCCAGTGACATAACCACTATGTTACTGTCCGTAAAGACTATTGACAACAGCAGAAAACAAAAAAATTAAATAGTACAGAAATAGCCTTCAAATGCTCTCACCAACCTTCTTAAAAGACTCTTCAAACGTACTTCCAGCAGCAGCACATCCTGAGCAGTCCTGAATGCCCATTTTACATGCTATCATGAATTGACTCAAAAAACAAGATCCTGGAGCCCATCTGTAGGGAAACACTGACTGTCGATAGCACTCTCAGTAGTAGGTTTGAAACCTGTGAGTCCATCCCATTGCCCATTAGGACATGAAACAGTGCTATGCCAGTATGAATGCTAGGGAATTATGTGCACAATGCAAATATGTGATTTAGCCCTCATTTGCATGGATCCTTCCCTAACGGACATTAGTGAACCAGATGGGTTTTTACGACAATCTGATTACTGATACTAGCTTTTTATTCCAGAATTATCTAATTAACTGAATTTAAATTCCCCAGCTGCTGTGGTGGGATTTGAACTCGTGTCTCTAGATCATTAGTCCAGGCCTCTGGATTACTAGTCCAGTGACATTACCACTATGCTACCCTACCCCTTGCCCAAGTGGCCAATCTTTGTGTTTGAGCCCAGACCGTGAGTGTTGGCAAGGCATTCCACCATTGAGGACAGCATCGCTGAGCTCCATCTTGTACAACATCCACACAGACTTTCCAGCCGTGGATTGTGAGAAGGAGCAGGACCCCTGGCTGATTTTGCCCACTCCCCTCCCCATTCTGTAGCCCAGGAGACCAGTTGCTGCTCTGCACTGACCAGAAGACGAATCTGGGACCTTCCGGTTTATATGGCCTTTGCCCTCAAGTCCATTGGTAGAACCTGGTGAATTTTTAATGACCGTGTAAGAAAATGGTTCTAACAGACTCGAATCTGGCACTTGAACATAAAAGCTCTGATGTGTCAAGAAGGACTTGATGTAACAGAATGAAAGTTCATTGCCAGGACAATTCTAGCATTCCACCACAATTGGGCTAGGAGGGCAGTGGGCTAATAACAGAATAAATCATGACAATATTTTTTTGCAATACTGTTATGCCCTTAGCTTGATAACCAAAATATTACAGTCATTGCTTTTCATTTGCTTACCTGTTCTAAATTCTCTCGAGCCTTGAAGTCAGCAGAAATGGCTGATACTTTAGATAGAGCAGACCTACTGAATGTCACAATGAGCAATTTTATAAATGAAGTGAAACATACAATAGTTTTATATTGATCAGCAATTGCTGACACTTAAGGTCATCTTTCATTCATCAGAAATTTTGAAATGAAGTATTATGAGAGATGCCACTGCAATTTGCTATCTAGTCATGAAACGTAGTGAGTGCATGAAACTGTGGTAAGGATTCCTCTTCCTTTCACTTCTAGACTGTGCAGCACAAGCTGGCAGAAATAAAGACGCAGGCTTGTGTGGGACGAGCATTCATCGACAGCTGCCTACAGTTGCACACGGAACGGCGACTGGATTCTGCTACTGCTTCCATGGCCAAATACTGGTACTTGTGCTGCATTGGTTTCTATGTGTGCTTCAACAGTGAGCTTTAATTAATGTTGTATGCAGTTCACGCCAGCAAAAATATAATGGCTTGCCATTTTCATATTCGTATTCAAGGTATGCTACTGTCAGCGCTCCAATTTTACTGAATTGTCGTTGTGGTCATGTGAACTTTCAATGGAGCCATACTATAGATCTTTTATTCCCCACCAGAATTTTTGTGAAGCTTATTAGTAAGAAAGAATGAACTTGCATTTATATAGCACCTTTAACAATCCCAAAGTATTTCCAACTAATGAAGTATTTTTGAAGTGTAGTCACTGTTGTAACGTAGGGAAAGTTATTGTGTAGAAATTTTTGTTCCGTGTCTGCTTGAACTCTGGATAAACGGCCAGTGGTACATTAGATAACAAGATTTGTCCTTGAGAACTTGGGTTGTGTCTGGAGGTTCTTTTGAATTAGGTGGTTACAGTTCTGAGACTGGTAGCGGGAGCAATTAAGTAGTCACAGAAGTAATGTTATCACACTACATTGAAGAGCATTGGCTTAAATATATTTCTTATAACCTATTTGATACCAATACACTATATCTCTGACATCAATGTTACTTATATGTTGAGGTGGTAGCTCACTTGCCTCTGAGTCAGAAGGTCGTGGATTCAAGGAAAAAACATCGATAGGAACCAGCTGACAATGGAAAACAAGGGTGGGAGGGGTTTGAGCTCTGGGGCTGTTGATTTCAAAAGGTGCCAACAGCAGTTTGGGTCCTCTTATCGTGGATACATCCTACTTGTGATGTGGCTGTGCTCTGCTTGTCAACCATACTTGGGATACTGTAGCTGAACATGGTGAGTTGCAGCCACAACATTGCAAATGATGCCAATGGCACTTTCAAATTCCCAACTGTGTAGTCTTTGGCCCTCCACACGCATGATATTTCTGCTCAATCACATCCACAACTCCACCTCTGATGCCCTTATCCCCAGTAAAACCTTTACTCTCTCTCACCCTGGTCATTCCCCCTGGAACAGCCCCCCATCTCCACTCCCTTAAGTCCAAGGGATGTCGACTTAAAACATTCATGGCGGACATTGGTTTAGCCATTCATTGCCAAATCTGGCTGGACTACCTCAAGCACCATTGGCTCTTGCTCTCCTCTATATACTGCTCACATCTCCAGGATCATCCTGGAATGAAAAAGTAACTCTCGACTTCTCTTCTCCACTACGAACCGTCGTCTTAAACCCCTCCACTCTCGCCTCCAACAACAAGTGCAAGGAGCTCAGGGACTTCTTTGCCACTAAGATTGAGACCGTCTGTTCAGCTGCCTCTGCCGCATCCCACCCTACCCCTAGCCTACCAAGCCAAACTTTCCCCAAGGTTCCCCCCTGCCCTCGCCCTGAACTCACATCTTTCTCTAGTTTTTCTCCTATCTGACCTCCTGTTCTATCTTGTCGATGAGACCCACCTCTTGTTCTCTTGACCCTATTCCCACTGAAATGCTCAACACCCAACTTCCCTTCCTGGCCCCCATGTTAGCTGATATTGTAAACTGTGGCTTCTCCTCTGGTACTGTCCCCCTCCCTTTCAAATCTGCCATCATCACCCCCCACCCCCCCCCCAAAAAATAGCCTTTTGCCCTTGCAAACTACCGCCTCATCTCCAACCTTCCTTTCCTCTCAAGTCCTTGAACATGTTGTCACCTCCCAAATCCGTGCCCATCATTCCCGCAACTCTATGTCTGAACACCTCAAATCAAGTTTCCGCCCCGGCTACAGTGCTGAAATGGCCCTAATCAAAGTCACAAATGATATCCCCTGTGACTGTGAAGACTGAAGCCATTGTCTTTAGCCCACGCCACAAACTCCGTTACCTAGCCATTAATTCCATCCCGCTCCCTGGCCACTGTGTGAGGCTGAACTAGATTGTTCACAACCATGGCTATTTGACCCTGATCTGAGCTTCCGACCCATGTCCTCTCTATTACCAAGACCGCCTACTTCCATCTCTGTAATATTGCCCACCTGCTGAAACCCTCGTCCATGCTTTTGTTACCTCTAGACTTGACTATTCCAACGCTCTCCTGGCCAGCCTCTCATCCTCCACCCTCTGTAAACTTAAGGTCATCCAAACTCTGCTGCCAGTGTCCTAACTCGCACCAAGTCCCATTCTCCCATCATCCCTGTGCTCGCTGACCGACATTGGCTCTCGGTCCAGCAACACCTCAAATTGAACATTCTCATCCTCGTGTTCAAATCCCTCCGTGACCTCGCCCCGCCCTATCTCTCTAACCTCCTCCGTGACCTCGCCCCGCCCTATCTCTAACCTCCTCCATGACCTCGCCCCGCCCTATCTCTAACCTCCTCCATGACCTCGCCACTCCCTATCTCTAACCTCCTCCATGACCTCGCCCCGCCCTATCTCTAACCTCCTCCATGACCTCGCCCCGCCCTATCTCTAACCTCCTCCATGACCTCGCCACTCCCTATCTCTAACCTCCTCCATGACCTCGCCCCGCCCTATCTCTAACCTCCTCCGTGACCTCGCCCCGCCCTATCTCTAACCTCCTCCGTGACCTCGCCCCGCCCTATCTCTAACCTCCTCCGTGACCTCGCCCCGCCCTATCTCTAACCTCCTCCGTGACCTCGCCCCTCCCTATCTCTAACCTCCTCCATGACCTCGCCCCGCCCTATCTCTAACCTCCTCCATGACCTCGCCCCGCCCTATCTCTAACCTCCTCCGTGACCTCGCCCCGCCCTATCTCTAACCTCCTCCGTGACCTCGCCCCGCCCTATCTCTCTAACCTCCTCCGTGACCTCGCCCCGCCCTATCTCTCTTACCTCCTCCGTGACCTCGCCCCGCCCTATCTCTCTAACCTCCTCCGTGACCTCGCCCCGCCCTATCTCTCTAACCTCCTCCGTGACCTCGCCCCGCCCTATCTCTCTAACCTCCTCCGTGACCTCGCCCCTCCCTATCTCTAACCTCCTCCGTGACCTCGCCCCTCCCTATCTCTCTAACCTCCTCCGTGACCTCGCCCCGCCCTATCTCTAACCTCCTCCGTGACCTCGCCCCGCCCTATCTCTAACCTCCTCCGTGACCTCGCCCCTCCCTATCTCTCTAACCTCCTCCATGACCTCGCCCCGCCCTATCTCTAACCTCCTCCGTGACCTCGCCCCTCCCTATCTCTCTAACCTCCTCCATGACCTCGCCCCGCCCTATCTCTAACCTCCTCCGTGACCTCGCCCCTCCCTATCTCTCTAACCTCCTCCATGACCTCGCCCCGCCCTATCTCTAACCTCCTCCGTGACCTCGTCCCTCCCTATCTCTCTAACCTCCTCCAGCTCTACAGCCCTTTAAGAACTCTGCGTTACTCCAATTTTGGCCTCTTGTGTATCCCCAATTTCCTTCTCCCCACCATTGGCGGCTGTGCCTTCAGCTGACCCTAAGCTCTGGAATTCCCTCCCTAAACCTCTCCACCTCTCTCCTCCTTTAAGCCGCTCCTTAAAACCTACCTCTTTGACCAAGCTTTTGGTCGCCTGTCCTAATATCGCCATATGTGGCGTGGTGTCAAATTTTATCTGGTAACGCTCCTGTAAAGCGCCTTGGGATGTTTTACTATGTTAAAGATGCTGTATAAATGCAAGTTGTTGGTTGGTAAACTCAGTGAGCAGGTACTGAGCACAGAGTGAGTCACAAACTCACTGGGCGGACATGTGGCAGATGAAATTTAACGCAGAAAAGTGCGAAGTGATACATTTTGGTAGAAAGAATGAGGAGAGGAAATATAAACTAAAGGGTGGATTGGGAAAATAGATTAAAGGGTAAGACGATACATGATCAGTGGTGTACATTTAAGGAGTTATTTTACAACTTCCAAAAGAAATATATTCCACTGAGAAGAAAAGGGTGTAAAAGAAAAGACCGTCATCCGTGGCTAAGTAAAGAAATTAAGGATAGTATTCGACTAAAAACAAGGGAATATAAGGTAGCCAAATCTAGTGGGAGGATAGAGGATTGGGAAAACTTTAAAAGACAGCAAAAAATAACAAAAAGATTGATTAAGAAAGGGAAGATAGATTATGAAAGTAAATTAGCAAAAAATATAAAAACAGATAGTAAGAGTTTTTATAGTTATATAAAAAGAAAAAGGGTGGCTAAAGTAAATGTTGGTCCCTTAGAGGATGAGACCGGGAAATTAATGGTGGGAAATATGGAGATGGCAAATACACTGAATGAATATTTTGTATCAGTCTTTACAGTAGAGGACACTAAGAATATCCTAACACTGGACAAACAGGGGGCTAAAGGGGGGGAGGAGCTAAACACGATCAAAATCACTAAGGAAGTGGTACTCTGTAAAATAATGGGACTCAAGGCGGATAAATCACCTGGACCTGATGGCTTATATCCTAGGGTCTTGAGAGAAGTGCCGGTAGGGATTGTGGATGCATTGGTAATTTTCCAAAACTCCCTGGACTCAGCAAAGGTCCTGGCAGACTGGAAAACTGCTAATGTAACACCCTTATTTAAAAAGGGCAGTAGACAGAAGGCTGGTAACTATAGACCGGTTAGCCTAACATCTGTGGTAGGTAAAATTTTGGAGTCCATTATTAAGGAGACAGTAACGGGACATTTGGATAATCATAATTTAATAGGACAAAGTCAGCATGGTTTTATGAAGGGGAAGTCATGTTTGACAAATTTGCTGGAGTTCTTTGAGGAAGTAACATACAGGGTGGATAAAGGGGAACCAGTGGATGTGGTGTATTTAGACTTCCAAAAGGCATTTGACAAGGTGCCACACACAAGATTATTGCTTAAGATAAAAAATCACGGGATTGGGGGTAATATTCTGGCATGGATAGAGGATTGGCTATCTAACAGAAGGCAGAGAGTTGGGATAAATGGTTCATTCTCAGACTGGCAATCAGTAACTAGTGGTGTTCCGCAGGGGTCAGTGCTGGGTCCCCAACTCTTTACAATCTATATTAATGATTTGGAGGAGGGGACCAAGTGTAACATATCAAAGTTTGCAGATGATACTAAGATGGGAGGGAAAGTAGTGAGTGAGGAGGACATAAAAAATCTGCAAGGGGACATAGACAGGCTAAGTAAGTGGGCAGAGATTTGGCAGATGGAATACAATACTGGAAAGTGTGAGGTTATGCACTTTGGCAGGAAAAATAGTAGAGCAAGTTATTATCTTAATGGCAAGAAACTGGAAAGTACTGCAGTACAAAGGGATCTGGGGATCCTGGTGCACGAAACTCAAAAGGTTAGTATGCAGGTGCAGCAAGTGATTAAGAAGGCCAATGGAATGTTGGCTTTCATTGCTAGGGGGATAGAATATAAAAATAGGGAGGTATTGCTTCAGTTGTACAAGGTATTGGTGAGACCGCACTTGGAATACTGCATACAGTTTTGGTGTCCATACTTAAGAATAGACATACTTGCTCTCGAGTGAGTACAAAGAAGGTTCACTCGGTTAATCCCGGGGATGAGGGGATGGACATACGAGGAGAGGTTGGGTAGATTGGGACTCTACTCATTGGAGTTCAGAAGAATGAGAGGCGATCTTATTGAAACATATAAGATTGTGAAGGGGTTGGATTGGGTGGATGCGGGGAGGATGTTCCCGATGATGGGTGAAACTAGAACTAGGGGGCATAATCTTAGAATAAGGGGCTGCTCTTTCAAAACTGAGATGAGAAGGAACTACTTCACTCAGAGGGTGGTAGGTCCATGGAATATGCTGCCCCAAAAAGCTGTAGAAGCTACATCATTAGATAAATTTAAAACAGAAATAGACAGTTTTCTAGAAGTAAAGGGAATTAAGGGTTACGGGGAGCAGGCAGGAATTTGGACATGAGTCTAGGTTCGGATCGGTCATGGCCCTGTGGGTAGCGTAGCGGGCCCAGGGGCCGTGTAGCCTGATCCTGCTCCTATTTCGTGTGTCCAATTCTGTTAGGTTCAGGAGATGGTTCTGTGATAGTAGATTGGCGGTTAGGATCAGATCAGCCATGATCTTATTGAATGGCGGAGCAGGCTCGAGGGGCCAATTGGCCTATTCCTGCTCCTATTTCTTATGTTCTTATGTTCTTATCCTAAAGGGGGTGCCTGAACAGAGAGACCTAGGTGTATATGTGCACAAATCGTTGAAGGTGGCAGGGCAGGTTGAGAAAGCAGTTTAAAAAAAACTTATGAGATCCTGGGCTTCATGAATAGAGGTATAGAGTACAAAAGTGTGGAAATTATGATGAACCTGTATAAAACACTGGTTTGGCCTCAACTGGAGTATTGTGTCCAATTCTGGGCACCGCACTTTAGGAAGGATGTGAAGGCCTTCGAGAGGGTGCAGAAAAGATTTACGAGAATGATTCCAGGGATGAGGGACTTCGGTTATGTGGATAGACTGGAGAAGCTGGGGTTGTTCGCCTTAGGGCAGAGAAGGTTGAGAGGAGATTTGATAGAGGTGTTCAAAATCATGGGTCTGGACAGAGTAGATAGAAGAAACTGTTCCCATTGGCAGAAGGGTCGAGAACCAGAGGACACAGATTTAAGGTGATTGGCAAAAGAATCAAAGGCGACATGAGGAAAAACTTTTTTACGCAGCGAGTGGTTAGGATCTGGAATGCAACACCTGAAAGGGTGGTGGAGGCAGATTCAATCGTGGCTTTCAAAAGGGAGTTGGATAAGTACCTGAAGGAAAAAAATTTGTAGGGCTACGGGGAAAGGGCGGGGGAGTGGGACTAGCTGAAGTGCTCTTGCAGAGAGCCGGCACGGGCTCGATGGGCCGAATGGCCTCCTTCCGTGCTGTAACCATTCTATGATTCTATGAAACACAGCAACTGGTGGGTGGAAAAGTGGCATTATGGGGATAGAAATTCTGCAGCTGGAGTTGAGCTATGAGGCAATTTCCAGGGCCAAGGAATCATGGGGCATGATTCCAAATGTGGAACTAATTAGCGTCTGTATGTCACCTTTTACAGAACTGCATTTGCAAAAGTTGTACAAAATGTGAATTTCAGGGATTGACTAAGCTATAATGACGATGTTTGTTCTTTATCAGGTTCAAAGGATATTTTAAAGGCGTAGGAATGCATAAATACATTTAAGATCTTTTTACCTTGTATAACAGTTGCCAAAAATCGCAAGCACATCACACAATGAATTGTGTTTTGAAGTGCAATAAATGCTTTTTGTTCTGTTTGTGTAGAAGGTCGGGCCTCCACTTTCTGAATCACCTCTAATAGAGCCACTGGAGAGTAGAAGTAAACGATTACAAAATATGGTCGTCTTTGAGTTGGTCTGGTGAATGTTTTTTAAAACTTGTATTCAGTGGGCCTGGGAATTGAAGCTGAAGTGGTTCTAGGTGTCATTCTGCTCTTGTCAAAATACTTTTGTGTTGCTACGCAGGCACAAGGATCCACTGAACTGGCTCAGTGCATTTAGCAGGCCACAGGAGGGGGCAGTTGATCTGACAGCAGAACTCAAGACCTACGAAATGGACTACACTTCCACTGGGTTTACAACACAGAAGGAGGCCATTCAGCCCATTGTGTCTGTGTCGGCTCTTTGCTAAAACAATCCAAGACTAATTCCACTGCCCTACTCTCTCTCTCCATAGCTCTGTGTGTTCCTCTGTTTTAAATATTTGTCCAATTTTCCCTTAAAAGATGCAATGGTCTCTGATTCAAACACTCATGCCATCCTCCAGCAACCCTCTGTGTAAAGAAGTTTCTCCTAACATCTCTCCTTACTCTCTTGGTATTGATGACCCCTCATCACTGATTTCCCAACCAGAGGAAATAGTCTTTCCCTATTCGCTCTATAAATTCATAATTTTAGAAACCTCTATTAAATCTTTTAGCCTCCCCTGCTTCTGTGGAAATAATCCCAGTATCTCAGGTATTTTCCACCCCTGCGTCATCCTGGTGAATCTACGTTGTACATTCTCTATGGCTTTAATGTCCTTTCTATAATGAAGTGCCCACAACTACACACACTGCACTAAATGTGGCCTAACCAATGTTTTGTACGAGTTTCTCATTATTTCTGGTATTCTTTGCCCCAATTTATAAAACCCAACATGCCCTTCTGTGGCTTTCTCTACCTGCACTTACACTTTCAGGGAATTATGTATTTGAAGTCCTAGATCTCTGTTCATCCACACCCTTCAGTGCCTTTCCATTCCTTGTATTCCTCCCAAAATATATTGTCTTGCACTTATCCACATTAAATTGCATCTTCCTTCTGTCTGCCCGTTGTAAACTGAACAAACAATCTCCAGAATGCAACTAAAGAAAGAACTACCTTTTACACAGTGCCTTTCATATCCTCAACACATCCCAAAGTTCTTCACAGCCAATAAAGTACTTTTGAAGTGTAGTTGCTGTCATGTAGGAAACACGGCAGCCAATTTACACACAAGGTCCCACAAACAGCAAATAACCAGTTAATCTGTCCTATTTTGATAGTGTTGGTCGAGTGAAGAAGGTTGGCCAGGAATAATTAAATGGGAAAAAGAAAGTTATAGAAAGACTATCAAGGAAAAGAACGGGAGAGCTCAGGGTAGTGTGATAATTTTCTCTAACAAATTCTGGTCGTCATATTATAAAAAGGATATAGAGGCACTGGAGAAGGTGCAAATAAGATTTACTAGAATGATGCCAGAACTGAGAGGTTATACCTATCAGGAAAGATTAAGCAGGCTGGGGCTCTTTTCTCTAGAAAGAAGACTGAGGGGTGACCTAAATTGAGGTCTTCAAGATTATGAAATAGTTTGATAGGGTAGCCGTAGAGAAGATGTTTCCACTTGTGAGCAAGACCAGAACTAGGGGCCATAAATATAAGAGAGTCACTAATAAATCCAATAGGCAATTCAGGAGAAACTTCTTTACCCAGAGAGTGGTTAGAATGTGGAACTCGCTACCACAGGGAGTGGTTGAGGCAAATAGCATAGATGCATTTAAGAGGAAGCTGGATAAATACGAGAGAAAGGAATAGAAGGATATGTTGATGGGGTTAGATGAAGAGGGTGGGAGGAGGCTCGTGTGGAACACAAACACCGGCACAGACAAGTTGGGCCGAATGGCCTGTCTCTGTGTTGTTGATACTTTGTAAAGTCAAGAGATATTAGAGGTGCAAAAGCAGCCTTTGAGATAAACCTAAAAAACTGTTGAACCCAATACTAAAACATTCTTCCAGTATCAGACAGTACAACAGCATTTAGAGAGGAAACTAGAATTTTAAAAGGTAAAGGTAGTGGTGAATATGAAAATATAAAATAATTATATGAATGAATATTTTCTACAAGTACTCATTAAAGAGGAAAACCGTAAACTGCTGAGCAATTTTTGTAGTATATTGAGTATCCAAGAGAAATATTTGAGCTAAAAGGATTGAAGAGGGACAAATCTGCTAGGCCAAATAGCATGTATGAGGGAGGAAATCTGTGGGGCACTGGCGGTGTTCCAGAGCCCTCCCCTCCTCCTCCTTATAGTCTCACCAGCAGAAGCACACACACTACTGATATTTAAAAAAGGGAGACAAATCTGGCCCAGGCAAAGACAGTGCTTTGATTAAAGGCAATCTGAACTGTATGTAAATTAAACTAGTAATTCAAACTCTGTTTAAAGTAGTATTCTATTTCAAGCAGTCTATTTTATTTCTAATCATAGCAGGGGGAAAACTATTGGGATAACAGTCCAATAAATAATAGTTAAAAGCTGCTTGTTTAAACAGAGAGGCCTCTTGTATCTTGTTACTATGGAACTATAGAGAGCTTTTAGTGGCTCAAGGCCATTGTGTCTAAATGGTTTCCTGCAGTAACCTTTGCTGAACCTTTCTATGTAACAGCTACGTATTTTACGCTTCAATGATCTAGAAAAAAAGGCTTTAAATACATAGCTGATAAGTGAGGTTTTTAAAAACTATTTGTCAGTAAAGTAGGGAGAAGTAGCTGGGAGGAGTTGGTGAGAGCAATTGTGGGAGCTGCACTAACATCAATAGAACTAGCCATTAATCCAAGCTAATTCCGTGATCTTAAATCAATTTAGTTCCTCGTGGTGTCAGCTCTGTACCGCCTCTTTCAACAGTTTGTGTCGTGTTTTTTTTAGTTAAAGCATCCACTTGGAACTGGATTGAAACTGTCCAAGCTCAACTTGTTTCATGTCGTTGTCGTACATTTAACTAAATATGCAAATGGTTATTGTATAAACAGAATTAGTAAAAGTTAATCAGATGTGAAACTAAACATGAGGAAATGGTACGTTCTGTGTTCACCGGCCACAGTACCAGCCCTTCAAAATATTTGCTGTAAAAAAATATGATTAGACAGACTAATGGCATCAAAGACGTTTCAGTGTCTAACTGAAATAAGGAAGCATCTGTGGGAATATTTTTGTTTGGATTATTTTTGGTTCCCCTGAAACTATTTAAAATCCTTCACCAGATTGTATGAAGGGGAATCTATAGACCACCCCTTGTAAGGCCTGACTGACCAGTGCTGTGTGTGTCTTTCTATGGAAAATTCCACTCAGAAAGCACAGCTTTTCTTTAAACTTTCCGGAAGCTTTTTCAAACAAAGGTTTTATGCTTTGCTCCTCTCTGTCCATTCTTCTCCCTCCTTTTCCAGCTTCTTTGCGCTCCACCATATTTCACGACCGAGAGCTCAGCCAGGTAACTTGCTCTTAGGCCTCTGCCATACTCTTGCCCTGCCCCAGTTACACAGCTGGGTTCAGGAAGTTGAGTGTACAGCTTTTCATTTACCCAGCATTGACTTTTCTCTTGATTAAAAGCTGTTACTAGAAACTTTGTACCACTGAACATAAATTCTAAAAAGTAATGTACAGTATTGGTATAGATGAGAAGTGGTGTAGGCAAGAGCTGGAATTCACCTTGGGTACGGACCTACAGCACAATAGTGGTACTAAATTGATCATTTCCTTCAGAGAAGTGACAGGTCAGCTTGTGGGAAATAAAGGGTCCCACTGGTGCAGCAGTGCGTGATGTTCTCGGGTTGCTGAAGCAATTTTCTGGGGCAGAGTAGAGGGAGCTTTAGTCTGTACGTGATCTGGGAACATTTGATGCTGACACTCGGGTGCCTGAAATGGAAAATTTTCCACCCAGAGCACCAACATCCCTCACCTTGACGAGTACAAAACTCACATTAAAAAAAATGCCGGCAGAAAAAAGGTCGTCTAAGTTTGCAAGCAGAAAAAGAAACTGTAGAGCAAGACATGCAAACGCACTGAAGTTTAATGCTGTTGAGTTGCTTTTTTTGTCTTGTCGTAACCAAAGTTGGAAAATAGCTTGTCCTGCCTGGTTAGTGGACAGCGTTTTCCAGCTCTGCAGCAGTTTCCTGCTGTTCCTCAGTGATGACAAGTTAGCTTTTCAAAAGTATTTTATCAACTAAGATCTTGCAATGCTGCTGAATATTTAAATCTGTTCCAAGCTTTTAAAAAAGATGTGCTGTAATTCATTGAGAACACACAGTGAGTTTCCCCAGTAGGTCAGATGTTTAAATGCAAGGTGTAACTGAGTCACACACACCACATGGTTCCAGGTTCAGTTTCTGGCATGTGCTGATTTTGCTGATTGCAACTGGGTAGGGATGGGGTGACGTGTGATACCATTGGCTTGAGCACACCCAGGTTAGGGAGGGAGTAATCACCCAGAGAAATGTACATGTTTGGGTATCGCGTGCAGACAGGAGCTTGGCTGATGGAATAGCCTGCTGGCACCACTGTCTGTGCTCACACATGAAGACTAGCCATTTACAACAGGGTACAGGAGAGCACCCCATATCCATTGAAATGCATCTCATTGGGAGAAAATTGGCCAAAAAAAAGACACTTGGTGATTCTGTAAAGGAGATGTTCTGGTAATGAGATGGTCTTAGTGATGATTGACAGCTGAATCAATGGTGTCTCTGGATTTGAAAGAATAATACATACATTTAACTTTTTTTATAGGGCTTCTGACCTCCAGAATAATGTAGCCAACCAGTGTGTACAGCTTCACGGTGGATGGGGATACATGTGGGAATACCCAATTGCTAAGTAAGTCCGAATTTATGTGATCTTTTGCAGTTGCTTTAAAGAGAAAAGGAAGTCCAGGGGAAGTACTTCTTGCTCAAAGTACTCTCTAATGTCTATTGAAAATGTGCTGGTAAATCTATTGTGCTGTTGATCACTAGTATGTCAGATGATGTTTTGTTTTCTAAATGAGAAGTCGCACAACACCAGGTTATAGTCCAACAGTTTTATTTGAAATCACGAGCTTTCGGAGCGCTGCTCCTTCGTCAGGTAAAGTGAAGGAATACGTTTTCTAAGAACAGGAGTAGTATTTGAAGGCTGCAAACTGTAATTAATTAAAGACAATCGAGGTCATTCAGAGTGTAATACAAACAGAAAATGCTGGAAATACTCAGCAGGTCAGGCAGCATCTGTGGAGATAGAAACAGAGTCAACGTTTCAGGTCAGAACAAGAAAAAGTTAGAGAAGTAACAGATTTTAAGCAAGTGCAGGGCCTGCGAAAGGGGGGCGGGGAGGAAAGAACAAAAGGGAAGGTCTGTGATAGGATGGAAGGCAGGAGAGATTGAGACAAAAGAGATGATAGTACAAGGCAAAAGGAGATAGTAATGGGACAAGTAAAGAAAGAAAAGATAAGTCTAGAAGAGGTGTTTAATAGTTTGGTCAGAGAACTTTGGAGATTGGAATGTGTTTATCAGCTTATGTGCTCACCGGCTGGAGATTAGAAGTGCAGGTTAGGAACAACCAGCATTTTAAGATTGTTTTGTATTTGTATTAACTTTTGGCATATGACATCTTGGTATGTCGATGTGCAGTTTTTAAATTATTGTTTCTATATTAATGGATCTTCAGTGGCATTGTTGATCACTCGAGTCTGGAGAGAGGCTAGTAAATGTTGGTATTCAGAGGGATGTTTAGCTGCTAACACGGCATGTCCTTTTAAAGCCGCTGCTCAAATGACTGACCTCAATCCAGGTCATTGTCGTTGCTTGTGAGTTAGTGAGGTCAGTAAATTGCTTACGAATTTCAGCCCACAAACCCAGGATGAAATCCCTGTCTCTTTTTAAAAAAAAAAAATTGTTTTGCATCTGTAACATCTGGTGTGTGACAGGCACATGCCAGATGCAAAATATTTTTGAGCAAAAGGAATCAAAACACTAAATTTACAGATGGAGCTAACGCTTAGCAAATTTTCAACTAAAACTACCAATGAAAAATTATGAATAAAATCTTTATTCTTACTAGTGGATTTCCTTCTACAAACTTCAAAATTCCTGGAAACTATTTTCTCTGATGCCTACTCCTCACTTGCGTTCCTTACTCTCAATTTACACCACATACCTCGGCCTCCCCAGCTTAATGTTCGTATTAGCTTCCAACCATGTACTTACTATCTGCCAGCACTTAGCTCTGATACCCAAGTCTTTTCCCACAAATCTCAGTACACATAAGTCAGTCGATATTTCAACAACTTGCATTTATATAGCACCTTTAACGTAGTAAAACGTCTCAAGGTGCTTCACAGGAACGTTGTCAAACATAATTTGACACCGAGCCACATAAGGGACATACTAGATGAGATGACCAAAAGCTTGGTCAAAGAGGTAGGTTTTAAGGAGGAGAGAGAGATTGAGAGGCAGAGAGGTTTAGGGAGGGAATTCCAGAGCTAAGAGCCCAGGCAGCTGAAGGCCCGGCTGCCAACGGTGGAGCGATTAAAATTGGGGATTCGCAAGAGGCCAGAATTTCCGGTGTGGCATCCACAAATTAACTAAAAATATTAATGCCTTCTCTGGCTTTGAGTACTTCTGCATCCCAGCAAAGTGAGGGGAACAGTATCTGAGGAGAGGGACCATTTACAATGTCAGCTTGCATGGGGGCCAGTAAGGCAAGTTAGGTGGTCAGCAATTTACTGGGAACAGGGTCAAGGGAGCAGGAACCATTTCTCATGGATGAGGTAGAAGAGAAACTAGAGAGAGAGAGACGGGGGATCAGGGCTAGGGCAGAAAGAGCCTGGGGGAGCATTGGTTTGGTGGGAAGGGGAAGCCTCCTCCTGTGCTGCAAATTCTGTGATTCTCTGCTCCCTGCTCACTCTCCCATTCCCTTGAAGTCCCAGTTAAACATTTGCCTGGCCATCTGAGAGACAGTGGGGAAGTGAATTTGGCAGAAATGCACCTCCCCAAACTCCAGTTCATAGAATCATAGAATGATACAGCACAGAAGGAGACCATTCAACCTGTTGTGCCTGTGCCGGCTCTTTGAAAGAGCTATCCAATTAGTCCCACTCACTCTGCTCTTTCCCCATAGCCCTGCACAATGTTCCCCTTCCAAGTATTTATCCAATTCCCTTTTGAAAGTTACTATTGAATCTGCTTCTCCTCACGCACGCACGCCAACAGTTCTGCTGTGCATTTTCAGCATTACCCGTCTATTTCTGCCATTCGTGGGTCATTCCTGAGAAAATGTTGACCTTTCTCCGAGATGCTGAGTGACATGCGGTGCGTTTCCAAGTTAATATTTTTTTTTGTTGCAATCTCCGGCTACTGCGGTGAATCTCCTCGTCCTTTTCCCGTCTTCCTGTCTTTTTTGGGGGGGGGGGGGGGGTGGAATTTACTTGTTCATTCCCGTGACTGAGCCGCTGAGTGGCCGCGTCAATCAGCTACTTTTGGGAATGGGACTGACTGGATTGCTCTGTTGAGAGCCGGCACGGACTCGATGGGCCGAATAGCCTCCTCTGTGCCGTTACGACTCTATGACTCTACCACCCTTTCAGGCTGTGCATTCCAGATCATCATAACTCACTGTGTAAAAAAACAATTCTCTTCATCTCCCATTTTGCCAATTAACTTAAATCTGTGTCCTCTGGAAACCGATCCCCCTTCCCGTGGAAACCGTTTCTCCTTATTCACTCAATGAAACCCTTCATGATTTTGAACACTTCTTTTAAATCCCCCCTTAACCTTCTCTGCTCTAAGGAGAACAATCCCAGCTTCTCCAGTATCTCCACATAACTGAAGTCCCACATCCCTGGTACCATTCTAATAAATCTGCTCTGCACCCTCTCCAAGGCCTTAACATCCTTCCTAAGGTGTGGTGCCCAGAACTGGACACAATACTCCAACTGGAGCCTAACCAGTGATTTATAAAGGTTTAGCATAACTTCCTTGCTTTTGTACTCTATGGGCTCGATTTTGACAATGGGGACATGATGGAGGCGGGACTCCCACTTTTTGGGTTGTAGACCCGCCTCCATCGATTTGTGGCCAACCCACGCTACTTTCCCCTGATTCCCCAGCGGGCTCAGCAAGCCAATTAAGGGATACTGGTGATGTCAGCGATTGACATTTCATCTGTCAAGAGCTTTTGACAGATGACATATCAGCGTTTGACAGCTCTGTGAAGTTGTCAAACACTGCCAATCTGTCTTCTAACTTGAGTCCTTCTACTCAGACTCAGTTAGAGAGCTCTCCAGACCAGAAAGCAGAGGCTGCAGCTTTTGACAGCTCAGCAGCCATTCTGCTTTCTGTGCCGGTGAGCTGAGGGACTCCCGAGAACTGAAGGGAGGAAGCCTGGAGGAGAAAGTAAAGGTAAGTAAAACTTATTAAAACACTTTATATACACACACACCAAACACACTTACCTCTGCACTCATGCACCCATCACTCACCTGTACACCGGACATCTCGACCCCTCCAAGCCCTGCAGACCGACGGTCCGCCTCGCTAACTTGGCGTGGTTTGGAGCTGTCGGGCAGCCCACACTTCAGGGCTAAAAATAGGGATTAGCCAAAAAACTGCCTGTTAACTACCTCGGGGAGGCGGCTCCCAGCACAGGTCCTGGGACATTGGCATGGCGGTGGGTTGGGGGCGGGATGGGTACGTGCCCCCCGAATCTGCAATTTTCCCTCCAACCCCGCCTCCACGGGGCTTGGAAATTCGAGCCCTATGCCTCTGTTTATAAAGCCAAGGATCCTGTATCCTTTTTTAACAGCATTCTCAACTTGTCCTGCCACCTTTGAAGACTTGTGTAAATACAAGCCTAGGTCTTTCTGTTCCTACGTTCCCTTTAAAATTGTACCATTTAGTTTATATTGTCTCTCCTCGTTCTTCCTATCAAAATGTATCACTTCACACTTCTCTGCGTTAAATTTCATCTGCCATGTGTCTGTGCATTTCACCAGTCTGTCTCTGTCCTCCTGAAGTCGGTTACTATCCTCCTCTCTCTAAACTTTGAAATTTGCCCTGTGCACAAATCCAGGTCATTAATATAGATCAAAAAGACCAGTTGTCCTAATACTGATCCCTGGGGGACACCACTGTATACAATGCCTCCAGTCTGGAAAAACAGCCATTCGCCACTACTCTCTGCTTTCTGTCCCTTAGCCAATTTTCTATCCATGCTGCCTCTGCCCCTTTAATCCCATGGGCTTCAATTTTGTTAATAAGTCTATTATGTGGTACTTTATCAAACACCTTTTCAAAGTCCATTTAACCGCACTACCTTCATCAACCCTCTCCGTTACTTCACCAAAGAATGCAATCAAGTTAATCAAACACGATTTGCCTTCCAACAAATCCATGCTGGCTGTCATTTATTAACCCATATTTTTACAAGTGATAACTTTGTCTCGGATTGTTGTCTCTAAACTTTTCCCCACCACCGACATTTGGTTTATTGGCCTGTAGTTGCTGGGTTTATCCCTCTCATCTTTGTTGAACAGTGTAACATTTGCAGTCCTCTGGCATTTCTCCCATATCTAAGGAGAATTGGAAGATTGTGGCCAGAGCCTCTGCTACACAGGGGCTACATTTTGGACACAGATAATGATGAAAGTAACTAACTGAATTTTTTTTTGGTGTGAGGAGAGTTGAGGCCAAGTGGAAGGTAATGGCAAATATGGAGTTAAATCCACTGCCGATGGAACTGTGCTGTGTAAACAGATAAGTGAAGGGAGAAAGTAAGAAATGAGATAACCCACACACACAGACCTGGCCACCCCGGTTATGTTGGCTTTTTGCGGCAAAATCACACATAAAAACGAAACCCGAAACGCTCTTTGTCGCTTTGAAGTCAGATTTTGTATATTCAAAGTCAACCAACCAGTTAATTCAATCTACATGAATGGGCTTGGAGGTGGGCCTGTTTTTAATCATATTTTCCAGTTCAAATATACAGTTCATTGGAATGAATTTCATTAGTTATAATCTTTTTTGAGATTACTGCTTAATCCATAATTGACTTTTGATTGGCAACTTCAAGCCTACACTTTCCCAGTTTTGGCAGCATTACTTTGCTCCTCAAAAAAGTAACTTTATTTTAAAGGAATACTTCAGGCTGTGTGTTGAAATATAACTAATGCGGATTTAGCAACTTGAACGTGTCTGAGGTGCCCTATTGATGAAGACAATTGCTATACTAACTCAAATCCTTGTTCAATTGTTGTTCTGTGCTGATGTTGGTTCAGGTAAAGGTAAAGGCACTGTGATGGTCACAGTGTCACTGGGCTAGGCAGGGGGGAAAAAAAACCACCCAGGCTTCCCACTCCTGATCACTATCTCGTCACTCCTGCTAAAAAGTACACGTGTGTGGATGAGAGTGAGGCCTTGGTCTGATGCCCCTGCCCCATGCACTCATGGAGTTACACCCCAGCAACAGTCAGTGCCTCCAGGAGAGATAACAAAATGCCTACCAAGCAACCATGTCATGCTAATCTACCTCTTTTGCTGCCAAAATGTGCTTTAAAGGCAGACCGTGTGTAGACTCTGCCTACAGTGTTTAAGTCCTAATCTGAGTTACTCTACTGGGAATCACAAGATGTTTTCATGTTTTTTTTTAATCGTGTTCTCTCAAAGGGAGGGAAGAAGGCAAGGGAGAAAATACACGAAGTTTTGCAATGATTTTTTAAAAATTCTTAATTCAAAGAATTTGAAAGTGGACAATTACTTGGATTTATGCTTCTCGCACATTAAAAATGCACCATTAATCTTATGTCAGCTGTTTTTTTTTCAGATCTTTTGTGGATTCCCGTGTTCAGCCAATTTATGGTGGTACAAATGAAATAATGAAAGAGCTTATTGCTAGAGGAATTGTAAGTGACTAATAAAATGGCAGCACAAATGGGACCAGCTGTGTTGATAATTGCACGATGATTCTTGTCAAAAGTACCTCTATGGTCTGAAAATTTATATTCCTTATACCTATTAAGTTTGTCCAATGAAATTCAATATATATCGACTTCAGGGTTGTTTAGAAATGAGAAATTTGAATATTGACATAAGAACCCAATAGCTTTCTTTCTCCTGTCCCACCTTGATATGCTCTACACAAGGTAACTGGGGTTCGAATGCAGATTCAGTATTATGTGCCTTAGCTGTATACCATCCAGTGTACTTTTTGTTTACTTGCTGTTTGTGGAACTGTGATAGCAACAGCCAGACTTGTTGATGGTTTCAAGAGCCAACTAACTGCGAGATGTTCCGGTTGGTAAAACCTGTCCAAGAATCCGGGTTTTATTGTTGAGGCAGTGAACCAAGATGAAATGTTTGTTTTTCATTTCTGGCTGAACTGTTAAGCAGCCAAACTAAATGATGTAATAATGTTGAAGAAAGCTGGAACTTGTTAACAATGTTCGATTGAACTTTTCCCCTGAGTTTGATATTTCTTTGTGTGTTTTGTGGGCACTTTTATTTTAAGGTGCTAATGGACACTATTCTGATAGAACCGTAACAGAATTAAACACTAATTCTCAGAATTTGGCATAGATTGTTTTCTTAAAAACATGCAGCATGAGAACTTGGGTTCAGCTCAGCCTTTTGTTTGAGTTGAAATGAATGTTTGCTGATGCAATCATGCAATGATTAAACAAACCATCTATGTATTTGAAATTTGAAAGCTCCCCCAGTAGCTGACTTGAGGCAAATAAGGTCCTAATTCGATTCTTAGTGTGTGCCTTGTTGGGGTGGTAGTATGGTGGCTAGAATGGACCAAGGTGCCCCTGATCCAAGAGGGAGAAATCAGCCAGTGACCCTTGCTGGAAAATGTGTATGTGTGTGGACCTCTATTCTTGTGCCCTCCATGTTGAATAGCCTGCTGACACTCACTGTCTAGGCTCATACATGAAGAATGGCCATGTGAGGTGAGTTACTGTGGAACTGTAGCTCAGAGGAGGCAGAGGGAAAGAAAATTGGCAACAAAAAAATCTAATTTCCCAAAATGCTAATGGTCTGTTCAAATCCCATGGGACACATTTGCTCTTCCACGCAGATGAATTGCAATGTGACTAAATTCTTGAATGTCAAGGACATTGATCTCAATTTCCAGCTGTAAAAAGAATACTTGAATTCATATAATTGATCAAACTGATTTTTATATACAAAGGAATTTTACTTTGAGCTTTCAATAAACATTTATTCTTATGTAGTAGTGCCTTCTGTTCTGTTTACTGTAAATTTACAGTCTTTGTGTTTGGCCAGATTAATAACAGGAATGCAGATGTTTGAGTCTGTATAGGATTCCAGATGGAAAAGATTAAAGGTAGAGACTACATAAAGATTTTGGTTACCTAACACTGATTTGGGGTTTAAATTACATAAAGGAGAATTTTAAAGACGGCCATGTAACGTATTTTAATTTCCATAAATACATGTTCATAAATACAACATTTAATGAACCATTAAAACCAATTCTGCAATGGTGTTCCAGTTCCAAATTGAAATTCGGCTTGTCAATCAATAAACAAG
Source organism: Squalus acanthias (assembly GCA_030390025.1). Lineage (NCBI taxonomy): Eukaryota > Metazoa > Chordata > Chondrichthyes > Squaliformes > Squalidae > Squalus > Squalus acanthias. The sequence continues at coordinate 114,822,771 of CM059427.1, read as the reverse complement.
GCTGCTTACAGATTAATACTCTGATCTGGAATTGGATCATTTAAACTGTACTCATTGAAAGTAATTTAATCAGTTTTAATGCATGATTGATTTATTGAAGTACTAACTGTGAATTGCTGTCTGGAGGAAGCAAAGGGAGTTGAAAGCATCACTTATGAGATGGTTTATTCCATCGATTTTATACCAAGTGTAGAGGGAAGATTATGTTTAATGTGATGTTTGTGTTATAAAGTAAGATGCGTCAGCAACATTACAGTTGGCCTTAGCGCCCTTGGTTGGAGAGGGAAAAATCAGCCAGAGTTTCCTGTTGCTTTTTGCTATGCAGTGACTCCCTGCCAGAAATGTGTATGTTTGATGTTGGAGGAGGACAAGATCGGACTTGTTTATAATGACCCTGTGGTCAGAGAGCCTGTCAACACTTGAATACTTGGCCATTTGGGTGAGGTACTGAAGGGCTACCAGTGCCCCTGCAACCAACACCTTCAGCAAGTGAAGAAAATTGATGAAGTAAAAAGAAGCATGTAGCCTGGCTTTTGGTGCTGTTAGGTCTTGTGTGTGCAAGGATTTATTTTAAGGTAATAATTCCTGGTGAGATGGAGGCAGACATGATGATTATGGAAACCACGGTATGAACTACAAACTTCTGGATTCTGTAGAACTCAGCTGCCACAGAATAACAACCTTAAACACAGACAAATGTCACTGGCTGTTGCTGTACTGAGGGGTCAAACCCTCAGAGTTTAAAAAACTCAGTCTTGACTTGGCATGAATTACCAGCGAAAGGAAAACAAAAAAACAGATAAAGCAACGTACAGTACATGGTAAAGCAATTACATGAACTATATCTACTAATGTTAAATAGGATATGGTAGTGTAGTGGCTACGTTACTAGATATGTAATCCAGAGGCCTGGGCTAATAATCCAGAGAACATGAGTTCAAATCCCACTATGGCAGTTTGAGAATGTGAATTCAGTTTTTTCTAAAATAAACCTGGAAGTAAAAAGTTGGTATCAGTAAAAGTGACCATGAAGTGATCTGATTGTGTGAAAAACCCAACTGGTTCACCAATGTCCTTTAGGGAAGGAAACTTGCTGTCCTTACCAATGTTTCCCCTCATTTTTTGAAGAGGTGCGCGACCCCTTTAAGGGGCTGCTCGGCCTATTCACGCGCGAAACTTAACATTGGAAAAGCCAGTCTCTGGCTGCGTGGGACCAGCAGAGAGCAGCGTGGCCGCGCAGCTTAGAAGGAACGTTGGTCCTTACCCAGTCTGGCCTAAATGCGACACCAGTCCCACACTAACGTGGTTGACTCTTAACTGCCTTCTGAAGTAACAAATCACTCATTTGTATCAAACTGCTAAGGTGGTGGCCCACCAGCACCTTCTAGGGGCAATGAGGGATGGATAATAAATGCCATCCTTGCCAGCGAGAGACACACGTACCAAGAATTATTATTTTTTAATCGTAATGCATCATGGTTGGCTGATTGGCTAAATTACCCCAGGGAATATCAGAAAAATATCCTACTAGAGTTAAAAAATTGTATTGGTTATAAATACAAGGTAATTTGAACACACACAGCATAGCTGGATTAAATGGAGCCGTCATAGCTAGGACTATCGCTACAGCTATGAGCGAACAAATGATCTTGATTTCCCCAAATTAAAATCTGTAATGAAACAACATTTATCAAACCAATTTAATATCACTGTTACATGTAGACAAGAAGGCTGAAAACATGCAGGGCAGTTACAATGGGTATTTATTATATTTCTTACTTTGAAAGATTAGATCAGTTTAATTTGTTCCTATATTTATGGTCTGAAACTGACGGAAGAATTAATGGCTATGTTCCAAGGGGCTCCACTTGACAAACTTGAGTCTTTGCCTTAGTTTAACTGAGCAACTGGAGGATCAAAACAACTGGACAAAGGAGCTCTTAAATTCCATTATCTTTTTGGCACTTGGCTGATACCAGGAGCAAACCCCATGAGAAAGCGTGGGTGCGATCTGCATCTTTTTACTCAATTTTCTTGTACACCAATATACTGTGCAATTGGGATACCTCAGTTTCACTGTTTGTTTTATAGTTGCTACTCTCTTCAGCAGCAGGACCACCCGTCATACAGGAAGGATGGCCCTTGTCTTGAAACGTTTTTACAGGTGTTAGCTTGGCTGGCTTACTTCATCTCTTTAGTATTAAAGCGTATATCTTAAAAAGACAGTACGTTTAGTGGCTCCCCTTTTCTGGTCTCAACACTTGTTCCTTCCCTCTTTACTATATTGCTTGGCAGTTGTACCTGGCATTCCTTTCCTTTCCCCTTGACTACACAGCTGCTTCCCCACCCCTCCCAGATATTCCATTCCTGCCCCACTATCTCTTCAGAATAAAGACCCATTGATACTTCCACTTACTTGTTTTGCTGAGAAGCAAAATGTTTAATGTATCTTACAGAGGAATGCATAATTTGCAGATTTCCCGTCGGGTAACTGCACTGGGAATGTGATTTGAGATAACGCACATTATTCAGTCTGTGCAACACATTCAGACTACCGCCCAGTAACAGTAGATTAAATTTGTGAGTGTTAAGAGTGGAAGTAAAAATTATGTTCTATTTGATTAAATCTAAACCTGGTTGTTGCAACCTAAATGAAATAACTTCTTCCATTTTTTAAATCTATTTTGCACCATATAGCAGCCTCCAAGATGAAAAGACAACTTCTACTACTGTATATAAAATTATGTGCTATAATATTTCCAGTCTCAATACAAAGATCAGAACTGTACAAGTTTTGCAATAAAGTGGAGCCTAAACTTTGATTTAAGATGAGCTTTAAAACTTAGAGGTTCTTTATTATTGCTGTTTGATCATTTGGTAATTTAACAATATTGAATTTCAGTCTTGTGGTTTACGGCACTGTTTTTCTCAGCCATGGCTCAGTGAGTAGCACTCTTGCCTCTGAGTCAGAAGGTTGTTGGTTCAAGTCCCACTCCAGAGACTTGAGCACAAAATCTAGGCTGACACTCCAGTGCAGTGCTGAGGGAGTGCTGCACTGTCGGAAGTGCCGTCTTTTGGATGAGACGTTAAATCTCTCAGATGGGCGTAAAAGATCCCATGGCACTATTTTAAAGAAGAGCAGGGGAGTTATCCCCGGTGTCCTAGCCAATATTTATCCCTCAACCAACATCACTAAAACAGATTATCTGTCATTATCACATTGCTGTTTGTGGGATCTTGCTGTGCAGAAATTGGCTGCCGCGTTTCCTACATTACAACAGTGACTACACTTCAAAAAGTACTTCATTGGCTGTAAAGCGCTTTGGGACGTCCGCTGGTTGTGAAAGGTGCTATAGAAATGCAAGTCTTTTTTCTTTTAAATATTTATATTGTTTCAGGTACATAATAAAAACATCTGCAGAATTGTTAAGTGAGTCTGTAAAGTCACTCTGACGGTAGGAATATAGAATTTACTATTACAAATGGTTAGCAATTCATAAATACCTATGACATTGAGTGTTATTTTAATTATACATATGGTAATGTTTACAGGTTGCTATATAAAGGTTTAATATTTTTAGCTTGCGGTGATTGTGTTGTCCATTTTAAAAAGAATTGCATTTATATAGCACCATATCCTATGTTTCAAATGTTCCAAAGTGCTTCACATAAATTAGTTACTTTGGAGTGTAGAGAGTGTTGTTACACAGGCAAACATGACAGCCAAGTAAGATTCCACAAACAGCAACTGGACAAATGACCAGTGAATCTGCTTTAAAAACAGAAAATGCTGGAAATATTCAGCAGGTCAGGCAGCATCTGTGGAGAGAGAAACAGAGCTAACGTTTCAGCTCGATGACCCTTTGTCAGAACTGGAAAAAGTTGGAGGAAAGGTCTGTGATCTTGCCATTTACACTTCATCTAGAGTTTCTTAACTTGTCCCATTACCATCTCCTTTTGCCTTGCACCATCATCCCTTTTGTCTCAATCTCTCCTGCCTGCCATCCTATCACAGACCTTCCCTTTTGTTCTTTCCTCCCCTCCCCCCTTTCCCTGCCCCTACACTTGCTTAAAAACCTGTTCCATCTCCAACTTTTTCCAGTTCTGACGAAGGGTCATCGACCTGAAACGTTAACTCTGTTTCTCTCTCCACAGATGCTGCCTGACCTGCTGAGTATTTCCAGCATTTTCTGTTTTTATTTCAGATTTCCAGCATCCGCAGTATTTTGATTTTGTATTAATGAATCTGCTTCTTGGTGGTAGTGTTTGAGGGAGGAATGGTGACAAATGTATCGGGAGAACTCCCTGCTTTTCTTTGATCAGTGCCATTCAATGTTCCCCCCAGGGGCACGACCGCAATCGCAAGGTCCCCTGCGAAGGCCACTCACCAGCTCCTGCCGCTGGAAGAGATACGCAGCAAATTTAAAGGGACTGCGCACAAAAGAAAAAAATTAGAGGCAACATTGGTGCCATTTAACATTCACCTGAACCAGGAACAGGCAGATAGGACCTAATTTTAACATCTCATCCAAAGGACTGCACCAGTAAAGTGTTCGGAGGGTGAAATCTTCAAACTTTGTCGCAGACTGTGAAAATGCCCAACGGTACCATTTTAGATTCCTTCTGGCCTGGAGAGAACATTTTGAGCTGTATAACACTAGAAAGTGCTAATATTACAGTAAAAGAAAAGACTTAAAATGCTGGAAATAGACAGCATCTGACAGAAACTGCAGCCACAATCTGCACAGGCTTCAAATTGCTGAGTTGGACTCAGCAGCATAAATTGTATTCTGCTTCAACTAAATCAAAGTTGAGTTTTATTAGCAGATTGGTAATAGATGTAACAGTATCTAATTATTGCTGAAGGAACAGTGAAGGAATCTCACTTTAACAACTGCTGATAGTCATGTAGCAGCTTTTACATCATGTAACCATGGGGTGGTCCAGGGGAAAGGTTGTGCAGAGCAGGAAGTACAGAAAAACTTAAGGGAGGTGTTGAATAGCCGGGCGAAAGGGGTAAGTTTCGAAGAGGCATTTTTGCAGATAGCATGGCAAAGAGACGTAGAGAATTGCGGAGTGCCAGGGCTAAAAGCTACCTGTGATTTGAACAGAAAGCGTGGGATTATTTTAATTGGACTGAAAAGGGTGGCACTGGGTAACCCAGTGTCCCCGGGACAAGAAAGAGCACTACAAGTGCCCCCTCAATCCACAAATAAAACACTCCTGTAGATCGTCCAATTGAACTGAACGATGCACAAAATAAAACTAAATCACAATCTCATTCTGGTATTCAATGTCGCAGTTAACACCTGAGGTGCCCACTGGCTCCAAGCATACACATCATCCCTCTCCAGGGCCACCCGGGCAAGGGAGTGAGTGGGTGATATAGTGTCCGTGAGAGTTGGCCACTTTAAGGTTGTGCATTAATGATTCTGGTTTGCAGCCACTGCTGGATGTTTTGCATCTCTTACCTTTCCACCTGTGTTTTTTCCCCGATGATTTTCATTCCTTGCCACTTGCACTCATTGGATAGAGCGGGATCCAGTCCTCTTGGTGAAGAGGGCAGGGCACCATGCTGTGTGTTCATCAGGACGGGTGATTGTGCGTGTGTGGAGGAAGGCCACCGTCACACCAGGTGGAGGAACACATTTCCTGGCTGAGAAAATACTCCTATTGATTTGGATCCGTTTATTATCCGGTGCCTTTAAGTTTGGTTCTGGTGCTGAGATCTGATCAGAACCAGGCGGTGGAACGAATAATTTGAACGGATTTTTAAAGAACGATTGGGTTTTATGTCCTGTTCTTTAACGGAATCCACAGAAATCCGTTAGTTATCAATTGAGCCACATTTCACTGCCTGAGGAAGCCTCAGAACAACCAAGAGGAGACATGACATGAGTAAAGTAAAACTCTGACCTTCCCAATGCTCAGTAGTGATTTGTCCCTTATATTTATTTTAAATGTGTTTTTTCGTAAGGAGATATGAGCTTCGATAATATGTAGCACAATTAGAGTTTTTTTTAAGGGTGTGTAGTTTGTATTGAAATTCACATCCCTTTCCGGTGGAAAAATAGTTTGAGACGGGTTTGATTTTTTGGGAGACGCTGGTCCATTTATAAGAGCGAGTTTTAATGGAGCCAATGCTCGACACTTTACAATGCGCCTTTTATACCCGAGTCACCGACCCGCCCACCTCAACAGGGAGCCAGTGTGTGTGTGTTTGTAAATGGAGTGTTTATGCACCAACTCTTTTTAAAACTGAATTGCTCACGTGAAGTTCTTGATTGTAAGTATACATAAACAGGTTGTTGGGTTTCTTTTTTTATGTAATAAAACTAGATACAAGCATGTACGTTACTATACCACACACTGAAAATGTAACACAGTTCTCATTTTCAAGTAACGATTCTAATTAAGGAATTGCTGCTGTTCAGTATATTTTAGACCATTTGTATGTGTTAAATTTATGGAAAATTGCACATTTCGCAAGCAATTTAAAATTGAAACGAAAATACTGAGGAAGTAGAATTGCTGCTGATTTTTGCATCCTAAAGTTAAAGTAAGATTTAATTGCCTATTTTGTTAGTGTCGTAATGTGTATATACATTTATTTCTAATTAACGTTTTATTTTAAAAAGTTTGTATTTGTTGAACACTGTGTGTCATGTAGTAGAAAACGTGACATTTTGGAAACTATTCCCATTTCCAACAGTGTTGGTCAGTTTTAGCTGAACAGGTCATTTTCGGGTTGGCAGGCTGTAACCAGTGGGGTGTCGCAAGGCCTCGGCTATTTACAATCTATATCAATGACTTCATGAGGGGACTGAGTGTAATGTATCCCAGTTTGCTGATTATACAAAGCTAGGTGGGAAAGTAAGCTGTGAGGAGGACGCAAAGAGGCTGCAAAGGGATATAGACAGATTGAGTGAGTGGGCAAGAACATGGCAAGTGGAATATGATGTGGAGAAATGTGAAGTTATCCACTTTGGTCGGAAAAATAGAAAAGCAGAATATTTTTTAAATGGTGAGAGACTGGGAAATGTTGGTATTCAGAGGGACCTGGGTGTCCTTCTACATGAAACAAAAGTTAACATGCAGCTACAGCAAGCAATGTTTTAAAAATTCTTTCCTGGGATGTGGGCATCACTGGCAAGGCCAGCATTTATTGCCCATCCCTAATTGCCCTTGAGAAGGTGGTGGTGAGCCGCCTTCTTGAACCGCTGCAGTCCGTGTGGTGAAGGTACTCCCACAGTGCTGTTAATGAGGGAGTTCCAGGATTTTGACCCAGCGACGATGAAGGAACAGCGATATATTTCCAAGTCAGGATGGTGTGTAACTTGGATGGGAACTTGCAGGAAATGGTGTTCCCACGCGCCTGCTGTCCTTGTCCTTCTAGGTGGTAGAGGTCGGGGTTTGGGAGGTGCTGTTGAAGAAGCCTTGGTGAGTTTCTGCAGTGCATCTTGTAGATGGTACACACTGCAGCCACAGTGCGCCGGTGGTGGAGAGTGAATGTTTGAGGTGGTGGTGGGTTGCCAATCAAGCGGGCTGCTTTGTCCTGGATGGTGCTGAGCTTCTTGAGTGCTGTTGGAGCTGCACTCATCCAGGCAAGTGGAGAGTATTCCATCACACTCCTGCCTTGTGCCTTGTAGATGGTGGAAAGGCTTTGGGGAGTCAGGAGGTGAGACACCTGCTGCAGAATACCCATCCTCTGACCTGCTTTTGTGGCCACATTATTTATGTGGCTGGTCCAGTTAAGTTTCTGGTCATTGGTGACCCCCAGGATGTTGATGTTGGGGGATTCAGTGAGGGTAATGCTGTTGGATGTCAAGGGGCGGTGGTTAGACTCTTTCTTGTTGGAGATAGTCATTGCCTGGCACTTGTGTGGTGTGAATGTTACCTGCCACTTATCAGCCCAAGCCTGAATGTTGTCCAGGTCTTGCTGCATGCGGGTGCAGACTGCTTCATTATCTGAGGAGTTGTGAATGGAACTGAACACTGTGCAATCATCAGCGAACATCCCCACTTCTGACCTTATGATGGAGAGGAGGTCATTGATGAAGGAACTGAAGATGGTTGGGCCCAGGACACTGCCCTGAGAAACTCCTGCAGCGATATCCTGGGGCTGAGATGATTGACCTCCAACAACCACAACCTTCTTCCTTTTGATAGGTATGACTCCAGCCAGTGAAGAGTTTTCCATCTGATTCCCATTGACTTCAGTTTTACTAGGGCTCCCTGATGCCACACTTGGTCAAATGCTGCCTTGATGCCAAGGACAGTCACTCTCACCTCTCCTCTGGAATTCAGCTCTTTTGTCCATGTTTGGACCAAGGATGTAATGAGGTCAGCAGCCGAGTGGTCCTGGCAGAACCCAAACTGTGCATCGGTGAGCAGGTTACTGGTGAGTAAGTGCCGCTTGATAGCACTGTCGAGGACACCTTCAATCACTTTGCTGATGATTGAGAGTAGACTGATGGGTGGTAATTGGCCAGATTGGATTTGTCCTGCTTTTTGTGGGCAGTTTTTGGGTAGATGCCAGTGTTGTAGCTGTACTGCAACAGCTTGGCTAGAGGAGTGGCTGGTTCTGGAGCACAAGTCTTCAACACGACAGCCGGGATGATGTTGTGGCCCATATCCTTTGCTGTATCCAGTGTGCTTGGCTGTTTCTTGATATCATGTGGAGAGAATCGAATTGGCTGAAGACTGGCTTCTGTGATGGTGAGGACATCAGGAGGAGGCTGATATAGATCATCCACTCAGCACTTCTGGCTGAACATAGTCGCAAACCCCTTGTTTTCTGCACTCACGTGCTGGGCTCCGCGATCATTGAGAATGGGGATATTCATGGAGCCTCCTCCTCCAGTTAGTTGTTTAATTGTGCACCACCATTCACGACTGGATGTGGCAGGACTGCAGAGCTTTGATCTGATCCATTGGTTGTGGGGTTGTTTAGCACTGTCTATAGCATGCTGCTTCTGCTGTTTAGCAGTCCTGTGTTGCAGCTTCCCCAGGTTGCACCTCATGTTTAGGTACGCCTGGTGCTGCTCCTGGCATGCTCTTCTGCCTTCCTCATTGAACCAGGGTTGGTCCCCTGGCTTGATGATAATGGTAGAGTGAGGGATATACCGGGCCATGAGGTTGCAGATTGTGGTGGAATACAATTCTGCTGCTGCTGATGGCTCACAGTGCCTCATAGATGCCCAGTTTTGAGCTGCTAGATCTGTTCTGAATCTATCCCATTTAGCACGGCGGTAGTGCCACACAACACGATGGAGGGTGTCCTCGGTGTGAAGACGGGACTTCGTCTCCACAAGGACTGAGCGGTGGTCACTGCTACCAATACTGTCATGGACAGATGCATTTGCAACAGGTAGATTGGTGAGGACGAGGTAAAGTATGTTTTCCCACATGCTGGTTCTCCACCACCTGCTGCAGGCCCAGTCTGGTAGCTATGTCCTTCAGGACTTGGCCTGCTTGGTCAGTAGTGGTGCTACCGAGCCACTCATGGTGATGGACATTGAAGTTCCCCACCCAGAGAACATTCTGTGCCCTTGCTACCCTCAGTGCTTCTTCTAAGTGGAGTACTGATTCATCAGCTGAGGGAGGGCGGTAAGTGGTAATCAGCAGGAGGTTTCCTTGACCTGATCCCATGAAACTTCATGGAGTCCGGAGTCAATGTTGAGGACTCCCAGGGCCACTCCCTCCTGACTGGATACCACTGTGGTGCCACCTCTGGTGGTTCTGTTCTACCGGTGGGACAGGACATACCCAGAGATGGTGATGGTTTGGGACAGTAGGAAAGCAAATAGTATGTTGGCCTTTATTACAAAGGGATGGGAGATTATATAGGGCCTTGGTGAGACCACACCTGGAATACAGTGTACAATTTTGGTCTCCTTACCTAAGGAAGGAGTGCAACAAGGTTCACCAGACTGATTCCTGGGATGAGGGGATTGTCCTATGAGGTGAAATTGAGTAGGCTAGGCCTATATTCTCTAGTGTTTAGAAGAATGAGAGGTAATCTCATTGAAACATCTAAAATTCTTAAGGGGCCTGACAGGGTAGATACAGGGTGCATGTTTCCCCTGGCTGGGGAGTCTAGAAACAGGGGTCACAGTCTCAGAATAAGGGGTCAGCCATTTAGGACTGAGATGAGGAGGAATTTCTTCACTCAGCGGGTGGTGAATCTTTGGAATTCTCTACCCCAAAGGGCTGTGGATGTCAGTTGTTGAGTATATTCAAGGCTGAGATCGATAGATTTTTGGATATTAAGGGATATGGGGATAGTGCAGGAAGGTGGAGATGAGATACAAGATCAGCCACGATCTTATAGTTGGAGCAGGCATGAAGGGCCGAATGGCCTACTCCTCCTATTTCTTATGTTCTTAGATGCTGGAGAAGCAGAACTTCTGAAAAACGGAAAACAAATTGGCAATGTGGGCATTTCAGCCCATTTTTAAAATATCGAAATAAGAGCCTTGCCCAGACTCCTTTTGACAGAAGAGCTTGCAAAGGTTATTGTTGGAAAGGTCAGTGAGGAGCGCCGTCAATCACCGCTCATTATAACGCCTGGACTGGAGGCAGGTGGGGCGGAACCAGTGCTCTCATTGGCTGCTTCCATGGGCATTGGGGCGGGGGGAGGCGGTGATTGGCAGGTTTGACATTCCGCCCTTCGCGGCCGCGCTGCGCCGATTGGGCAATAGCTGAACATCACGTGGGGAAGGCACGAATCTCGCTTAGTGGCTCGCCTGGGACATCAATCAGAAACGCCAGCCTGTTTGTCCCGCCCCCCGCTGAAGCGCTGTGACGGGGGGGAGGGGAGCTAACAGCAGCAGCTGCTGGCAGCGAGCGAGCAGTCAGTCTGTCACCGAGCGAGCGAATCAGTCAGGCTGGCGGAGCTTCTCGCAAAACAACAACAGGCGCCATTTCTACAGGCACCGAGACGTCGAAGTGGGTTTATTTTTTAAAAAAATATAAAGTCGTGGACATTTTCGTTCTGTACCGAAATATTTTTTCGATTAAAAAGCTGGCTTTTATTTTGGTCGTGGGAAGAGAGCGAACTCTCGGAGCGTTTAGGTGCCAGAGGAGCCGAGGGCGAGCTGCGTCCGTTTTCCCCCCACCAGCTCGGTGCTGCTCGCGCTGCGGTAAACAGAGCCCGAGGGCGGGGCCGAGCCGGCCGGATCACGTGGTACGTTTTATTCAGCCTCCCGCTCGCTGCCAGCCTCAGTCGGCGCGCTGGCAGCGGCCGAGCGGGAGTGCTCCGCGGGCCAACCACACCGCTGGGTTAGCGACTGAGAGAAACAGCTTGCATTTATACAGCGCCTTTCAGGACGTCCCAAAGCGCTTTACAGCCCCATGAAGAACTTTTTTGAAGGGTAGTCTTGTTGTAATGTTGCGGTTGGGCTCAGTGACCCTTGCCGCCATAAGGTGACCCCCTCCCCGTCTTGGCTGTGATGCCCCTTACCTCTCAGTAGAATTGACCAGTACTATAAATTATACTTTTGGGATGTTTCCTACAATAAACGTTGGCTGTTATACTTTAAAATAATTCAGCAAAAGTACATTTTTAAAGTTTTGTGACCAGCACTTACCAGAGTAAATGTGTATATTTTGAAATGTGTTAACATTAGGATGTTCATTTTATTTACGTAGACTATTTTTAAAATAGTGAAAAGTGCGGTGACCATTCAATGGATTCATTAGCATTTGGAAAGATTGTGATGTGTTCCTTCTTCACAATTTATCCTTTTAGGAAAGTTATTTCTTTTCTGTTGCCCAAATGAAAGCATGAAAGACTTGTATTTATATAGCGCCTTTCACGACCACCAGACATCCCAAACTGCTTTACATTCTATAAAGTACTTTTTGAAATATTGTCACTGTTGTAATTTTGTGCACAGCAAGCTCCCACAAACAGCAGTGTGATAATGACCGCATTTGTTATGTTGATTGAGCGATAAATATTGGCCAGGTCACCGGTCAATAGCTCCCCTGCTCTTAGAAATAGTTGAGAGGTCGCACAATACCAGGTTATAGTCCAACAGTTTTATTTGAAATCACAAGCTTTCGGAGCTTACTACTCCTTCGTCGGGTGAAGTAAAAAGATACAGAATCGCCAAAGCATATATAGATAGAGAACAATGCATGTGTACCTTACAATTGCAGACAACTAAATTAAATCATCCTGACTGTTTATCTGCCGAGGTGTGATAAAGTTAATCAGGTCAGCCAGGAAGGTACCACATCAAAGACATAGCAAGATACAACTGAGACAATGAGGTGGAGTCGCATGGGGTCTAACGTGTCAAAAGCTGCCGTCTGTATGTAAAACGATAAGCTTTAAAATGTTTACTTTTTTACTGGGAATCACATCTGTGAACAAGCCAACGACGACTCGAGTTCGGATCACGTCATGTATCGTGACATCAACCCAAGATCCCGGTTGAGACCGTCTTCATGAGTGCGGAACTTGGCTATCAGTTTCTGCTCGATGATTTTGCGTTGTCGTGTGTTTCTAAGGTTGCCTTGGAGAACGCTTACCCGCAGATCCGAGGCTGAATGTCCTTGACTGCTGAAGTGTTCCCCGACTGGGAGGTAACAATCCTGCCTGGCGATTGTTGCGCGGTGCTCGTTCATACGTTGTCTCAGTGTCTGCATGGTCTCGCCGATGTACCATGCCGCGGTGCATTCTTTCCTGCAACGTATGAGGTAGACAACGTTGGCCGAGTCACATGAGTATGTACCATGTACCTGGTGGGTAGTGTCCTCACATGTGATGGTGGTATCTGTGTTGATGATCTGGCATGTCTTGCAGAGTTTGCCTTGGCAGGGTTGTGTGGTGTCGTGGTCGCTGTTATTCTGAAAGCTGGGTAATTTGCTGCGAACGATGGTACTTCTGAGGTTAGGCGGCTGTTTGAAGGCAAGTAGTGGAGGCGTGGGGATGGCCTTAGCGAGGTGTTTGTCGTCATCGATGACATGTTGAAGGCTGCGAAGAACATGGCGTAGTTTCTCCGCTCCGGGGAAGTACTGGACGACGTAGGGTACCCTGTTGGTTGTGTCCTGTGTTTGCCATGGGATCTTTTACGTCCACCTGAGGGAGCAGACGGGGCCTCGGTTTACCGTCTCATCCGAAAGACGGCACCTCTGACAGTGCAGCACTCCCTCAGCTCAGCACTGCACTGGAGTGTCAGTCTAGATTTTTGTGCTCAAGTCTCTGGAGTGAGACTTGAACTCACAATCTTCTGACTCAGAGGCGAGAGTGCTGCCAACTGAGCCACAGCTGACACTCCAATGTTTGTACAGTGTCAGCTGTGGTGCAGTTTGAATATGTTTATTATAGTGAGGTTTTTGTAAATGAGTCAAATTGTTTTGGAAAATTATAATGGAAAATTCTGGAATTTTAGGAAATTGGGAACAGGAGGAGGCCATTCAGCCTCTTGAGCCTGTTCCACAATTGAATTCGATCATAGCTAATCTGTATCTTAACTCCATCTACCTGCCTTAGTTCCGTAACCTTTAATAATCTTGCCCAACAAAAATCAATTATCAGTTTTTAAATTTTCAATTGACCCCCAATCACAACAGCTTTTTGGGGTAGAGAGTTCCAGATTTCCACTACCCTTTGTGTGAAGAAGTGCTTTCTGACATAACCCCTGAATGGCCTAGCTCTAACTTTAATGTTATGCCCCCTTGTTCTGGACTCCACTCCCCACCCCCCCCCCCCCCCACCAGCAGAAATAGTTTCAGTCTAAATTTCAGAAACCGTGTGGTGTGAATTTGAAAGAAAGTGAGTACTGAATTTGTATTTGGAACAGTAATTGGTGGGTGGAGAAACAGATGAAAAATAATCTTTTATCTGTTTTGATTACTGTACCAAAGTGCATCTTCGAAAGATACAGAAACTGTTTTAATAAGATTTGGTCTCATTAGTTTGATATTGTACAGATTGAAAATAAATATGAATTATTATAAATCAGGAAAAAAATCTAATTAAAATGTGATATCCTACAGGAACATGTAGCCAACACTATTGGTTTTACAATTTTGAAAATATGTATTCTGAGCTAAAGTTCTGATTGTAAGAATGTTTGTTACATAAATACTTGTTTAGTTAAGTTGCATAAAGGTCAAAACTTTGTCACATTGATATATACCTTTATTGTTCAAACTGTAATTATTACTGCTGAGGGTGCTATTTTAATACATTTAATTTGGAGAATTCATATGACCAGTCTGTCTCCCTGCATCATCTTGACTTTGCTGTAATGATTAGCACACTTATTGTGTCAATCTTGGGAAATCGTATTAGTCTGCTGGTGGACAGGGCTGTGTAGCCCACCCAAACTCCTGGTGGGTTCCAGGAATACCGCCACTGTGCTTGGAATTATATAACTCGCCTAATGCACTTAAAAAGTCATAGATTTGATCTTGTCGCTTCCATGGCATAACCAGGTCACGTTACAATGTCCTGAGCTTTGATTTCAATGATTAATCGGTCAGGGAATTAGAAGCCAGTGTTTCAAGGTGTGGGGGCCATCTCCAGAATGGATGGTTGCCGGTGCTAGAGGCATGGGAAAGAAAAGTAAGTAAAGTATTTAGTTGTGGAAGTTAAAATGCAATAATTAAAATGCGTTCTGTTCAAAGTACTCTGCCAGCTCTATCTGAAAATAATATACAAGAATAAATTACTTTAATCAGAATACAATTGAATTTGCTGCCCAGTAGAATTTCCGTCATTCCCAGGTCACTTTGATGACCGGGACATTTACCTGCATCCCAGAACAGTTTCATGGCCAGTCATTAAAATGTTCGGTGAGGCAATCCAGAGCTGCCTTACCCCAGAAACTTCCCTGCTTTTTGAGCGCGGAGCGATACTCAGGTAATGTTTCTTTCCTTCCCCAGTAACGGATGGGTGGCTTCTCATTGTCTTTCAGGCTCATAGACGGGTTCCATTCAAATATATGACTTGAAATTGATGGGGGACACGCATTGTTTATTTTTCTCTACTACAAGTTACAATTCTGTATGGTCGTATCACGTCACTGTTTCAGCACAAAGTACCTGTCCTTGAGCTGGCTCTAATCATAGAATCTAGCAGCACAGGAGGCCATTTGGCCCATCGTGCCTGTGCCGGCTCTTTGAAAGAGCTATCCAATTACATCCACTCCCCTGCTCTTTCCCCATAGCCCTGCAAATTTCTCCTTTTCAAGTATTTATTGAATTCCCTTTTGAAAGTTACTATTGAATCTGCTTCCACCACCCTTTCGGGCAGTGCATTCCAGGTCATCACAACATGCTGCGTTTATATAAAAAAAAAAAAAAATCTCCTCATCTCGCCTCTGGCTCTTTTGCCAATTACCTTAAATCTGTGTCTTCTGCCACTGGAAACAGTTTCTCCCTATTTACTCTATCAAAACCCTTCATGATTTTGAATGCCTCTATTAAATCTCCCCTTGACCTTCTCTACTCTAAGGAGATCAATCCCAGCTTCTCTAGTCTTTCCACATAACTGCAGTCCCTCATCCCCAATAAGTTTGTTTAAAACATAAAGCGTCATAATGAGGGTGTTATTTAAGATCCTTGAAGCACACTTCCGATTTAAGCGTTGAAAATTATGTCTAACTGCATTTGAAGTTGAATATCACTTTCCTGGGCAAGAGAACTATCCTTGATGCTCATGTAAGTTATCTCCATCCATCAACACGGTGAATTCGATCATTTTATAAATGTGCTGTACTTCACTTTTTTTTCCACTGAGCCATCTTTGTGATACTTGGGAACCAATGGTTATTTGCAAAAGCTGTGTATAAAGTTTAAATAGTAAGCAGATACAGTATATAGACAAGCATTTTAAATTGAGGTTAGTAATTTGCAGTTAACTTTGACTGCATACTTTGAGATGTTTGTGTTGAGGGGTTCGAGGTTTATAGAGAACAGTTCTGGGAGCAGCTTGTTAAAGCCTAAATGTACAGTCTGCTTATGTCAACTGAGGCTTCAAATATTTTGCTGTGCCATTGAATTTTTATTTATTCTCTTTCGTAGGGGCAACATTTTTATTGCAGTGGGACTGGTGGAGCAACGCTGCATGGCTACAATGGCTCCTGCTCTCACAGAAACGGCCACAGAGGCACATGGATTCCAGCTGTCGTCGTCCTCCTTACCTTCCAGTTCCATTGAACCTGACACATTTATGCACAAGAATGACACCGCTGCGGAGCAGAAGCTAAATGGGGACTGTGACACACAATCTGTTTGGTCTCTTGCTTATCCGCGTGCAGCACATGGGCTTGGCAGCGATGCAACTGATTTGAAACATGTACCTTACGGATCTGCAATAGTACACTCCTCAATCCCAAATAATGCAGCATTGTTAACCAGTACTAATTCTCTACTGGACATACTGTCTTTAAACTATAACCTTACTCGTCGGAAGAAATTGTTCAACAAAAACTCTCCAGTCATTCTTACCAAAAAAAAATTATCTTGTGATAGAACTAAGCAAACATCTGCTTCTAATGCTAGCAAAATGTATGTTGTACCTGAAGCAAAGCTAAGTAGTAATAAAAATGGTATGAAGGGCTTAAGCTGCCAGAATAGCAGTCCTTTGAAGTGTAAGGGCGTGTTAACCGCTGCTAGTGAGATGAATTTGGCCTGTGATTCAGTTTCAGAGAACCTTGACGCTCCTGGTGGCATAACTTCAAATCAAAAAGCAGAGTTGAAACCAACCAAAGCAAACAAAACTTGGGGTACTGTTCCAACAGTGGATGCCGTTCAGAGCGGAAATACATTGAGTAGTGCCAGGCAATTGGCCCAGCAGAGAAAACAAGAAAAACGACTCAGTGATTCCACAAGTGCAAGGGAAACTGAAATGAATACTCAGCTGCTTGAGTGCCTTGGCAGACAGCAAGAGCTAGCTAAAAAGGCCAGCAGACTTCAAAAACGTTTGCAGGTAATACAGGCAAAACATGTTGAGCACCATGTTAAGTACAAAATGCAAGAGTTGATAGAATCCCAGTACCAAAGGCAGAAGGGAATAAGCAAATTCGACAGTTCACAAACTAAGCCTGCCTTTTTGGCTGGAATAAAGCACGGTGACGGTGTGCAGACGGGATTCATTCCAAATCCCGTTAACTCTGAACTCTATGAGTATACGTGTTTTTCAAAAGCACTGCTTTCGCACATAGAAGCAAATGTGGATTCCGATGCAACTGGAAGTAGCACAGATGAGGATTCAGATAGCGAAGAGATTTCATTGAAGAGGAATACACCAGCGTAAGTAGAATTGTTAATATTGTCGTCTTTTCCGTTGTCAATTCTAGCCGAGTGGATGAGCTGCAAGTCACAACAGACCGTATACGCTGTCGGAGTCTTTCTGTAATTTTTCTTCCACAAAGTGACAGGCTGCAAACCAGGGGGAGCTCCTGTAAATCAGGTCACTTCAACACAGCAGAAGGTACCCATAAGATGGAGTATACGTACAATGGGAAATAGTTTAGAGAGCACAGAAAAATTATAGACTTCTGTGTGAAAGTTTTATGGACTATAGATTGTTGAATCATTATTTGATTGTAATAGTAGTTCTATCAGCTTTAAATATCAGCAGATTGGAATATTTTAAAATGTAGAATATTGGATATTTTGGGGTAAACTAAGTGTGCTATATGGTGGGTGACGAGCTCAGCAAATTTGGTTATTGTAACTGGGTCAGAAAAAAGGGTTGGCTAAAATTACATTTTGAAATCACTAGGAATGGAAAGGTTTGGAGCTGATTTGGAACAGTTATTTAAACAAGTAGTATATACATCAAGGATGCAGTTTTATTACGTTAAAGGTGCTATATAAATATAAGTAGTTGTTACTAGCACTTTTGTGTTACTGCTGTGCATCAACTTGAAATGACAGCATAGGGAGGAGATTGCAGGGGCTCTGACACACATTTTCAGAACCTCTCTGGCCACAGGGGAGGTGCCAGAGGACTGGAGAACAGCTAACGTAGTACCATTATTCAAGAAGGGTAGTAGGGATAAACCAGGGAATTACAGGCCTGTAATTCCCATCAGTGGTAGGGAAATTATTGGAAAAAATTCTGAGGGACAGAATTAGTCTCCACTTGGAGAGGCAAGGATTAATCAAGAATAGTCAGCATGGCTTTGTCAGGGGGAGATCATGTCTGACCAATTTGATTGAATTTTTCGAGGGGGTGACTAGGTGTGTGGATGAGGGTAGTGCAGTTGATGTGGTCTACATGGACTTCAGTAAGGCTTTTGACAAAGTCCCGCATGGGAGACTGGTCAAGAAGGTAAGAGCCCATGGGATCCAGGGCAACTTGGCACATTGGATCCAAAATTGGCTTAGTGGCAGGAGGCAGAGGGTGATGGTCGAAGGTTGTTTTTGTGACTGGAAGCCTGTGTCCAGTGGTGTACCGCAGGGATCGGTGCTGGGTCCTTTGCTGTTTGTAGTGTACATTAATGATTTAGATATGAATGTAGAAGGTATGATCAGTAAGTTCGCAGATGACATGAAAATTGGTGGGGTGGTAAATAGCGAGGAGGGAAGCCTCAGGCTACAGGATGATATAGACGGGTTGGTTAGATGGGCAGAACAGTGGCAAATGGAATTTAACCCTGAAAAGTGTGAGGTGATGCATTTTGGGAGGACTAACAAGGCAAGGGAATACACAATGAACGGTAGGATCCTAGGAAGGACAGAGGATCAGAGGGACCTTGGTGTGTATGTGCATAGATCCCTGAAGGCAGCAGGACAGGTAGATAAGGTGGTTAAAAAGGCATATGGGATACTTGCCGTCTTTAGCCGAGGCATAGAATATAAGAGCAGGGAGGTTATGATGGAACTGTACAAAACGCTAGTTAGGCCATAGCTGGAATACTGTGTGCAGTTCTGGTCGCCACACTATAGGGATGATGTGATTGCATTGGAGAGGGTGCAGAGGAGATTCACCAGGATGTTACCTGGGCTGGAGCGCTTCAGCTATGAAGAGAGACTGGACAGGCTGGGGTTGTTTTCCTTAGAGCAGAGAAGGCTGAGGGGGGACCTGATTGAGGTGTACAACATTATGAGGGGCATAGATAGGGTAGATAGAAAGGAACTTTTCCCCTTAGTAGAGGGGTCAATAACCAGGGGGCATAGTTTCAAGGTAAGGGGCAGGAGGTTTAGAGGGGATTTGAGGAAAAACTTTTTCACCCAGAGGGTGGTTGGAATCTGGAACTCACTGCCTGAAAGGATGGTAGAGGCAGGAACCCTCACAACATTCAAGAAGCATTTAGATGAGCACTTGAAACGCCATAGCATACAAGGCTACGGACCAAGTGCCGGAAAATGGGATTAGAATAGACAGGGCTTGATGGCCGGCGCGGACACGATGGGCTGAAGGGCCTCTTTCTGTGCTGTATGACTCTATGACTAACTCCAGAGTCTAGTACTGGATCTTGGAGACAACAGTGAGGCCCTCTCAGGAAAGCTGTTTAGCACTTTTTGAGCTTAACACCATGTGTCTGTAACTCCAGTGTGGTTTCAAGCTAGGTTTAGAAAATGTTCGGGTGCTCTCTTTGAACCTACTAGGCACTTGAGCAGAGTCACCTTCATATTTTGAGAAAACGGTTGCTCTCGCCTGCACTCTCGAAACAAAAATGTAGTGTCTGAGAGTGGAGCCGTGCACATGGAGATCTAAATGTGTAAGCATGCATACGCAGAGCTGTTTTCTTCTGGTGGATGGAGTGTGATTCCCCAGCCGCAGTACCAACTCCAGTATCTCTGACTGCAAATCGCACTCTGCACTTACTGTCTTGGGCCACGAGTACAACATAACCGCGGCACAATCGTGTGAAAACAAGCTGCTTGCAAGAGTCTTTAAGTCTGCTGATTTGCAAACTATTCCAAGCAGTGATTATAGATTGCCACTGGTGATGTTTGAGAGAAGTAATTTGATGTGAATTCGAAGTGTCTTGGCTTATTTTTCCTATCGTGCTCTGGTATCAACATGTTAAATAAACCCAGTGCAAATACTGCAGTGTTGTATGCTTGTAATGAATGAAATGCTCAGTTTGTAAGTTGTAAAGTGTTTACATGTGTTCCAGATACCATTGCAAAATATCTTATTTAGCAGATTTAGTGAATTCTCACCAGACATGCCATGGTTTTTTTAATCTCACTTTGAAAATCAATTGATATGAAAATCACAATGTGGTTAATGAATTTAGCAACGTAAGTAAGTTGCCCTGATGAATGGTTGCAGTCTGACAGTAATTGTGATGGAATCTTGCTCAGTGACTTGGTAGTTATTGTCTAGTTGTTGCATAAACTAAAACCTGCTGATTGATTTAATTGAAAATTCAGCCATTTTGATTGTCAGTAGGATTATATATAATTAAGTTTTGTTGTAAAATATATCTACTTTAATTGTACAAATAGGGAAGTGATGTTCGGACTTGTCGTTGTGAAGACCCTTGAGACCGTTATGTAGCAATAAATCTGAAACCGAAACTATTCGAAACACTCAGCAGATCAATCTGTGTCTGTAGAGAGAACAGACAAGTTAACAACATTTTAGATATGGATCTGCTGTCAGAACTGGAAGAAATTACAGATGAACAAAGAGAAGGGGAAAGGAAAAAATACACTCGCACTAGAATGCCTTGTAAAGTGGAGGTCATTCATGTGTGTATTCCTTACCTTTGTTTTTAAATGCTGTTCGTCTGTTCCAGTTCTGACTAGGTTCTTACCTAAAATGTTAACTTGTCTACTCTCTCCACAGATGCTGTGTTTCTAGCATTTTCTGTTTGATTTCAGCATCTGTAGTCTTTTTGCTTTTTGTTTATTTAGTTATAAATATCTCACTTAGCAACCAAACAGGAGTGCTGCATTTTTTTGAAGTTAATTTAGGTGGTGAGTTCAGGAGATACTCATCAATTAGATTGCTGGCATTATAACTGCAAGTGAAGTCCAGTTGCCCATGTTTCTGAGCACCTAAATTGTTTTTAAACAGTTCTGCAACATACTGATGCATTTCTCAGCACATAGCTGACACTGAGGCACGTCTCTGTTAATGTGCCATGATTGTGAACAAAAGTAGCAGCACTTTGAAGGCCACAGAAGTACAGAACATGAACTAATGACCTGATAGGGTGTCCTAACGAAATGGAATTCAGATGTCCAAAGATTGAAAGTGCATCATGGAGTTGTAGTCTCATCAAACATAAATCTTGGCCAGAAGATAGAATAGCAAACTTCTTCAAATTAGTCCCAGAGGAGTAAACTCCAATCGTGCAATCCTATCTATCTGGTAAGTTTAATGTACATTTTTTCCTTCCATGTAGTTTCTCAATGCAGTGAAAAGTGTTAGAAAGCACTGTAAATTGTACTGAAAGTAGCATGCTGACTGCAGTCTGTAATACGTAAAAACAAAATGCTTTGTGTAGTAATCACAGCACTCTTTTGCTGCTATAGCATCTGTGGCAGTCTGTCTCCAGATACTTAAGAGGACAGAAGCAGTGGAAAAATATGTACATATTCTTTTCCACAGATGAGTTTTCTTCATGCAGCACTACTCTGCCCATCCAGGAAGCTATGACCATTGCTGAGAGCAGTGACCAGGCACTGGATAGTCAGTAATGTACTGATGGGAGTCACCCAGCAGCCCTCCTCTGCACCGCTCCTAAATGAGGTTGTTCAGTGCTCCTCGGAGGCGTCTGGAGTATGTGGCCGGGATCGCTTTGGTTGTGTGATGTGGCATCCTCTTTGTTCTCCCCACGCACCCCTCACATGCATGCTTTGATGGATGGCTTCTTAAATCTGAATATAAGAATGAGAAACCATATTTTATTTTTCAAGTACAATCTGCAGTGATAGGACCTGTTTATCATTTGCATATTTTACAGAATTGCAGCAGTCATTAGAGATATATTGAGATCTTTACAGTTGAACTAATCTTTAATTGAAATGCTGATAATTACAATTAATCGTACATTACTTTTCTAATTCATCCACTTATTTGTAACAATTTTCTACTTGTTGAAATAAAAAGATATTCTCACATCTGTTCCGAATTCGGAACCGTCATTGAGATATAGAGAAACCATCTCTGACCTAGAAGCTGTGCACAGAGGCTGATTATAACTGTGAAGAGGACTGAATTATGAGGAAAGTTAGAAAAATATGGATTGTCCCACCTTGAATGAAGGATTAACCTTTTCTATTCCACTCCGTGTTCACTCCCATAAGGTGTAGATGATACTGAGTGGAATAGAAAGGGTTAAAACCCTGAGCACTAATTAAACCAGGACTACAGGATAACAAACTGGTAAAATAAAGTTCAGGTTTGATGTCGGGAAATAATTCTTCATACAAAGAGTGACCAATACCTGGAATGGTACTGGCTAGGCAGTTGGATGCTGTGTTGGTGGGAATTGTAGATTTTTATGGAACGGTAAGCTAGATGGGCAAACTACCCCCCCCCCCATTCCCCAGCCTATACTTGATATTTGTATTTTCCAGTCATCTAACCGATGCATACATCTGAATTGCATTCATACTCTATTTCACTGGTACATTTTTTTTTAAAGATTTTCATCTTTGAAAGTAGATAAATCACCAGGCCCGGATGAAATGTATTCCAGGCTGTTAAGAGAAGCAAGGGAGGAAATAGTGGAGGGTCTGACCATCATTTTCCAATCCTCTCTAGCTACAGGTGTGGTGCCGGAGGACTGCTAACATTGTACCGTTGTTTAAAAAGGGAGAAAGGGATAGACCGAGTAATTACAGACCAGTCAGCCTAAACTTGGTGGTGGGCAAATTATTGGAAAAAATTCTGAGGGACAGTATTAATCGTCATTTAGAAAGGCACGGATTAATCAAGAACAGTCAGCATGGATTTGTTAAAAGGAGGTCATGTTTGACTAACTTGATTGAATTTTTTGAGGAGGTAACTAGGAGGGTCGATGAGGGTAGCGCATTTGATGTGTTCTACATGGATTTTAACCAGGTTTTTGAGAAGGTTCCACATGGCAGACTGGTCAGAAAAGCCCATGGGATCCAAGAGAAAGTGGCAAGTTGGATCCAAAATTGGCTCAGTGGCAGGAAGCAAAGGGTAATGGTTGACAGGTATTTTGGTGACCGGAAGGCTGTTTCCAGTGGGGTTCTGCAGGGCTTAGTCCTAGGTGTCCTGCTTTTTGTGGTATATATCAGTGATTTAGACTTCAATGTAGGGGGCATGATTAAGAAGTTTGCAGATGATAGAAAAATTGGCCGTGTGGTTGACAGTGAGGAAGAAAGCTGTAGACTGAAGGAAGATATCAATGGGCTGGTCAGGTGGGCAGAAAAGTGACAAATGGCATTCAATCCGGAGAAATGTGAGGTAATGCATTTGGGGAGGGCTAACAAGGCAAGGAAATACACAATAAATGGTAGGACACTGAAGTGTAGAGGAACAGAGGGACCTTGTAGTGCATGCCCACAGATCCCTGAAGGTAGCAGGACAGATAGATAAGGCAGTTATGAAGGCATACGCAATACTTTCCTTTATTAGCTGATGCATAGAATATAAGAGCAGAGAGGTTATGCTAGAACTGTATAAAACACGAGATAGGCCACAGCTAGAGTATTACGTATAGTTCTGGTCGCCACATTACAGGAAAGATGTGATTGCACTAGAGAGGGTACAGAGGAGATTTACGAGGATGTTGTCAGGACTGGAGAATTTTAGCTGAGGAAAGATTGGATAGGCTGGGCTTGTTTTCTTTGGAACAGAAGAGGCTGAGAGGAGAGTTAATTGAGGTGTATAAAATTATGAGGGGCCTAGATAGAGTGGATAGGAAGGACCTGTTTCCCTTAGCAGAGAGGTCAATAACCAGGGGGGCATAGATTTAAAGTAATTGGTAGAAGGATTAGAGGGGAGTTGAGAATGTTTTTCACCCAGAGGGTGGTGGGGGGTCTGGAACTCACTGCCTGAAAGGGTGGTAGAGGCAGAAACCCTCATCACATTTAAAAAATACTTGGATATTCACTTGAAGTGCCGTAACCTACAAGGCTATGGACCGAGAGCTGGAAAGTGGGATTAGGCTGGATAGCTCTATTTCGGCCGGCACCGATACGATGGGCCGAATGGCCTCCTTTTTGTGCTGTAAATTTCTATGATTCATTGCACTGACTTTTCAGTAGCACTGTACAGTTAAGTTCTGTTTTTTTATTCATTCATGGGATGTGGGGGTAGGTGGCACGGCCAGCATTTATTGCCCATCCCTAATTAACGCTGAGAAAGTGGTGGTGAGCCGCCTTGTGTAACCGCTGCCATCCATGTGGTGAAGGTACTCGCACAGTGCTGTTACGTAGGGAGTTCCAGGATTTTGACCTAGTGACAATGAAGGAATGGCGATATATTTCCAAGTCAGGATAGTGTGTGACTTGAAGGGGAACTTGGAGGTGATTGTATTCCCATTCGACTGCTGCCCTTGTCCTAGGTGGTGGAGGCCGCGGGTTTGGGAGGTGCTGCAAAAGAAGCCTTGGTGAGTTGCTGCAGTGCATCTTATAGATAGTAGATGGTACACGCTACAGAGTCGGTGCACCGGTGGTGTAGGGAATGAATGTTTAAGGTGGTGGATGGAGTGCCAATTAAGTGGGCTGCTTTGTCCTGGATGGTGTCGAACTTCTAGTGTTGTTGGAGCTGCACTCATCCAGGCACACTCCTTACTTGTGCCTTGTAGATGGTAAAAAGGCTTTGGGGAGTCAGGAGGTGAGTCACTCGCCGTAGAATACCCAGCCTCTGACCTGATCTTTTATGTGGCTAGTCTAGGCTGTTGATGTTGGGGGATTTTATGATGGTAATGCCATTGAATATCATGGGGATGTGGTTAGACTTCCTCTTGTTTGCGATAGTCATTGCCTGGCACTTGTGTGGCGCGACTGTTACCTGCCACTTATCAGACCAAGTATGAATGTTGTCCAGGTCTTGCTGCAGGTGGGCATGGACTGCTTCATTATCTGAGGTGTTGCGAATGGAACTGAACATTGTGCAATCATCAGCGAACATCCCCACTTCTGACCTTATGATGGAGGGAAGGTAATTGATGAAGCAGCTGAAGATGGTTGGGCCTTGGACACTGCCTTGAGGAACTCCTGTAGCGATGTCCTGGGGCTGAGGTGATTAACCTCCAACAACCACAACCATCTTCCTTTGTGCTAGGTATGACTAGCCAGTGGAGAGCTTTCCCCCTGATTTCCCATTGACCTCAATTTTACTAGGGCTCCATGATGTCCAGGGCAGTCACTCTCACCTCACCTCTGGAATTCAGCTCTTTTGTCCATGTTTCGACCAAGGCTGAAATGAGATCTGGAGCCGAGTGGTTCTGGCGGAACCCAAACTGAGTATTGGTGAGCAGGTTATTGTTAAGTGCCGCTTGATAGCACTGTCGACGACATCTTCCATCACTTTGCTCATAATTGAGAGTAGACTGAAGGGGTGGTAATTGAACAGATTAGATTTCATAGAATCATAGAATGGTTACAGCACAGAAGGAGGCCATTTGAAAGCAAGAGCACTTCAGCCAGTCCCACTCCCCCGCCCTTTCCCCGTAGCCCTGCATTTTTTTTTCCTTCAGGTACTTAACTAATTCCCTTTTGAAAGCCACAATTTAATCTGCCTCCACCACCCTTTACATAGATACATAGAAGATAGGAGCAGGAGTAGGCCATCCGGCCCTTCGAGCCTGCTCTGCCATTTAATGAGATCATGGCTGATCCTCCAATTCAGTATCCCGTCCCCGCCTTCTCTCTGTAACCCTTAACCCCTTTTGCCTGTAGAAATATATCTAATTCCCTCTTAAATATATTTAATGAGCTGGCGTACACTGCCCTCTGTGGCAATGAGTTCCACAGGTTCACCACCCTCTGAGTGAAGAAATTCCCCCTCATTTCTGTCCTAAATGGTTTAGCCCTTATCCTTAAATTATGTCCTCTAGTTCTGTTCTCACCCGCCAAGGGAAACATTCCTTCTGCATCTAGTCTGTCTAGACCTGTCAGAATTTTATACACTTCTATGAGGTCCCCTCTCAATCTTCTAAACTCCAGTGTGTACATCCCTAAACTACATAGTCTCTCCTCATAGGTCAATCCCGCCATTCCTGGTATCAGCCTGGTGAATCGCCGCTGCACCCCCTCCATGGCAAGAACATCTTTCCTCAGATGAGGCGACCAAAACTGTACACAGTACTCGAGGTGTGGTCTCACCAGTGCCCTGTACAGCTGCAGCAAGGTATCCCTGTTCCTGTATTCCAACCCTTTTGCTATGAAGGCCAGCATACCGTTTGCCTTCTTGAC
The DNA here is from genome assembly GCA_030390025.1 of Squalus acanthias. Classification (NCBI taxonomy): domain Eukaryota; kingdom Metazoa; phylum Chordata; class Chondrichthyes; order Squaliformes; family Squalidae; genus Squalus; species Squalus acanthias. Next base: position 114,796,446 of record CM059427.1, on the reverse strand, counting down.
CGCCTGTTGCACCTGCATGCTCGCCTTCAGTGACTGGTGTACAAGAACACCCAGGTCTCTCTGTACTTCCCCCTCTCCCAATTTATTGCCATTTAAATAATAATTTGCCCTCCCGTTCCTGCACCCAAGGTGGATAACTTCGCACTTGTCCACATTATAGTGCATCTGCCATTTATCCGCCCAATCACCCAGTCTGTCCAAATCGCTCTGGAGCTTCCTGGTCTCCTCCTCTGAGCCCACCCCCCCTCCTAGTTTAGTGTCGTCTGCAAATTTGGAAATGCTGCATCCGACTCCCTGATCCAGGTCATTAATGTAAATTGTGAACAGCTGGGGACCCAGGACAGATCCCTGTGGTACCCCACTTGTTACTGCCTGCCATTCAGAAAATGAGCCGTTTATTCCAACTCTCTGTTTTCTATCTGACAGCCAGTTCTCTATCCACGTCAATACTTTCCCCTTTATCCCATGAGCTTCAATTTTCCATGCTAATCTTTTATGTGGGACCTTATCGAAGGCCTTTTGGAAGTCCAGGTACACCACATCTACTGGCTCTCCCCCATCTATTTTACCAGTTACTCCCTCAAAAAATTCCAATAGATTAGTCAAGCACGATTTACCCTTTGTAAATCCATGTTGACTCTGTCCTATCCTGTCCCCATTTGCTAAGTGCTCCGCTATTTCATCCTTAATGATGGACTCCAGCATTTTGCCCACAACTGATGTAAGGCTTTCAGGTCTGTAATTACCTGCTTTTTCCCTACCCCCCTTTTTGAATAGTGGGGTAACGTTAGCTACCCTCCAATCCATGGGCACTGTTCCCGAGTCTAATGAATTCTGAAAAATCATACTTAGTGCATCCGCTATCTCTAGGGCCACCTCCTTCAGTACCCTAGGATGCATGTTATCAGGCCCTGGGGATTTGTCCGCCTTCAATCCCTTTAGCTTCCTTAACACCATATCCTTAGAGATATTGATTTGCGTCAGTTCCTCCTTTGCCAATGTCCCTATTTTTCCCGATATCCCAGGGAGGTTTTTTGTGTCTTCCTTCGTAAAGACTGACCCAAAGTATGCATTTAGTTGGTCTGCCATTTCCTTATTTCCCGTTATATATTCCCCCGTATCTGACTGCAATGGACCAACTTTGGTTTTCACCAGTCTTTTCCTCTCGATATACTTATAAAAGCTTTTGGAGTTAGTTTTTATATTTTCCGCCAGCTTGCTTTCGTAAGCTATTTTGCCCCTCTTGATTAAGCCCTTTGTCCTCCTTTGCTCTATCTTAAACTGTTCCCAATCTTCCGCTCTGGCGCTTTTTTTGGCTATTTTATACGCCCTATCTTTGGATTTTATGCTGTCTCTAATTTCCCCTGTTATCCACGGTTGAGTCACCTTTTTAGATTTCCTTTTATGCCAGATTGGTATAAACAATTTTTGCAATTTTGTCATTCTATCTTTAAATGCTTGCCATTGTTTATCTACCTCCAGTCCTCCCAGGAACGTTGTCCAATCAGACCTACTCAGTTCCCGTCTAATGGCATCATAATTCCCCTTGTTTAAATTCAGGACCTTAGTCTCTGAGTCAATTTCTTCGCTCTCCATTTCGAGTGAGAAATCGATCATGTTATGATCGCTCTGACCCAGGCAGTGCATTCCAGATCACAACCACTCGATGCGTTAAAGCTTTTCCTCCTGTCGCCTTTGGTTCTTCTGCCAATCACCTTAAATCTGTGTCCTCTGGTTCTCGACCCTTCCGCCAATGGGAACAGTTTCTATCTACTCTGTCCAGACCCCTCATGATTTTGAACACCTCTATCAAATCTCCTCTCAACCTTCTCTGCTCTAAGGAGAACAACCCCAGCTTCTCTAGTCTATCAATGTAACTGAAGTCCCTCATCCCTGGAACCAGTCTAGTAAATCTTTTCTGCACCCTCTCCATGCCCTTCACATCCTTCCTAAAGTGCGGTGCCCAGAATTGGACACAATACTCCAGTTGAGGCCGAACCAGTGTTTTATAAAGGTTCATTATAACTTCCTTGCTTTTGTACTCTATGCCTCTATTTATGAATCCCAGGATCCCGTATGCTTTTTTTTAAACCGCTTTCTCAACCTGTCCTGCCACCTTCAACAATTTGTGCACAACTACTCTCCAGGTCTCTCCATGCACCCCCTTTAGGATTGTACCCTTTAGTTTATATTGTCTCTCCTCGTTCTTCCTACTAAAATGTATCACTTCGCACTTTTCTGCGTTAAATTTCATCTGCCACGTGTCCGCCCATTGCACCAGCCTGTCTATGTCCTCTTGAGGTCTATCACTATCCTCCTCACTGTTCACTATACTTGCAAGTTTTGTGTCATCTGCAAAGTTAGAAATTGTGCCCTGTACTCCGAAGTCCAAGTCATCAGTATCAAGAAAAGCAGTGGTCCGAATACCGACCCCGGGGAACACCACTGTATACCTTCCTCCAGTCTGATAAACAACTGTTCACCACTACTCTCTGTTTCCCGTCACATAGCCAATTTCGTATCCATGCTCTCACTGTCCCTTTTATTCCATGGGTTTCAATTTTGCTGGCAAGCTTATTATGTGGCACTATATCAAATGCCTTTTGGAAGTCTATGTACACCACATCAACCGCATTGCCCTCATCAACCCTCTCTGTTACCTCATTAAAAAACTCAATGAAGTTAGTTAAACACGATTTGCATTTAACAAATCCGTGCTGGCTTTCCTTAATTAATCCACACTTGTCCAAGTGACTTAATATTGTTCTAGATTATCGTTTCTAAAAGCCTCCCCACTACCGAGGTTAAACTGACTGGCCTGTAGTTGCTGGGTGTAACATTTGCAATTCTCCAGTCCTCTGGCACCACACCCGTATCTAAGGAGGATTGGAAGATTATGGCCAGTACCTCCACAATTTCCATTTTTACTTCCCTCAGTATCCTGGGATGCATCCCATTCGGTCCTGGTAACTTATCTACTTTAAGTACAGCCAGCCTTTCTAGTACCTCCTCTTTATCAATTTTTAGCACATCCAGTATCTCAACTATCTCCTCTTTCACTGACTTTGGCAGCATCTTCTTCCTTGGTAAAGACAGATGCAAAGTACTCATTTAGTACCTCAGCTATGCCCTCTGCCTCTATGTTTAGGTCTCCATTTTGGTCCCTAATCGGCCCCACCCCTCCTCTTACTACCCGTTTATTATTTATATGCCTATAGAAGACTTTTGGATTCAGTTTTGTGTTAGCTGCCAATCTATTCTCATACTCTCTCTTTGCCCCTCTCATTTCCTTTTTCACTTCCCCTCTGAACTTTGTGTATTCAGCCTGGTTCTCACTTGAATTCTCAACCTGACATCTGTCATACACCCACTTTTTCTGCTTCATCTTACACTCTATCTCTTTCGTCATCCAGGGAGCTCTGACATTGGCTGCCCTACCTTTGTCCTGCTTTTTGTGGCCAGGACATACTGGGACAATTTTCCACTTTGTCAGGTAGATGCCAGTGTTGTAGCTGTACTGGAACAGCTTGGCTAGAGGTGCAGCTAGTTCTGGAGCACAAGTCTTCAGCACTACAGCCCGGGATGTTGTCGGAGCCCATAGCTTTTGCTGTATCCAGTGCGCTCAGCCATTTCTTGATATCATCCACTTCTGGCTGAAGATGGTTGCAAATGCTTCAGCCATGGTTTTTGCACTCGCGTGCTGCCACCATTATTGAGGATGGGAATGTTCATGGAGCCTCCTCCTCCCGTTAGTTGTTTAATTGTCCACCACCATTCATGACTGGATGTGGCAGGACTGCAGAGGTTTGATCTGATCCGTTGATTGTGGGATAGCCCTGTCTATAGCATGCTGCTTGTAACTTGACACCTTCCAGATGTTTACACCATGACATGAAAAAAATTATACCATATGTCTTCTAACTTGGCCATGTTCAAGGTAGCCATGAAGCTGGCTGACACAAAGATAGAGCCTCCTTATTGCTTATTCATGTGCTGTAAGATGCATGACATGTATAGTATATTGAAGTGTTTACTTTGCATTTGGTACAGGCAAAATTGCTTTAGATAAACGCATTGAAGTTTTATTGGAAGAAGTTGTTATAAAAGTCTACATTGAATGTTTATCCGTGTGAATCTTTTATATACCCAGTACATGCAAGTACATTAGTCAAAACATCTCTTTGGAGAAGCTCAACATATCAGGATATTGCAATGTTACTAGTTAGCTGTTTCTGAGAAGAGGTATCTTTCCGACCTGTAGCAGCTTCTGTCAGTCAGGCCACTTAGGGACATTGAAATCCGATGTTAGAGGTGGTTTGTATGCTGTGAGCTATTGCAAGCTGGAACCCTCTACTTAAATTTTAATCGAGTTGATTGTCTTGAACAACAAATTATCTAGAGACTGTGGAATACTAGTAGTGAGTGGTAGTGATACAGGATGAAAAATGAGAGTGACAAATTTAGTAAAAAGTAATTTTCTATTCATTGTTTATTTTTGATGTCAAGGAAAGAATTACATTTTCAAAATGATTTTTGCCTGCAGTTAACTTTTTAATATTTATAACTGGGTGGTGATGTGGTTTTGCATGTTGCCCTTTCACCTCTCTGGGGTTTGAACATGTTCGAATGATTCACTCAAGTGATCCAGGTGAAATGAGTTTTGAACAATCTCAATCCAATTCCTCGTGGGGATCTAACATAATTCATGACACTGGCACAAAATAACTCGCCTCACCTGAGAGCGAGAGACATTAAAAAGAAAATTCCTACTTAAAAATCAATAAACTCTCATTGGTGTAGTAAGGCGTGTTCTGAGTTTGGGGTTAATTCATTATTGGAGGTGGTGTAGTAAGGCGTGTTCTGAGTTTGGGGTTAATTCATTATTGGAGGTGAAGAGTTGAGACAGTTTTGTGCTGTACCTTTATCCTAAGAGTACTTGATGATGACACTTGGTATTCACATTTGTTGGTATGTGTGGGTTAGGGGAGAGAGAGAAATTTGTTCATTTCCCATTGGAAACAACCTAATTAACTTCAAAGCCTAATTTTAGGAATGTTATTTTGTTATTCTCCAGTGGCAGCCAGAGAGTGGGCTGGTGAAAGTGGGATGTTCCTTTGTTTGTTTGTTCAAATAATTTATTTCATGCTCACTAGGTGCCCAAATGGATAAAGTTTCACCGATTCAGTTGGCCCAGAGCAGATATTCACTTCGAAACCCAGCAGGCAATGGTTAATACCCAACCGCCTGGCTTGTGTCTGACACATGTCCTTTACACTTGAGATGTCATATTTCAAAGTGTTAAAATTATGATTAAAAAGAAAGAAAGCCCGTCATTCCCTGCTGTTCTTTCTGACTTGGATAACTTGGCTGCTCCCCAGAGACACATACAGGGGTTTGAAATTGGTACTGAATTCCCTCAGGGACATGTCTCTTTAGACTACCTTCCCCACAAAATGTATCTGAACATGGTCCTTCATGGACTGTCCAGCTCCATCTTAGCAGCTGTGCTCCAAAATCCAGCAATGCTATGAGAGATCAGCCAGTTTTCTCTTGAAGGTAGGTTTCTCAAGCATCTACTGCTTTCAAAGAAATTAACCCACAACCACACCTACACCCCTTGCAGAGCAACCAGAAATGTAAATTGGATACAGCAGTCTGTTGGGGAGATGAGCCTTTGCACCCACTTAGTTGTTACAGAGCTAATACAAAGTCAAAATACTGCAGATGCTGGAAATCTGAAATATAAAGAGAAAATGCTGGAAATACTTAGCAGGCCAGGCAGCATCTGTGGAGAGAGAAACAGAGTTAATGTTTCAGGTCGATGACCTTTTGTCAGAACTAGCAAAGATTAGAGATATAAGGTTTTAAGCAAGTACAGAGGCAGGGGAAAAGGGGGAGGGGAGGAAAGAACAAAAAGGAAGGTTTGTGATGGGGTGGAAGGCAGGAGCGATTTAAATGACAAAAGGGATGATGGTGCAAGGCAAAAGGGGATAGTAATGGGACAAATAAAAAACCAAAAGATGGGTCTGGAGCAGCTGTAAATGAGAACAGGAGAATTATTACCAGCAACTGCTGTCCGGAAAAAAATGAGAGCAGTGGTCATGATCTAAAATTGTTGAACTCAGTGTTGAGTCCGGAAGGCTGTAAAGTGCCTAATCAAAAAATGAGGTGCTGTTCCTTGAGCTTCATTAGAACAGTGTAGGAGGCTGAGGACAAAGGTCAGAATGGGAGTGGGGCGGAAAATTAAAATGGCAAGCGACTGGAAGCTCGGGGTCATGCTTGTGGACTGAACGGAGGTGTTGTGCAAAGCGATCACACAATCTGCGTTTGGTCTCCTCAATGTAGAGGAAACTGCACTGCTCACAATGGTGCTGGTAATGATTCTGTAAAAATAAATTGTCACCAGTACACTGATTCTGAATTTTTGATACTTCAGAGAAGACAAACTATTACATTTTGCAGAACCCTGTGGTGGGACTAACCCATGCTGTGTGCTGCCACACTGAATTGTTGACGAGGTGGAACTAACCAGTTCTCAAGTGAAATCTCCAATAGAGTTCCCGGTCAGTACTTAAAAGGGGCTGCACCATACTTAATTTTACCGGTGTATTACACTCCTGCCTGTTTGGCATAACAAAGTTATACAAGTTCTGACAGAAGAGTTAACCGGCAATTGCTCTTCCGAAAAGGGGGCGGGGCCGGAGTGCATCGCGTGCGCGCTACAGGCTGCGCGCACGCTGTGCACTTCATGCTTTGGACGCGCAGGTAAGTACTGAAGATTTTGGAAATGTAAAAAGGAGGAGTAAGACCCGCTTTTAAGAAGGTAAGTAGTGAATTAAGTATTTTTTTGAATTTTTTTTTACAGGTATATCTTTTTTATAGACTTTAAAGACAGGTAAGTTTATTTTTATAACTTTTTAAAAGATTTTAAATTTTTTCAAAAATTTAATTTTTTATTTAAAATGGTTAATTTAATTAACTATACTTATTTTATTAATGTGATGGGTTTTTTTTTAAATTTAATTGAGGTTTAGCTGTTATTTTGGGGGGGTGTAAGATTCATAAGTCTCTCAGCCATGCTGTGAGACTTATGAATGGAAGATGGTGTGCTGCCATTGGCTCTAACTGAGTCACGTGATCCCACAGCTCGCACGAATTAACTACGCCGCTGGGATACGCAAGCCCAGCACAGCAGCTGTCCTGGATATATTATGTATATAATCTACAGCTGATGACCAACAATTTACACATTTATCAAAACACTCTAAGAAAGATGTTCAAGTCCATCTGTTAGAAATTACATATTGCCACCAATAATGAACATTCTTTTTATTGTGAGTCAGTGTCTAAGGAGCAAAAGTGATTGGTGTTTCATTGGCCATGTGCAACTACTGCTCCAATTCCAAGATAAAGCACCACAGTTGAGTCAAATTGGCTGCTTGACGTTAGTGTGTCAAACGGGTGTTGGTACCAGTTTGTCTTTTGCTTCGGTCATTAATTTACTGCCATGTCTGTTCATCTTTCAAGAGCTATTTGAGTGGGTCAGCATTGTAGAAAGGTTTTGCATAATATATCATTTGCAGAAGTATTCTCAGCTGTGACATATTGGTTTGTTTTGGTCATTTGGTCTGTTGGAGGAGCCTGTTCACTATATTGAACTCCTGAGTATTTTCATAGTTTCCAGTCATTGCATTCACTGCGTCTTTCATCATATGGAATAGGCATGAATAGTTTATGAATTTGGTTTTGGCGTTAACCTACTTGTGGGGTGTCTAGGCTGCCGTCTATTGGCCACAAGCCATGATGATCCAGTCCACGAAGCCTAGCCAACTCTGTACTTTTTTCACTTGCATTTCTTACTCGAAGGTTTGCCGTTTGAATTTTGTAGACGCAGAGGTTTGGAAAAGGTTGTTATTTGTGCTGTTTCCTCATTGTTTCATAAGTCCTAATTAAGGACATAACGATTTGTTGTACTTGCAGCTTCAGGTGTGTGCAACTCATTGGGAACATTGATTCAACCTTGTATGTAACCTGTGAGGCTCCAATGGGATGCACTTGAGTGGCCCACAGACAAAAAGCTCGACTACCCCAGGCCTATTGTGTATTTTAGATTATTACCCTGTTTTTGAATCTAATTGCAAAAATGACTGTATAAAATTAAATAGCATGTGTGATTTAGATCCCTGTCTGTGTGAGTATATCTCTTTTCCCCTCTCTTCACAACCCGCGGACAAGTCCTTTGCAGTATAACCCCCTGGGACCAAGGACCTTCTAACACACTGGGTGTGTGGTCTTTATCGATTACTGAGAAAGGCTAACAATTTATTTATTGTTTTCGGTCTTTGGGGAAACAACTTCAATTCCGGGCCCCTTAGCATTTAACAGGTTTCATCTCGGGACTTTGCTTTAAAAATCAAACATTTAACTGTAATGCTCCTCTAAATCCTGCTGTGCAAAAATGGTCCCAAATTCCTGAAAAACGGCGGTCTCTTAATACTGCACATCTCCTGTGCCAAGTTCCGGGAGAGAGACAGCAGTTTCTCGGACTCTTAGTCTTCCTCTTCCTATTAGATTTCCCCCTCGCTAGAGCAGTGCCTAGTCTCTGCTCAGCAACTGCCTACATTAACGCAGTTGAAACTGGAGCAGCAGATCAAGTCTGTCCTTGCCAATCCTGTAGCACAGCACCTTGCATTTTGCTACCGGGTCCTGGAGCACTAATTAATGGTTTTCTTTAGTTCATTCTGTAAGTAGTATGTCATTGGATTTAATAACAAAGTCTGGTGCAATAAAATCCTTCCCCTGCTTAACTTGTAACTGAAGTTAGTGTGTGAAATGAGTTAGTTGTGTGGTTGAAGAAACAATTGCAGCAGAATTTTAGCAGCATTCTCTTTATTTGCATAGTGCAAGCACAGGTGTGCGTACAAACAATAGAATAAACTTAACATTTGCTGGTAAACATTTGGGTATGTATCTTACTGTTGTCATGGACAAGAGGTGAAGTGTTGGTCCAAGGAACAGAAGTTGAGCCAAGCAGTTACATTGGCGTCTGCATAATCAGAATGTAAGAAGCATCCTGTCAAAACTATTATAACTCATAAAAAGGATATTAAACTGGGGTTCCTATGCAACATTTGACAGTGTTCTTCATATTAAGAACGAATGTTGTTTTTCTCCTCCCCAGTGCACACTTTTGTTTTGTGGAATTAATTGGGTGAACACTTAAGTGTTTGTGCTGCCAGTAGCGGGCATTCCATGTATTCTGTGGCTGATGTGCAATTTTATACCATTCACTCACTGCAAAACATAGTGATTTGATCGGGTAAACGTTCTGAGATTTTATAATAGTACAGAACTAAACAAAAATGCACCCGTGCACTGGTGATGAGAGAAAATCAGTCATCAAGCTTTTCAGGAGTGATTTGTCAAATGCAGGCTTTTTACACAAGCTCTGGGCCTTTTATCTATCTGGTTACTGATTAAACAACTGCCGCAAAGGTAAGTAAAAAGGAAACTACCAACTGCTGTACTAGCAAATGAACTGTGAAAAGCCTGCATTTAACAAATTATAACAGTTATAAAGCATTTATTAAATGTGTCTCAAGAAGATGCTTTAAGTTAGAGATCATGGAGAAGCATGAAACAATTCTTAAAAGCTTAAACAGATGGGAAATCACCTGCACAAGAAGCCATAAAAAATCCTTTCCTGTGCCTCAACATCAGAAGAATATTTTTTGTGCATTAGAGAACCATCTTTGTTTGTTTGGTGTGTTGGTTTTAATTTGAAAATGATACCCCATTTTTATTTTTATATATCTCTATATAATATATCTATCTATCTATCTATCTATCTATCTCTCTATCTCTCTATCTCTCTATCTCTCTATCTCTCTATCTATCTATCTATCTATCTATCTATCTATCTATCTATCTATCTATCTCTCTCTCTCTATCTATTCTATCTATCTCTCTATCTCTCTATCTATCTCTCTATCTATCTCTCTATCTCTCTCTCTATCTCTCTCTCTATCTCTCTATCTCTCTATCTCTCTATCTCTCTATCTATCTATCTATCTATCTATCTATCTATCTATCTATCTATCTATCTATCTATCTCTCTCTCTATACAACCACATCAGCTCCTCTTTGCCTCCATAAAATGTGGCAAATCAGTAAAGGGGAGAAGAAATGTGGCTCCTCAGTAAGTTTTGAAAAACTGGAAGACCCAATGACTGCTTCTGCCACTATAAGCTGGTGGTGGCAAAAGCCAAGTCAGGCAGCAAAAAGTATGTCTTTGAGATTGATGCTTCACGCTCACTGTTCTTTGCTGCAGTTTTACCAGCGCTTACTGGTCCCATGGCGCTTACATTGCTGTCTAAATCTGTAAGGAGAGGCCATTTTCTTTTCTAATTTTAAAGCTGTGCATGCAGTAACTTGTTGAACTGATGCACGAAGATCACCACTTGTGCAAGTTATTACTTTTACCTTGCACAGTGAATGCAGGGAACACGAAAAGGTCATGGCCCAGATTTTGCTGTCAAAATGACAGTGAGGCTAATGGCGCGTGCCGTGAATTATGTGTTCATGGTACAGCAACTTCAGGCGAGGAGCAGATGCGCGGTTAAATGTCAATATCCAAAAGTTGCTGTCTGAGTTGGGACGCTCTGCTATAAACTTCACGAGAAGGGCATCTTGCTGTCTGCCTCACCATTGAAATGCATTGAATGGCGTGAATCATAGAAATTTGCGGCACAGACGGAGGCCATTCGGCCCACTGTGTCTGTGCCGGCCAAAAAAGAGCTATCAGCCTAATCCCACTTTCCAGCTCTTGGTCCATAGCCTTGTAGGTTATAGCACTTTAAGTGCATATCCAAGTACTTTTTAAATGTGATGAAGGTTTCTGCCTCTACCACCCTCTGGGTGAAAAAACATTCTTAACTCCCCTCTAATCCTTCTGCCAGTTACTTTAAATCTATGAAGTTGCTGTATCTGCGCAATAGATATGAACTAAACTTGCCACAGAAAGTTAAGTCTTGTCATTTCAAGCCCAAGTACTCTTTCAACGACGTGATAATTATAAATTACTGCCAATCAACCTGAATGACACTGAAAATTAACTGTTACAATATGGAGCCTTATGCCATCAGGTTTTAATTGTTGCTGGAGATTTAAAAAATGTCAAATTTAAATGTTTTAATTTTTCCTTTCTGTCTGTTTTATCTCTCTCTCTTAATCCAACTTTTCTTTCCCTCTTTGACATTGAATTCACCCCCTCTAATTTACACTTCCTTCTCAGTCCTTCCACTGTTTATTTCTCAATCGTTTCATCTGATTGCTTAAGGTGATACATCGTTGGTTGCCCTGTTCACTCAGGTTCCAGATGCCATTTTTCCCTCGCTGCACCGTTATCCGCTCGTACTTTCAGCAACTTAGTGGGCAAAAATGTTTTGAGCTGAAGGGTGGAGAGGCAAGTCTAACTAACGACAGATGGCATCAGATACCCTGCTACAGCAAAATCTGTCCCATTCAGTCTCAGCATCCCATTTTTTCTATGTCCATTATCTATTTTATCATGCAAGCTACATAACCACTCAATCTCCTGAGGAAAATTCCTTCAAAGTGTCTTGTTCCAATGAAGGTAAAACTCCAGAGTCTAAATCCAAGCTAATACCCTACATTGTTGCCCCTGGTCAGTTGCCTTCCATGACATGTTTTGTAGTTAAAGAACCATCATATTCTACACAGCATTCAATCATCTCTACATGTATTCTTTTAATCCAAAATCCTATTCCTAAACACATTCTTATAGAAACATAGAAACATAGAATCTAGGAGCAGGAGTAGGCCATTCGGCCCGTCGAGCCTGCTCCACCATTCAATACGATCATGGCTGATCATCCAAATCCAGTACCCTGTCCCTGCTTTAATCCCCACAGTACACATATCCCACCCTACCCCCGTAACCCCACGTATTTAATTCCCCCTAACATATCCCATCCTATCCCCATAACCCCACATATTTAATCCCCCCTAACACTAAGGGTCAATTTATCATAGCCAAATCAACCTAACCCGCACATTTTTGGTTGTTAATTGTTTGAGGTGTTAATTGACACCTCATTAACTGCTGAGAGTATAACCACCATCCCATAGGTGGGGGAATTCCACTTCGTCTCAAATCTTGTTTAATTATATACTTGTAGTCTATGTCTCTGCTTGCAGTCTGGGTAGCTTTAGATAACACTGTATCTACATTGTCCACTTCTCACAGCATTTTAAAAATCTAGGTCAGGTATACTCTTTTTCTCTAATAAAAATAGGCTTCGTTCTGGGAGCACTAAGTCCCAGAGTCAGTCTTGTGATGGTCTTGAAATTCTCCCAAACTCTGTTCCAGATGTGGCCACACCAGTGATCCATATAAGATCACATGAACTTTTTTGGCATAGTCATATGTCTTAATTTACATCCCACTGCATGATTCATCTTGTTGATAACTCCACATTGACTTCAGTGAGTGGTCAATACTCAAAGCCAAATCCTTTTCCTCTTTTGCTAATGGACATCCCTTTATCATGTATGTTTTCATTTTGCATTTGCTTAATTTTGCAATTATATCCTCAAAATCTACCTGCCAGTTAGCCCACACACTTGATTGGCCTAGCTTCCTTTAAATGCTATTAGTCATACTCCTTGCTTACCATATTGCTAGCTGTTCATAGAATGATGCAGCACAGAAGGAGGTCATTCGGCCCATCGTGCCTGTGCCGCCTCTTTGAAAGAGCTCTCCAATTAGTCCCATTCCCCAGATCTGTCCCCATAGCCCTTCAAGTATTTATCCAATTCCTTTTTGAAAGTTACTATTGTTGAGGCTGCCGCGAAACACGAATTAAGGCTGAATCCATGTGCGGAAAACAAGAGACTTTTTTAATACAACTGCATGGTACAAAATGGCTGAACAGAAAGCTCCCAGAATTCTCTGGAAAAATCCTGAGGCCCCGCCCACTCCTGCCTTAAAGGTAAGGTGCCTTAAAGGGAAGGTGCTCGATATATTGTCCACGGACGGAAGAGTGGATTATGCCCGTTTAGGTGGCGATCCGCCACACAGCTCCCCCCAGAATCCGCTTAGGAGGTGTGGACGAGACGGTGCGGCGGTCTGATGGGCCGGCCGGAGCGGCTCTTGTAGGACGCCGGTGGACGTGGAGCAGCCGGGTGAACCGGCTTGAGGGCAGGTCGGCCGCGTGGAGGTGGATGAGCTACAGGGACCTGCTCACCGGGCTCGGAGTGTGCTGGCTTGAGTCGGTGAACCGACACTTTTTCGGTCCTGTCGCCCACTTGCAGGGTGAAAAATTTGTCCCCAGCCTGTAGCACCTTGTAGGGCCCGTCGTACGGGGGTTGAAGGGGTCCGTGGTGGGCGTCGTGCCGGACGAAAACGAACCGTGCCTGGTGCAGGCTTAGTGGGACGTGTGAGGTGGATTCGCCGTGTCGGGCAATGGGCACCGGGGCGAACTGCATCGCCGGTGAGGTGAAGTCGTGGCGTTGCTGGTCGGCTGACCAGGGTGTCGTGGCGGTGGGCAGGAACTCGCCGGGTACGCGCAGCGGCTGACCGTACACGAGCTCTGCTGCTGATGCGTGGAGGTCTTCTTTAACCGCGGTGCGCAGGCCGAGGAGGACCCACGGAAATCGGTCGGTCCAGGCGCCGTCCTGGAGGCTGGCTCGAAGAGATGCCTTCAAGGATCTGTGGAACCGCTCACACAGTCCGTTGGCTTGGGGGTGGTACGCTGTGGTGCGGTGAATGGTCACCCTGAGATTGCGTGCGACGGCGGTCCAGAGTTCAGAGGTAAATTGCGGACCTCTGTCCGACGTCATGTCGGAGGGGACGCTGAACCGTGCGACCCAGGTGCTGACGAAGGCTCTGGCGATGTCGGCGGTGGTGGTAGAGGTCAGTGGAATTGCCTCGGGCCAGCGTGTGGTGCGGTCAACGATGGTCAGCAAGTGCGTGTGGCCTTGCGACGGCGGCAGGGGCCCGACGATGTCCACGTGGATGTAGTCGAATCTCAGCGAGGGGACGGTAAACTCCTCGGGGTGCTTTCGTGTGTTGCTGTACCTTGGCCCGTTGGCAGGCTAGGCAGGAGTTGGCCCAAGTACGCACATCCTTGCGAAGGCCGCGCCAGACGAAGCGGTTGGCTACCAATTTGATGGATGCGCGGGCGCCGGGGTGGGAGAGGTTGTGGAGAATGTCGAATACCCGTCGGCGCCAGGGCATTGGATTCAGCCTTAATTCGTGTTTCGCGGCAGCCTCAACATTGGTGACCCCGACGCTCAGAACGTATTCCGAGCACTGCAATGGCGGACACAAAACAGTTTCCGTGAAACTGCCGAAGTTTTGGGAAAACCAGCCCGAAGCCTGGTTTCTCCAAACTAAATCTCGCTTCCGGCTGCGAAACATCACCACAGATCGGACGCAGTACGGCTACCTCGTCACATCACGTCGGGGTCACCAATTTTGAGGCTGCCGCAAAACACGAATTAAGGCTGAATCCATGTGCGGAAAACAAGAGACTATTTTAATACAACTGCATGGTACAAAATGGCTGAACAGAAAGCTCCCAGAATTCTCTGGAAAAATCCTGAGGCCCCGCCCACTCCTGCCTTAAAGGGAAGGTGCTCGATATATTGTCCACGGACGGAAGAGTGGATTATGCCCGTTTAGGTGGCGATCCGCCACACTATTAAATCTGCTTCCACCACCCTTTCAGACAGTGCATTCCAGATCATCATAAATCTGCGTTTAAAAAAAAAAGTCCTCATGTTGCCTCTGGTTCTTTTTCCAATCACCTTAAATCTGTGGCCTCTGGTTACTGACCCTTCTGCCACTGGAAACAATTTCTCCATATTTACTCTATCAAAACAATTCATGGTTTTGGACACTTCTATTAAATCTCTTCTTAACCTTCTCTGCTCTAAGGAGAACAACAGAGTTAATATCAAGCCCATTGTTTTAACGAGAAAGAAAAAAAGTTCAAGCTTTTTAAGGCACAGAAATCAGCCTTGGGTTCTGCTCATGTCGTGACTCTTCCCTGCACTGCCTCCAACATTTGAATATCTTGTTTGTTTTTCTGAAAACCTTAACTGGACACAGTTGAGGCATTGAGCTGCACAGCATACTTGCATTTAAGGGAAAGCTAAATAAGTACATGAGGCAGAAAAGAATAGAAGGACATGTTGATAGGGCGAGATGAAAAGGGGTAGGAGGAGGCGTGTGTGGAACATAAACACCGGCATAGACCAGTTGGGCTGAATGGACTGTTTCTGTGTGCAAATTCTATGTAACCCCAGCTTCTCCAGTCTCGACATAACTGAAGTCCCTCATCCCTGGTACTATTCTAGTAAATCTCTTCTGCACCCTCTTCAGGCCTTGACATCCTTCCTAAAGTGTGGTGCCCAGAATTGAACACACTACTCCACAATATTCCAATCCACCTGGGCCAGATCCCTTTTTAACTCACTGAAATTCGCCCCCCTCCAGTTAAGTATTCTTATGCTTGATTGTTCCTTGTCCTTTTCCATAACTATTCTAAACCTGATGATGATATGATCACTTTCTCAAATGTTCTCCCACTGAAACATGTTCCACTTGCCCCACTTCATTCCCCAGAACTAGAGCCAGCACTACTTCCTTCCTCGTTGGGCTGAAAACACACTGATCGAGAAAGTTCTCTTGTACACGTTTCAAGAATTCCTCCACCTGCCCCCCCCCCCCCCCCCCCCCTTTGCTCTTTACACTGTTACTATCATAGTCTATAGTAGGATAATTTGTTATTGGCAGATTTTGTAAAAATGTGTTTGTCATTTTTGTGCTGAGCAAGGTGAGTAGTGTTGGAATTGGAAATGTTTTCCACTCTGGTACTTGATGTTATAATTGGGCAGACCCTGGTCCAGGTGAAAGATAAACCTTGCTTAGTACTGCCCTACAATTGTAACTCCAACCAGAAGAGCCACCTTTACACGCTGGTGTGATATTTTTCCATTTTGCCTCACCAGCCATCCTTGTAGCTTCTTTGTGAGATTGCCATTAGGTCAGATTAAATTAGGTCAGATTTGTGATATGGACATCTGCCCACTAGGAACTGGGTTGAGACTGTCCAAGGCCAAATCACATGAAAATCTTGCAACCAGCAGACCGAAGAGATTTTCAGTCATCAGCCCATGCTGAATTTGAACAAAGGTCACAGAGTGCCACTCAGTCTCTTCATCACAGAAGATTATTATATTACAAAAAAATATGCTTGTGCATTTGAACTGCTAACAGAATTTTTTTTAAATTAATTTGTTACAGGATAAGTTAACATGTAAATTAATGAAAAGCTCTGGCATTGATGCTTTCTAGCTTTACTGGATGAAGGAACTGGAACTGATCAAAATGTTATATATTATATCTGATGGGTTTGGAGAGGCCAGTGAGAGTGCTCATCTTTCAGGGGTGAGATTTGGTACTGGTTGAATAAGGAATGAATTATTTATTTATTTTATTCGTTTTTTGGGATCTGTGCGTCGCTGGCAAGGCCAGCATTTATTGCCCATCCCTAATTGCCCTTGAGAAGGTGGTGGTGAACCGCTGCAGTCCGTGTGGTGAAGGTACTCCCACAGTGCTGTTAGGTAGGGAGTTCCAGGATTTTGACCCAGCGACGATGAAGGATCGGTGATATACTTCCAAGTCAGGATGGTGTGGAACTTGGAGGTGGTGGTGTTCCCATGCGCCTGCTGCCCTTGTCCTTCTAGATGGAAGAGGTCACAGGTTTGGGAGGTGCTGCCGAAGAAGCCTTGGCGAGTTACTGCAGTGCATCTTGTAGATGGTACACACTGCAGCTACGGTACGCCGGTGGTGGAGAGAGTGAATGTTTAAGATGGTGGATGGGGTGCCAATCAAGCGGGCTGCTTTGTCCTGGATGGTGTCGAGCTTCTTGAGTGTTGTTGGAGCTGCACTCATCCAGGCAAGTGGAGAGTATTCCATCACACTCCTTACTTGTGCCTTGTAGATGGTGGAAAGGTTTTGGGGAGTCAGGAGGTGAGACACTCGCCGCAGAATACCCAGCCTCTGACCTGCTCTTGTTGCCACAGTATTTATGTTTCTGGTCAGTGGTGACCCCCCCCCCCCCCCCCCCCCAGGATGTTGATGGTGGGGGATTCGGCGATGGTAATGCTGTTGAATGTCATGGGGAGGTGGTTAGACTCTCGCTTGTTGGAGATAGTCATTGCCCGGCACTTCTGTGGCGTGAATGTTACCTGCCACTTATCAACCCAAGCCTGAATGTCATCCGTTATAAATGAGTGCAGTTATTCAACCCATGAGCCTCAACTTGTATTTATATAGCGCCTTTAAGTGTGTGCGCGGGTGCCTGCCTACTTTCACCTCCATAACATTGCCCACCCCTGTCTCACGCTATCTGCTGCTGAAACCTTTATCCATGCCTTTGTCACCTCCAGATTCCACTCTTCCAATGTTCTTCTGGCTGACTGCCCATCTTTAAGAAAAAATACTGCTATCCTTGTCCAACTTGCTGGCAAGGCCAGCATTTATTGCCCATCCCTAATTGCCCTTGAACAACTGAGTGGCTTGCTAGGCCATTTCAGAGGGCAGTTAACAGTCAACCACATTGCTGTGGGTCTGGAGTCTCATATAGGCCAGACCGGGTAAGGACGGCAGATTTCCTTTCCTAAAGGACATTAGTGAACCAGATGGGTTTTTACGACATGTTTCATGGTCACCATTAGTGATATTAGCTTTAAATTCTAGATTTATTTAATTAACTGAATTTAAATTCCCCAGCTGCCGTGGTAGGATTTGGACTACAGTCTCCGGATCACTCGTCCAGGCCTCTGGATTACTAGTCTAGTAACAACCATTACGCTACCGTTCCCGTTCATCTATTATCCCCATCTTTGCTGACCTCTCGATTCCTCTGATCAGAATAGTACAGCAGAGAAGGAGGTCATTCGTCCCATCAAAAGAACAATCTAGTTTGTCGCACTCCCCCACTCTTTCCCCATATCCCTGCAATTTTTTCTCCAAGTATTTATCCAATTCCTTTTTGAAAGCTACTATTGAATCTGTATCCACCACCCTACCGGTTAGCGCATTACAAATCCTAACCATTCGTTGTGTTTATATAAAAAAAAAAAGTTTTCTTGTGTCGCCTCTGGTTCTTTTCCAATCACATTAAATCTGTGCCCTCTGGTTATCGACCCTTCAGCCATTGGAAACAGTTTCTCTTTATTTACTCTATCTAAACCCTTCATGATTTTAAACCCCTCTATCAAATCTCCTCTTGGCCTTCTCTGCTCCAAGGAGAACAACCCCAGCTTCTCCAGTCTATCCATGTAACTGAAGTCCCTCATCCCTGGAACCAGTCTAGTAAATCTCTTCTGTACCCTTTCCAAAGCCTTCACGTCCTTCCTAAAGTGTGGTGCCCAGAATTAGACACACTCCTCCAGCTGGGGCCGAACTATTGTTTTATTTGGTTCAGCATAACTTCCTGGCTTTTGTACTCAGTGCCTCTATTTATAAAGCCCAGGATCCCATATGCTTTATTAACTACTTTGTTAACCTGTCCTGCCACCGTCAAAGATTTGTGCACAAACACCCCAGATCTCTCTGTTCTTGCACCCCCTTTAAAATTAGACCATTTAGCATGTGTTGTCTCTCCTCATTCTTTCTACCAAAATGTATCACCTCACACTTTTCTGCATTGAATTTCATCTGCCATGTGTCCGCCCATTCCACCAGCCTGTCTATGGCCTCTTGAAGTCTATTGTTGTCTTCCTCACTGTGTGTATATACACATGATGTGGAGATGCCGGCGTTGGACTGGGGTGGACAAAAATGAGAAGTCGCACAACACCAGGTTATAGTCCAACAGATTTATTTAATTTTACAAGCTTTCGGAGCAGTTCGCTCCTTCGTCAGGTAAGTTTAGCAGTGAGAGAATCTCCCAGAATTCACAATTTAAACACAGACAAAATATATTCAAATCTTTCCTCAAACCTCAAAAGTACCATCGTTCGCAGCAGATTACCCATCTTTCAGGCGAACAGCAACCAAGACACCACACAAACCCTGCCATGGCAACCTCTGCAAGACATGCCAAATCATGGACACAGATACCATCATCACACGTGAGGACACTACCCACCAGGTACACGGTACATACTCATGTGACTCGGCCAACGTTGTCTACCTGATATGTTGCAGTAAAGGATGCTCCAGAGCATGGTACATCGGCGAGACCATGCAGACACTGAGACAACGTATGAACTGACACCGCGCAACAATCGCCAGGCAGGAGGGTTGCCTCCCAGTCGGGGAACACTTCAGCAGCCAGGGGCATTCAGCCTCGGATATGCGGGTAAGCGTTCTCCAAGGCGGCCTTCGAGATACACGACAGCGCAAAATCATAGAGCAGAAACTGATAGCCAAGTTCCGCACTCATGAGGATGGCCTCAATCGCGATATCGGGTTCATGTCACGATACAGAACGTGACTTGACATCATGGCCGGTCTTCCCAGGTGTTTTTTTTTTTAAAAAGGCTAGCACAAGAACCTACACAGATTGACAGGATATGCAGCCAGCAGGTGGTTTGACACGTTGGACCCCCTGGGACACATCTCATTGTCTTGGCTATGCTCTTTGATGTAGGAAAGATTTGAATATATTTTGTCTGTGTTTAAATTGTGAATTCTGGGAGATTCTCTCACTGCTAAACTTACCTGACGAAGGAGCGAACTGCTCCGAAAGCTTGTAAAATTAAATAAATCTGTTGGACTATAACCTGGTGTTGTGCGACTTCTCATTTTTGTATATACACACACAGACACACACACACACCTTTGTAGATGCGCATCCTTCACTATTGCAATGCTCTCCTGGCTAGCCTATGAGTCTATAGCAGAGGGGTCAAAAACCAGGGGGCACAGATGTAAAGTCATTGGTGGAAGGTTTAGAGGGGATTTGAGGGGAAAGTTCTTCACCCAGAGGGTTGTGGGGTCTGGAACTCACTGCCTGAAAGGGTGGTAGAGGCAGGAACCCTAACCACATTGAAAAAGTACTTGGATGTGCACTTGGGATGCTGTAACCTGCAGGGCTACGGACCAAGAGCTGGGAAGTGGGATTAGGCTGGATAGCTCTTTGTTGGCCGGCGCTGACACGATGGACCGAAATGGCCTCCTTCCGTGCTGTAACTTTCTATGATTCTCTCATCTTCCACCCTCCAAAACTTGAACTCGTCCAAAACTCTGCTGCCCATATCCTAACTCGCATCAAGTCCCGTTCACCCATCACCCCTGTGCTCGCTTTTTAAAATTTTTAAATTCTCATCTTGGTTTTCAAACCCTTCCATGGCCTCGCCTTGCCTCTCCCTGTCTCTGTGACCTCCTCCAGCCCTGCAACCCCTCCGAGATCTCTGCGCTCCTCCAGTTCTGGTTTCTTGTCCATCCCCGATTTCTTCGCTTCACTGTTGGCAGCCGTGCCTTCAGCTGCCAAGGCCCTAAGCTCTGGAATTCCCTCCCAAAACCTCTCCACCTCTTTCCTCCTTTAAGACGCTCCTTAAAACCTACCTATTTGATCAAGCTTTTGGTCACTTGTCCTAATCTCCTTATGTGCCTCGGTGTCAAATTTTGTTAACGCTCCTGTGAAACGCCTTGGGATGTTTTACTGCATTAAAGGCGCTATATGGGTACAAGTTGTTGTTGATCTGAAGGGCATTGATTGATTTAGTGGAGTATTCAATCTTAACATTACAATCTGGGTGTGGAGAAGTGTATGCAACTTTTTAATTGCCTACATATTTATTTTGAAGAGGAATGGAGCAGCTGGGCTTGATTTATAAACACAACAAAGTGGTGCAGCTCTGCTCTTTGTTCTTTGAGCAGGACACTGGCTGGAGTGTACACAAACTATAAATTCCTAACTACTCCCTGATTGAAATCTGCCTTGTTTAACCCTGACCAGTTCTATGGAATATGCTGCCTTGGTTCTAACCAGCCTGGAACCATAGTGTTCTACACAGAGCATTCACTCTGCTAAAATCCACGTTAAAGACATGTCGTCATGTGAACAGGGAGGTGCATTTGCCTAGACATTGGCCTTTCACCTCTTGAACCTTGGTTCATATCCAGCCTAGACTGATGGATTAAAAGTCTCTTATGTACAATCTACATAAAAAGCACAGTGTGTATAATTATTTAAAACTCAGTGGTAGCATTCTCGTCTGAGTCGGGGAGGGGTGGGTTGTGGATTCAAACCCCACTCCAGCACGTAATTGAGGCTGACACTTCAGTGAAAAAAGAAAGACTTGCATTTATTTAGCACTTTTCACGACCACCGGACATCCCAAAACGCTTTACAGCCAATGAAGTACTTTTTGCAGTGGGGTCACTGTTGTAATGTGGGAAATGCAGCAGCCAAATTGCGCACAGCAAGCTCTCTCAAACAACAGCGTGGTGATGACCAGATAATCTGTTTTGGTGATGTTGATTTGAGGGATGCATATTGGCCGGGACATCAGAGAGAACACCCCTGCTCCTCTTCGAAATGGTGCCATGGGGTTTTTTGTGTCCATCTGAGAGGGCAGACGGGGCCTCAGTTTGGCACCTCGTCCAAAAGACGGCACCTCCGACAGTGCAGCACTCTCTCAGTTCTGCACTGGAGTGTCAGCCTAGATTTTGTGCTCAAGTCTGAGTGGTGGTGGTTTTGATCTGAAATTCTTGAACTCCGTGTTGAGTCCGGAAGGTTGTAAAGTGCCTAATCAAAAGATGAGGTGGTGTTCCTCGAGCTTCCATTGAGCTTCATTAGAACAGTCTAGGAGGCCAAGGACAGAGAGGTGGGAGTGGGGCAAATAACAGGGAGGCTGATATGCCGCTAATCTCCAAAGCCTCCTGTTCTGCATTGGTGAGCTCCAGGATCTGTGGTGGTCCACCTCTGGTCCTCCCTCTCCCTTATATTCTGTGCTCTCTTCTCCTCCTGCAAGGGGGCACGACAGACCAATGAGTGGCTGTAAGGCAGGTGTGCATCCGATGGATACAGTTCATTTGGGTGGGTTGGGGTGGGGGGGGGGGGGAATGCATCACGAGTGGCTCTGGCATCCATTTGAGGAATGTGTTGAGAATCGGGGAGCTGACTGAGGTGGGATCACATTACATAATGATTGAGGTGAGTGGCAGTCGTGGATAGAGGAAGGTGAGGAAGTGCATTGAAGTGGAATGATGAGTGCTGCTGAATGTTAAGCGGGTATGAGGAGTGACGTGGTGGAGTTTGATTGACAAGACAATGAGAGGGGGTGCACTACAGCATGTAGGTGAATCTGCAACTTTGCTTACTTTTCCTGACCTGGTTAGGTCATTCAAACACTTCCTGCACTGGATCCACGTCCTCCTGATCACACTGGATCCACGTCCTCCTGATCACACTGGATCCACGTCCTCCTGATCACACTGGATCCACGTCCTCCTGATCACACTGGATCCACGTCCTCCTGATCACACTGGATCCACGTCCTCCTGATCACACTGGATCCACGTCCTCCTGATCACACTGGATCCACGTCCTCCTGATCACACTGGATCCACGTCCTCCTGATCACACTCCTGCTGCTCACCTCTTGGACCACCTCCAGCCACGTAGAAACATAGAAGATAGGAGTAGGAGTAGGCCATTCGGCCCCTCGAGCCTGTTCCGCCATTTAATGAGATCATGGCTGATCATCCAAATTCAGTACCCTGTCCCTGCTTTCTCCCCATATCCCTTGATCCCTTTAGCCTTAAGAAATATATCTAACTCCTTCTTGAATATATTGAATGAATTGGCCTCAACTGCCTTCTGTGGTAGAGAATTCCACAGGTTCACCACTCTCTGGGTGAAGAAATTCCTCCTCATCTCAGTCCTAAATGGCTTACCCCTTATCCTTAGACTGTGACCCCTGGTTCTGGACTCCCCGGCCATCGGGAACATCCTTCCTGCGTCTAGTCCTGGTAGAATTTTATAAGTTTCAATGAGATCCCCTCTCATTCTTCTAAACTCTAGCGAATATAAGCCTAATCGACCCAATCTCTCCTCATACGTCATTCCTGCCATCCCAGGTATCAGTCTGGTGAATCTTCGCTGCACTCCCTCCATGGCAAAAACATCCTTCCTCAGATAAGGTGACCAAAACTGCACACAGTACTCAAGATGTGGTCTCACCAAGGCCCTGTACAACTGCAGCAAGACATCCTTGCTCCTGTACTCGAATCCTCTCGCTATGAAGGCCAAGCGCCAGAGACCCGGGTTCGAATCTGACCTCGGGTGACTGTCTGTGTGGAGTTTGCACATTCTCCCCGTGTCTGCGTGGGTTTCCTCCGGGTGCTCCGGTTTCCTCCCACAGTCCAAAAATGTGCGGGTTAGGTTGATTTGGCTATAATAAATTGACCCTTCGTGTTAGGGGGGATTAAATATGTGGGGTTATGGGGATAGGATGGGATATGTTAGGGGGAATTAAATACGTGGGGTTACGGGGGTAGGGTGGGATATGTGTACTGTGGGGATAAAAGCAGGGACAGGGTACTGGATTTGGATGATCAGCCATGATCGTATTGAATGGTGGAGCAGGCTCGACGGGCCGAATGGCCTACTCCTGCTCCTAGATTCTATGTTTCTATGTTTCTATGTAACATACACCACCTTTGTTGTGGCTGCAGGCTTCTTTTTGTCATTGCTGGGAAACGGGACCTCTCTCCTCGCCCTTACTGCATCCAGCAGTACGTCCAAGAACGCCTCATTGAATCTGAGCGCAGCCTTTGCCCTCCTTGATTCAGTTTTTCTTCTTGTACTTAACTGAACACCAAACACAATCCATAAAACTCCAAACTTCCTCCAGCTTTGCATCTGTGAACTGGGCCTTTAGATAGTCCAGGTGAAATTGCGTCACACACAGTAGAGACGCAAAACCTGGCAGTAAAATGATAATGAGGCCTCCCTATTGAAATTGGACATTCCACCTGCTCAGAGAGGCGGATGGTAGGAGGATAAGCTTAGGTTCATTCTGGGCTCTGAACATCTCTAGGTATGCAAACTGCTTTTGAATGTGTTTTGTGTCCGGTCTTCCTTGCAGTATTTGTTGAACATTAAACCTTCTTCAAACAGTTTATTTGCCTACTTTGTTCTGCAAAATCCTGATTGATTTCCCTCCCACAGAGCTTTAGAAATACTGCTGTTATGAGATAAGGTATTGTGATCAATCATCAGTGCTACAATTAACTTTTGCCAACAGCAGCTGTTGTCTCATTTTAAAGGCTACACAAGCGCACAAACCAGTATTCAGTGAGAAGAGGCTTGTCTAAAATCATCTCCGTTTTCATTGACTTAAGGAGCATTGTATGGGGTGTCTCTTGGTGACGTGAAACCTGATTCTGTATATTTCACAAGACTTCACTCTTGTGTTGGATTGTGGCAGGCTTTGATGACCGAATCCCATCTCTCCTATATGAGGATTGGCATTTCTGAAATGGCACTGATCTTTAACAATTGCCAATACTTTTTAGTCCTCAGTAGGAAATAAGTATTTTAATATAGGGAAACTGTAAATATTAATTTCACCAAGCCATTTAACAATTTTCATGCCTGTACATGAAAGTGGTACAGCAAAGATTTGTTCTTTTAAATTTTAAATTAACTGTCGGATGTGCATTTCTAAATTGCCTGTGCAATATTTTTGATGCATTATGCCTTAAGACTTGTTTTGTACACATTTTTGAGGTATCTTTGACCTTCCATGACACATTTTATATCAGCAATCCACATAATGTTTGAAATTTTGAAAAATACTAGTTTATGGACGTAACAAAATATCGACAGCTAATAGAGTGGAGGTGGGTAAAATGTTATAACCTGTAATAAAAAGATTTAAAATACCTCATCTTGTTTTACAGTAAGCACGGGTCAGAATGGAGCTGGGCCATTGATCGAGCTGGAATTGCAAGCCGGTGGACGTGGCTTCAAGCCCAGATATCAGAGCTGGAGTATCGGATACGCCAGATAAATGATATCTACAGGCATATACGTGCTGCAAAGGTAAAACCGAGAACTAGCAGAAATTGGGGTTTTAATTAAACAAATTTGTAGAAAATGGTTAACATGATCTTTTGTATTGTCAAGATAGGCTGGATGCTTCCTGGGCCCTTGCCTGTGCCAGCCCATCTGAGAGCATGAACTCGCCCTGTATGGGTCAATCGCACAAATCTGCGTTCTGTCACTCTCTACACTAAGGCTTTGTGCCACCAGTTGCATTTTCTTTTTTTTTTAATACAGGTACCTTGTATTGGCATCAAACACTCTCTGGTACCAGGTGTAACAAAGCTAGATGTAAAGTGAAGCTCCCTTCACCTGACCCCAACGATTTGTCTCGCCACCAACCTCAGAAGAGTACTCGCTACTGCATTAATGTGGCAATTTCCCACATCAAACATCCTGTCTGAATGGCTTTGCCAGTTAAATTTAAATTAAATTTGCCTGCTAAATTCGAGGTTGTTTTGTGCTGTAGGCCCATGCCCATTAGCAGCATGATTGAGACTTCTCAAACTCATTTCACACAGAGCCAAGGCTGCATTTCTGTTTTCATTTGTAACATTATAGTACCAAGTGCTGTAAAAAAAAAATAAAAAAAAAAAAAAATTCTATTACAGAAGGATTCTTCAGGTATTTATCCAGATGAAGTAAGTTTTGCATGTTTGCATAAGAGATGGCAAGTTTTACTCATGCAAAGTTTAAAAGTAAAGGCTGTGACTGTTGTATTTTTATTAAGTTATTTGGCATTCCTCTGATGGCTCAGTGGGAAACTGCATCACATAGTGTGGTTCTAAGCCATATAGATCAGGTAAATTCCAGGTATCACCCCAGGTCTGTGTTGAGTGAACTGTTTTCGGTCAGTGTTGCAGTTGGGGTATTTTAATTGTCCTCAGCACCCCTGAGCTAGGAGCGAAAAACCTGCCTAGGCTCTTACTCCTGATCATTACCCAGTGACTCCTGTTGGAAAGTGTGACTTATGTAGACATTGTATGAGGACAAGATTGGGCCCGAGGGTAAGTGGTCTTTCATCACTCATTGTCTAGGATCACACGTGTAGATAAGTCACTTGGTCGATGTAAGCTAAGTTTAGTGTTTTTAATTTCTTATGTAATCTGCCACTTACATGTATGGTATTTCATCTTTCAGAACAATCTTTTGAAGGTTACTTTGTTAGCTAATGAGGAAAGATTGTTCACTTGAAACAATTTGATATCGTCAAATGCTTCCTAACTCCAGTCATTTCTGTGTAATTGTTGTTGTCTAGGGAATGGTGATCCTGGACGATTCTCAGCCTTCCGAAGACATGCTCAAACAGCAGGTGCAGTTGACAGAAGCAGCAGCTTTATTAGCCACGGTCGAGGATAATAAAACTCTTGCAGAGATAAAGGATTCAACCCTGGAATGCAATTTGGAAATGTCACCAAGCAGTCCTTCGCTTCTTCTAAGGAATATAGATAAACAGGTAGAAAGAAAATGTCTAAAGCTGGAACCAGTTGATTACTTGCACTGCCAGTAGCATTGCAGTCACAATCTATTACACAAAAAAACATGTTAAATGGTTGAGATAAAGAAACTGAGTTCTGTAAGATTGTCTTCAGTTTAAAACATGTATGTTAAGGATAGTTCAAGCTGGAAAAGTGCTGGTTAGGTATTTGCTGCACATACACAGAATCATGCTCTTAGAGACAGAAGTTGAAAGGATTGTTTATTAATTGTCTGCAGAGTGCACAGCTAACAGAATCCGTCAACAGTTTGATTCCTCCACTCAATTTATCTCCTGCTTCTTCTCCTGTCTCCTGTAAGGCATGCAGCCGTATTGATGGCATCGTCTGCAGGTAGGAATACTTGTCAATTTGTCTCTTGAACAGATAATTGGTAACTCATTTTGCATTTCCTACGCAGGAATGTGATTCACAGATGGTTAAGTTATTTCTGCTGTAATACTGAATGTCATATTTTTGTTGCCAAAGTACTGTTAATCAAATGCAGCTCTTTAGAATTACTGACCCATGTAAACCAGTATAAAAGTTCTTTGTGGTGTTAGATTGAGTCTAAGTAGGGGGTCAAAAATGCACGTCCTTGAGCTGAAAAGATAAGGAGTTTAACTGACATTATACCTTCTAAGTCTTCTGGTCTATCCGGGAGAGTGCCGGATCATCTGTGTTGTCTCCAAATCTTTGTGTTGGGGGAATTTGATAAGGTGTTACACGAGATTAGGGCTCGGGGGTAATATATTAGCATGGATTGAGGATTGGTTAACAGAGTAGGAATAAACGGGTAATTTTCGGGATGGCGGCAACAACAACTACTTATATTTATATAGCGCCTTTAACGTAGTAAAACGTCCCAAGGCACTTCACAGGAGTATTATAAGACAAAAAATTTGACACCGAGCCACATAAGGAGAAATTAGAGCAGGTGACCAAAAGCTTGGTCAGAGAGATAGGTTTTAAGGAGGGTCTTAAAGGAGGAAAGAGAGGTGGAGCGGTTTAGGCAGGGAATTCCAGAGCTTAAGGCCTAGGCAACAGAAGGCACGGCCAGCAAAGGTTGAGCGATTATAATCGGGGATGCTCGAGGGCAGAATTTGAGGAGCGCAGATACCTCGGGGTGGGGGGAGGGGCGGTTGTGGGGCTGGAGGAGATTACAGAGAATGGGAGGGGGCGAGGCCATGGTTGAACATTTATAAAGTATTTTAACATGTGGTGCACATGATCGATGAAATTCACATGTAGCAAGGTCTTGGCGCAGAGTCAGCGTATGTCATGCCCAAATTTCCTTGAAAATTCCTGGCGCAACACGGATCTTATCCTGTTGTTGAACTGAAAAGTATGAGGAAATTCTGGGTGAGCGTGCCTTTCATGTTCTCGGGTAGTCCCAAAGCACTTCACAGCCAATGAATCACATGAATAAAACATGTAGAAGTGTCTATTGGAGATTTCCCGATCTGAGCAGGTAATATAAGGACTGCACCTGAAGTTGGAAAAGTTCCAATTTAAAACGGGTCTTCCTGGACATTGGCCCGGAATTTGCGGTCAGCAGTGAAGCAACTGCGCTCACTGCTGACCACAAAAATCTAGTGATCTCTATGCCGTGAATTTCAGCTCTCCTGACATTAATTTCATGCTGATCTCCAGCGTCCAGCCATAGTGATGACATCAAGCTGGCTAAGCAACCAATCACATTGAAGAATTCTCAGACAGCAAGCCAGGAAGTAAAATGCACTGATTGCCCTTCACTTTTTAATAATTTTATTAGAGAGCGAAATAAAGATTGGGACATACAACATGGGCTTACGGCAGAAGCTGAAATATCAGCAGTAATTATGAATCAGTATGCAATTTAAAAACCCAGTTACACCTCATTCAACAAGGCTTAAGAATGATATTACAGGGTAAAAACTTAAGTTCTCGTCAGTTCAGTGATTTCTCAAAGATTGCTGGCTCCGGGGAGTTCAACAGTGCACCCTATGGAGAAGCGTAATATCACTGACAGCAGCTTCTGGATTTCCGTGTTTATGTGTGCTTGCGCTAGCTTCAGAACTTGATGTCAGTTTCAGAGGGGTAATGACAGCGAACGCTGACAGTTTTGCCGTCATTACCACTGCAAAACCCTTTACAAAATGTGCTGAGTTGAGCTTGCTGTTTCCAATGATTGCATGAGACCCACATCAGGAGCTGATGGCATGAGAACAGTAGAAAAGCACATTTAATTCAGAATCTACATGCTAAACTGAACTTAATGAGTCATTAGAAATGTGAACCCGTGGAATAAACTGAAATCAAACTTTGAATGCAGTTTGTTAAATCATTCAAGCTGATCCTACCTGGGCTTACACGGACACCGGGCCCACTGGAAAATGCAGGTTATTTTGCCACTCGCAGCAAGAAAGTGCATTTTCTTCCTCCCCCAATAAAAGAACAAAATAACTTGAGTTTATATAGTGCCTTTCAAGTTCTCGGGATGTTGCAAAACATTTCACAGACAATGACTTACATGACTAAAACATGTAGAAGTCTATTTGGGAGATTTGTAATACATGGACTGTGCCTGAAGTTGGGCAAGCAATTGGGGTTCCTTTCTTGATGCCCTACCATGCCCAGGAACTTCCAACTTCCTCCTCCACCTTGAACCAGATGACCCAACTTGGAGGGACAAGAAATGGCCCCATTCCTGTGCTTCCCCCCCCCCCCCCCCCCCCCCCCCCCCCAAACATCCCGTAACTGCCCAATAACTATAGGATAACTTCCATAACCACAGGCCTGGTTGCTTGTTGTATGAGTGGTATAACCTCAAGTATACTATACTGTACTACACAGATATGTCAGTAACTCCACTTAATACATAAATGTATGCCCTTGCAAACCATTATACAACAATCCATACACTATGAACTGAATTTATACTTACAGAATTAAATGTTGCAATTTTTTTATTTGAGAAAAGATTAAGAATGCTTCCATGTTGCGGTCACTTCACTGTACAGAAGGTTCTTGAGGTTCCATGTAAAGAGAAACAACTACCAAAACAAGACACTCACTCTTTCACTTGATTTCTACCCCAGAACAGATGAGAAGTAATTGTGAATGAGACTTTGACATCTTGTAAGACAAGAACTTTGATAAGTGTGCTGAACTAAGGTGTGACTATTTACTAGGGGGAGTGGCGGTTTTCTGAAAAATATCGATTTATCGGAAGATTGGTGCTTCTACTCTCCTCATTTCTTTCATACACAGGCTACTGATTGATCAGAAAACGCTGGAAAAA
Organism: Squalus acanthias; assembly: GCA_030390025.1. NCBI lineage: Eukaryota > Metazoa > Chordata > Chondrichthyes > Squaliformes > Squalidae > Squalus > Squalus acanthias. The sequence continues at coordinate 114,766,591 of CM059427.1, read as the reverse complement.
CTCAGCAGGCCAGGCAGCATCCGTGGAGAGAAACAGAGTTAACGTTTCAGGTCGAAGACCTTTCGTCAGAACTGGAAAAAAGCAGGAAATTAAATAGATTTAAAGCAAGTATAAAGCTGGGAAAAGGGGGAGGGGATGAAAGAACAAAGGGGAAGGTCAGTGATGGGATAGAAAGCAGGAGAGATTAAGAGACATTGAGAGACATTAAGAGATAATCAAGGCAAGAGGAGGTGTTAATGTGACAGGTTGAGGCTAGATGAAGTGTGAGATGCGCTGGCGGAATGAAGGACAGCTGCCAGCTTCTGGGAGGGGGGAAAAAAAAGGCCAAACAAAAGGGTGGATGAACAAATAAAATAAAAAAATATAAATGTGATAGGGGTCGAAGTTATGATCTGAAATTGTTGAACTCGATGTTGAGTCCAGAGGGCTGTAGGGTGCCTAAACGAAAGATGAGGTGCTGTTCCTCGAGCTTACGCTGAGCTTCCGTGGAACAATGCAAGAGGCCGAGGACGGTGAGGTCAGAGTGGGAGTGGAGCGGAGAATTAAAGTGACAGGCCACCGGGAGCTCGGGGTCCCCCTTACGGACTGAACGGAGGTGTTCCGCAAAGCGGTCACCCAATCTGCGTTTGGTCTCCCCAATGTAGAGGAGACCACATCATGAGCAGCGAATACAGTATACTAAATTGCAGGAAGTAAAAGTAAATCGCTGTTTCACCTGGAAGGGGTGTTTGGGGCCCTGGACAGTGGGAAGGGGGGAGGTATAAGGGCATGTGTTGCGTCTCCTGCGCTTGCGCGGGAAGTTGCCAGGGGAAGGGGTGCTGGGGGTGGTAGAGGAGTGGACTAGGGTGTCGTGGAGGGAGCGGTCCCTACGGAATGCTGAAAGGTGAGGGGAAGATGCGTTTGGTGGTGGGATCACGCTGGAGGTGGCGGAAATGGCGGAGGATGATCCGTTGAATGTGGAGGCTGGTGGGGTGAAAGATGAGGACAAGGGGAACTCTATTGTGGTTCCGGGAGGGAGGGGCAGGGGTGAGGGCAGAAGTGCGGGAGATAGAATGGACACGGTCGAGGGCCGTGTCAACCACAGTAGAGAGGAATCCTCGGTTGAGGAAAAAGGAAGACATGTCGGAAGCACTGGTATGGAAGGTGGCATTGTCAGAGCAGATGCGGCGGAGACGGAGAAACTGGGAGAAGGGAATAGAGTCCTTACAGGAGGCGGGGTGGGAGGAAGTGTAGTCCAGGTAGCTATGGGAGTCAGTGGGCTTGTAGTGAATGTTAGTCAATAACCTATCCCCAGAGATGGAGACGGAGAAGTCGAGGAAGGGAAGGGAAGAGTCTGAGATGGACCATGTGAAGGTGAGGGAAGGGTGAAAATTGGAAGCGTAGTGAATGAAATGTTCTAGTTCAGGGCGAGAGCAGGAGACGGCACCGATACCGTCATCAATGTACCGGAAAAAGAGGTGAGGGAGGGGACCCGAGTAGGACTGGAACAAAGAGTGTTCCACATATCCCACGAAAAGGCAGGCATAGCTAGGAACAATGCGGGTACCCATAGCAACACCTTTGATTTGGAGGAAATGGGTGGAGTCAAAGGAGAAGTTGCTCAATGTGAGAACAAGTTCAGCCAGGCGGAGGAGGGTGGTGGTGGATGGGGACTGGTTGGGCCTCTGTTCAAGGAAGAAGCGGAGCGCCCTCAGGCCATCCTGGTGGGGGACGCAGATTGGGTGACCGCTTTGCGGAACACCTCCGTTCAGTCCGTAAGGGGGACCCCGAGCTCCCGGTGGCCTGTCACTTTAATTCTCCGCTCCACTCCCACTCTGACCTCACCGTCCTCGGCCTCTTGCATTGTTCCACGGAAGCTCAGCGTAAGCTCGAGGAACAGCACCTCATCTTTCGTTTAGGCACCCTACAGCCCTCTGGACTCAACATCGAGTTCAACAATTTCAGATCATAACCTCGACCCCTATCACATTTATATATTTTTTTTTCATCCACCCTTTTGTTTGGCCTTTTTTTTCCCTCCCAGAAGCTGGCAGCTGTCCTTCATTCCGCCAGCGCATCTCACACTTAATCTAGCCTCAACCTGTCACATTAACACCTCCTCTTGCCTTGATTATCTCTTAATCTCTCCTGCTTTCTATCCTACTACTGACCTTCCCCTTTGTTCTTTCATCCCCTCCCCCTTTCCCCAGCTTTATACTTGCTTTAAATCTATTTAATTTCCTGCTTTATTCCAGTTCTGACGAAAGGTCTTCGACCTGAAACGTTAACTCTGTTTCTCTCTCTATGGATGCTGCCTGGCCTGCTGAGTTTTTCCAGCGTTTTCTGTGGTTATTTCGGATTTCCAGCATCCGCAGTATTTTGCTATCATACTGATTGATCAGGTTGTGATAGCTTCATTTGTATTTTATTGAAATATTAATGTACAATACAGAGCATAAATTTGAAAACTCTTTTATTTGTTGTGGTGCCAGCAGACCCATGGGCAATTGGTCTCCAATTACAGTGGAGCTCTATCATGCCTGTTTAATGCAATAGGGCGAGTGGGCAGCATTTTGTGGCTAAAGTTGACCACTTCTGTAACTGTTGTAAGTACCGCTAGCTGCTGTATTTGGCCTTTGATGGAAATATATTCTTTTCAAATAGTTCATTTTTAATGAAAGAAAATAGTTTATTTTATTTTACCTAAGGGTCACAATATTTAAAAATAACTGTGGCTGTTAGTGTTTTAGGTGATGACGAGTCTAGCTCTTCAAACAGTTCTGGTTCTGAGGAACGTCTGTCTAAGATAAAGCACCTGGACAGGACTGCACAGCGGCTTCTTTCTACGGATGAGACATCAGCCAGAACTAGGCCTCTCCGTACACAACATAAACGTGGACTTTTCAGTACTGTTTATAATGCAAGCAGAAAGGTGAGTTGAACTGCTTAGAACAAGTGTGGCAGAAAAAAGTTTTTAATTTGTGGTCATCAAAGCAGAGTTACTGTTAGGAATTGGAACACTTCCCATTTTAGGTATCTAGTGCCAAATTATGGGAGGTTTTCAGCTGTGGGCTCATTAGGTACTAGATTGAAACTTCCCAAACTCATTTCAAATAGGACAGTAGACAGAGGAGACTTCCATCTCATCAGTTTGAGCTGATATGAACCCAGGGCTTAGAAGTAAACATCAGTGTTTGACCCACTGTATCACTTATACTGTTTTTTGGCCAAATGATCAAATTTTATCAGGTTTTTTTTAAATTCTAGGTAGAAACTGAAGTATTCTACTTGCGTAATATTGGTTGTCATTTTGAAGACATGATTGATATAATTAATGTGTGGCTTGTGTACTTGTGATGCTGAAACTGAGTGAGGGGCAGAGTTTAGCGTTGCAAATGCACAAACTCTGTTACTGATTGTTAACTCTTGCAGTTGTAGTGGAGTATCTTAAAATAAATGGGATGCAAAAAGTTTTTTTTTTAGCTGTCATAAAGGCAATGTGTGGGTCACACCAATTTACACTTGGTAACTTTGGATGCAGATATGACTTGTTCATTAACCTTTGTGTTACACATGAGGAAACTAAACTAATCATCAGGCAGTGCAACTTTAAAAACAGGGAAAGCTCTCCTGATGGCTTAGTGGTTGAAGGCAATGCCTGGAGGAGCAATAAGATGTACAATCTCAACTGGGGTCTCAGAGCTGAAGAGGAGGAAAAATCAGGTAGTGTTTTCCACTCCTGATCACTGTACAGAGGTATCCACTGGAATGTTTGTGTGTAGATGCCAGTTTGGATGTAGGCTTTGGACCGGGCTAGACACAACTGTGATGCTCTGCACAGTTGAATACCCAGCTGCCTAGCTTGCACATGAAGGCAAGTTATATAGGTAATATATTGGCGAACTACTGGTACCTGCCAGTGTACTCCAGCAAGAGTTAGCACCTTCAGCAGAGATGGAGGGAAAATCACAATTTGCTCCAATAGATGTCAGCAGATAACAATAGAACTTGACATCATGATCACAGCTTATTTGTCACCTGTACAAATTGTGCGAATGTTTGTCGAGCTGTTTCAGCATATTGCACCTTGTACTTGACACTCCATATTGACAATAATCACAATTCAGTTTTGAACCCGAACCTGGCCATCTGTGCTCTTGACGAAGCAAGAGATGTGGAATCTGCCTCTTTTGGTTCTCATCCTCTGCGCATTTAACATAACCAATATTGACTCCAGTTCTTCACTTGGATGACAAGATCGAGTTTGTGAAATAATGCTGTCACCCTTGAACCATTGTATACAGGACAATATGTAGCCAGAAGTGCATTACAAAACAGTAAGACATTGAAGGGTTCAGGTGATGACATAAAAAGCCACTCAACTCAGAAATGTTAGTGATGAGTAACTATTAAGTGACTAGTAAAACTACTCATATCTGTGTAATTTATAATGTATTCAGAACAAGGAATTTCTTATTGTTTAAATTAGTTTCCATTTAAAAAGTGAATTAGTTTGAAAATTCAATTTTCTCTGCGATTATGCCTCATAACTCATACAGCTGTTGTATTGAGTTTTGTTTTATAGAATGATACAGGACATAGCTCGCTCTGTCTGGACCATCATGCACTCTTCTCACTTCTATATCCATTGAATCAACAGCTTTAACATAGAAAATGAAAGTGTTTTACAGGGGGGGGGGGGATAAATAACCATTATGGGAGAGTTAGGAGAGATGACTGAAAGCTTAGTTGAAAAGATAAATTAAAAAAAACATTTAAGTAGAGAAAGAAGTAGAGGCAGAGGGATTTAGGGAGGGAGTTCCAGAGAGTAGGGTGGAGGTGGCTGAAGGTTCTGCTGCCAGAGTTGTGGTGAAGAGAGGGTGGGCTACACAGAAGGCCAGAGTTGAGAACTAAAAGTTGTGGAAAGATAAAGTTGGAGGAGGTTGCAGCGATAGGCGTAATAAGGCCATGGAGCATTTTAAAGATAGGGATGAGGAAGTTACATCCAGTGTGTTGGAGGGGGGAGACAGGGAATCAGTATAGGTCAGTGAGGAAGTGGGTGATGTGTCCTAACTCCTCATTGCCTCCATGACAATTTTCAGTTGATGGCCCCTTGTCACTGATTCCCAAATCAGAGGAAATAGTCTTTCCCTGTTCATCCTATCAAAACTCTCTTTTTATAATTTTAAAAACCTCAAATAAATCTCTATTTAGCCTTCTCTACCAAGTGAAATTGTCCCAGTATCTGAACTCTCTTGTCTCATCGTTTTTGAATCCTGGTATCATCTATTATTAGGAATGGATTGGACTTTATAATTTTCCTGGTGGAAATATAGTTAGGAACATAGGAACAGGAGTATGCCATTTAGCCCCTCGAGCCTGTTCCGCCATTCAGTTTGATCATAGCTGATCTGTGACCTAACTCAATTTACCCGCCTTTGCCTCATATCCCTTAGTACCTTTGGTTAACAGAAATCTATCAATCTCAGATTTAAAATTAACAATTGACCTAGTGTCAACTGCCGTTTGTGGAAGAGTTCCAAACTTCTACCACCCCTTGTGTGTTTCCTAACTTTACTCCTGAAAGGTCTGGCTCTAATTTTTAGGCTATGTCCCAATCCTAGACTCCCCAAACAGCGGAAATAATTTCTCTATCTAACCTATCAGCTCCCCTTAATATCTTGAAAACTGCGATCGAATAACCTCTTAAATTCTAGGGAATACAACCCTAGTTTGTGTAATCTCTCCTTGTAATTCAACCCTTGGAGTCAGGTATCATTCTGGTAAACCTGCGCTGCACTCCCTCCAAGGCCAATATATCCTTCCTAAGGTGTGGTGCCCAGTTAGTGCACAAAATGATACTTCGTCCCTACAATGTAAGTATATACTTGCATTTGGAACTGTATGTGGCATTAGTTCAGCTTGCGCGTTAAATAGAGTTTTAAATTAAAAGGCCGAATTTATGCACTCTGCACAGTTGACGTGATTGCCTGCAGAGGCATTCCAGTGCAGTACGGAGGGAGTGCTGCTCTGTCAAGATTGTTCTGCTAGTTCTGGTGGTTCAAGCAGACATTAAAGGTGGCACTATTTATAGAAGAGCAGGGAATTTTCCTAGTACCCTGTGTAAAACTCTTGCCTAAATCAGTGGAAGAGGTTAACTGAGCATTTATCTAATTGAGTTTGTGGGATATGTCTGGCATGTTTGTCTATGTAACTGTCACTGGACAGCAAAAGAAATTAATTGTATGAAGTGCTTTGAGTCCTTTTCATGTGACAGGCTGATATATAAATGCAAATTATTAAGGTTGAAATTTCATAATTCTGATTTTATCTGTGTAGGACAAATTTTGTTCATGACATTAAAAATTAGGCCAGTGTTTTTATGGTCCCACCCATAGTGAGCCTAATTTTTTTTTGGAAGAAGAAAAATCAGATGTGTGGTGTTAGTACTGCTAGCTTGCTTCCTTGTTGAGAGCCTCCTGCTTCCTGGGCACTAATGGTACTTGGAGGTGGCAAGAGACCAGGAGCCCAGTAGTAGACACTTTACACTAGGTGGAAATTTAAGATTCTTTTGACAGTATTCCTTCAATTCACTTGTCCAGATTGTAAATGTATGCCTGAGGTAACATCATCATTATGCCTTATTGAGCTTTTATTGTACATGGACCAACAAACTGCACGCACTTCATTTTAATGCTGGGAGCCACAGGATATTTCGGCAATAATTCCTTTTAAGTGCAATAAATAATATGCTATATTCTTAGACTGCATGTATGCAGTACAGGAATTCCCCTCCCCCCCCCCCCCCCCCCCCCCCACTTGCACGCCCTTAGAGCCATAGAATCGTAGAATGATGTAGCACGGAAGGAGGCCATTCGGCCCATTGTGCCTGTGCCGGCTCTGTGAAAGCTATCCAATTAGTCCCACTCTCCTGCCCTTTCCCTGTAGCCATGCAAATTTTTCCCCTACAAATATTTATCCAATTCCATTTGAAAGTTATTATTGAATCTGCTTTCACCACCCTTTCAGGCAGTACACTTCAGATCATCATAACTTGCTGCGAAAAAGGAAAGTTCACCACCTCTCTCCTCTGGTTCTTTTTAATTTAATTACCTTAAATCTGTGTCCTCTAGTTACCAACCTTTTTGCCACTGGAAACAGTTTCTCCTTATTTACTTTATCAAAACCCTTCATGATTTTGAACACCTCTATCAAATCTCCCTTAACCTTCTCTGCTCTAAGGAAGATAACCCCAGCCCCCCTCGTATCGTCCCTGATAACATTTTAGTAAATCTGCTCTGCACCCTTCCTAAAGTGTGATGGCCAGAATTGGACACACTACTCCAGCTGGGGCCGAACCAGTGTTTTATAAATGTTTAATATAACTTCCTTACTTGTGTATTCTGCCTCTGTTTATAAAGCGAAGTATCCCGTATACTTTTTTAACAGCCTTCTCAACTTGTCCTGCCACCTTCAAAGATTTGTGTATGTAGACCCTCGGGTGTCTCTGTTCCTACACCTCCTTTAAAATTGTACCATTTAGTTTATATTGCCTCTCCTCATTCTTCCTACCAAAATGAATCACTTCACATTTCTCTGCATTAAATTACATCTGCCATGTGTCTTCCCATTTCACCAGTCTGTCTCTGTCCTCCTGAAGTCTACTATCCTTGTCATTGTTTACTACATTTCCGAGTTTCGTGTCATTTGTAAACTTTGAAATTATGCCCTGTCCAAGCCCAGGTCATTAATATATATCAAAAGGAGCAGTGGTCCTAATCCCTGGAGGATACCACTGTATACTTCCCTGCAGTCTGAAAAACAACCATTCGCCACTACTCTCTGCTTTCTGTCCCTTAGCCATTTTTGTATCCACACTACCACTGCCCCTTTAATCCTATGGGCTTCAAATTTGCTAACAAGTCTAACATGTACTTTATCAAACCTTTTTTGTAAGTCCCTATACACATCAACTGCACTACCCTCATCACCCCTCTCCATTACTTCATCAAAGTACTCAATCAAATTAGTCAAACATGATTTGCCATTAACAAATCCGTGCTGGCTGTCATTTATTAACCCATATTTTTCCAAGTGACAATTTTGTCTCGCATTATTGTCTCTAAAAGTTTCCCCGTCACCAACGTTAGGCTGACGGGCCTGTAATTGCCGGGATTATCTCCCTTTTTTGAAAAGGGTTGTAACATTTGCACCTCTAGCACCACTCCCATATCCAAGGAGGGTTAGAAGATTGTGTTCAGAGCCTCTGCTATCTCCATCCTTACTTCCCTCAGCAACCTAGGATGCATCCCATCTGGACTGAGTGACTTATCTGCTTTAAGCACTGCCAACATTTAGGTACCTCCTCTATCTATTTCTATCCAATCCAATTTCTCTACTACCTCCTCCTTTACTGTGACATTGACAGCATCCTCTTCTTTAATGAAGACTGATGCAAAGTACTCATTTAGTACCTCAGCCATGCTCTCTGCCTCCACAAGAAGATCTCCTTTTTGGTCTCTAATCGGCCCCACCCTTCCTTTGACTACCCTTGTACTATTTATATGTTCAGAAAGATTTTTGGCTTCCCTTTTATGTTACCCACTAATCTATTCTCATATTCTCTCTTTGCCCTTCTTATTTCCTTTTCCAGTTCTCCTTTGTACTTTATGTATTCAGCTTGATTCTCTACTATATTATGAGCCTGACATTTATCATAAGCCTCCTTTTTCTGTTTCATTTTAATCTCTATCTTTTTCATCCAAGGGGCTCTAACTTTGGATGTCCTTCCTTATGGGAATGTGTCTAGTCTGTACCCAAACTACCTCCTCTTTGAAGGCCTACCATTGTTCATTTACTTTTTTACCTGCCAATCTTTGATTACATCCACCTGGGCCAGATCCCCTTTCAACTCACTGAAATTAGCCCTCTTCCAGTTGAGTATTTTCACATTTGATTGTTCCTTGCCCTTTTCCATAACTACTCTAAACCTAATATTGTGATCACTGTTCCCCAAATGCTCTCCCATTGAAACATGCTCCACTTGCCCCATTTTATTCCCCAGAGCCAGATGCAGCACTGCTTCCCTTCCTCGTTGGGCTGGAAATCTACTGATCAAGAAAGTTCTCTTGTACACATTTGAGGAATTCCTCCCCCTCTTTGCCCTTTACACTGTTACTATCCCAGTTTATATTAAGATAATTGAAGCTCCCCATTATCACTACTCTAGTTCTTGCAACTTTCTGAAACTTTGAAATTTGCCTGCAAATTTGCTCCTCTGTCACCATTCCATTATTTGGTGGCTGATAGTATACACCCAGCAGTGTAATAGCTCCTCTTCCTTAATTCTAACCAAATAGATTCTGTCTTTGAACCCTCAAGCACGTCATCCATTTGCAGTGCTGTAACAGTATCAATACTGCCACCCCACTCCTTTATTTACTTCCCTATCTTTCCTGAATACCTTGTACCCAGGAATAAAACTGAAGTCAATGGGAATCGGGGGGGAAAACTCTCCACTGGCTGGAGTCATACCTAGCACAAAGGAAGGTGGTTGTGGTGATTGAAGGTCAATCATCACAGCCCCAGGACATCGCTGCAGGAGTTCCCCAGGGCAGTGTCCTAGGCCCAACCATCTTCAGCTGCTTCATCAATGACCTTCCCTCCAACATAAGGTCAGAAATGGGGATGTTCACTGATGACTGCAGTGTTCAGTGCCATTCACAACTCCTCAGATAATGAAGCAGTCCATGCCCGCATGCAACAAGACCTGGATGACGCTCAGGCTTGGGCTGATAAGTGGCAGGTAACATTCGCGCACAGAAGTGCCAGGCAATGGCTATCTCCAACAAGCGAGAGTCTAAACACCGCCCCTTGACATTCAGTGGCATTACCATCACCGAATCCCTCACCATCAACATCCTGGGGGTCACCATTGACCAGAAACTTAACAGGACCAGCCACATAAATACTGTGGCAACAAGAGCAGGTCAGAGGCTAGGTATTCTGTGGCGAGTGTCTCACCTCCTGACTCCCCAAAGCCTTTCTACCATCTACAAGGCACAAGTAAGGAGTGTGATGGAATACTCTCCACTTGCTTGGATGAGTGCAGCTCCAACAACACTCAAGAAGCTCGACACCATCCAGGACAAAGCAGCCCGCTTGACTGGCACCCCATCCACCACCTTAAACATTCACTCCCTCCACCACCGGCGTACCGTGGCTGCAGTGTGTACCATCTACAAGATGCACTGCAGCAACTCGCCAAGGCTTCTTCGGCAGCACCTCCCAAACCTGCGACCTCTTCCACCTAGAAGGACAAGAGCAGCAGGCGCATGGGAACACCACCACCTCCAACTTCCCCTCCAAGTCACACCATCCTGACTTGGAAGTAGATCACCGATCCTTCATCGTTGCTGGTCAAAATCCTGGAACTCCCTACCTAACAGCACTGTGGGAGCACCTACACCACACGGACTGCAGCGGTTCAAGAAGGCGGCTCACCACCACCTTCTCGAGGGCAATTGGGGATGGGCAATAAATGCTAGCGACGCCCACATCCCATAAAAACAAATTTAAAAAAAATTAAGTTCTCAAACAGATTTGCATTGCTGTAAGCTGTTTATACTTCATCCCTGCCTATTTCTAGCTGTGTTTTAACATTAAAATGATGCATAAATGCAAATTACAAGTGTAGGTGCACAAAATCAGATGGACTTAGTTAGTTGTATGGGGTGGGGGGGTGCTCATGAATTGAGGGCGGGCCTTGGCTATATGACAGCCCCTTACATTAAAACAGAAAGTGTGTTGCTCCTAAATGACATATTATGCTAAAGGTTCTAAACATAGTTTCTTGAGGCTGAATTCATTAACAATCTCTTCTGTGTGATGAATATAAAGAATGTGGGCAAAATGCCATGTTCTTTATGGGTTCATCTTAAAGTGGAGACTATACCATTCACCCACGGAGTAGTCTGTAGGTTTTTTTGTCATTATTCACCTGAAGAGCCAGTTTGATTTAGGCTAGATCCTGATTCCTTTTAGTGAATATAAATGCTGCCTAATGTAAATTCATCTCATAATTTACATAAATGAAGGGGGGGTGGAGACAAATAATTACTGTTGCATGGTATATTTCAGTAGGCTAGAAGTATGTAGAAATTAATATTTAATAATCCTGTTTGTATCTTAAATATCAAAGTAACAATTCTTAAGAACAGGAAAATATCAGTGGGCCCAACAATGCCTCCTTTTTCACGATAAACGCCACTTACCCAGCTTCTCATTATATCCTTCACTTCCTTCTTTCTCCGCAAGGCCATCTAATGCCTTTTCAGCACAATTATGATGTGCACTTCAATGGCCTTCTCTGGTAGCTTATTCCACAACTCTATTACCGTTTGATTAAAATAAAAGGGCTGCATGCCTTCCCTTACACTCCGGAAATACCCTTTTTGTTTTTATAGTTATACTTTGAGGTATGGATACTCAAACGTGAGTGGAAATTTGGCCACCAGAATCTTGCATTTTCCCAATTGCAAGGTTAATGTTTAATGCGCTCTTTAGTTTAAGGTTTACAGAGTTTGTCAGAATGAATTGAACTTACTGGCACCTCTGATGCCTCGTTGAGTTCATTCAATGAGTATCAAGGCATACAGACCAAAGAGGTCCCATACTCGATCTATGGTCTCTGCTGAACAACAACTTGTATTTATATAGTGCCTTTAATGTAGTAAAACGTCCCAAGGCGCTTCACAGGAGCGTTATCAAACAAAACTTGACATGGAGCCACATGAGATATTAGGGCAGATGACCAAAAGCTTGGTACGTTTTAAGGAGCGTCTTAAAGGAGGAAAGAGAGGCGGCGAGGTTTAAGGAGGGAATTCCAGGGCTTAGGGCCTAGGCAACAGAAGGCACGGCCGCCAATGGTGGAGCGATTAAAATTGGGGATGTGCAAGAGGCCAGAATTGGAGGAGCACAGATATCTCGGAGGGTTGTAGGGGATTAGAGATAGGGAGGGGCGAGGCCATGGAGGGATTTGAAAATAAGGATGAGAATTTTTAAGTCAAGGCGTTGCTTAACTGGGAGTAACTGAAGTAGTTGATCATGCCTGGCAAAATACTGTTCTTAAGTGCTCACAGGATACTAACGAAAACATGATGAACACATGGGAGTAGAGTAGGTTACAATTGAAGGAAGGCAGCTTTATTGAAGGGCAAGGTGACCTTCTTAAGATCTTTTTCATTAGGTAAAAACGCTCACCAATGAGTCTTTTCAGTGTATTCATACAGCAATGGTGCCCTTGTTTATTTTTTAAAATTGCAATTTTACAAGTTGAATTTTTTCACATTTTAATTTGTTCTGTTAAGGTTAATGTTGGCGAGTAAACAACATAAAGGTGCTTTTCTGCAGTTTTTACCAGGGTTGCATTCTGAAATATTAGTGTTTGGGAACTGTGAATGTACAGTATGTGCACTGGGGCTGAGCTGTCTACTTGGAGTAGGGATGTTAGATATGCAGCCTGCCTCGTGTATAACTGATCGGAGTTTCTGATGGATATCATGAACAAACTCCCATTAGAAAAGAAGCTGGAGGTAGATTTCTCCTTAAATCATGATTACTGTTTATTTCCTTTAATGTATTTTCCAAGTAACCCTAACTGCATACAGAATCTTTTGTGTCTGATGGCCTATTATAATATAATTGTAACTTACAGGTTTCTCATGTTCAATTGCTATCACGTTTTGATGGAAACAGCTGTCTAATTGGCTATTTTAACCATCCAGATATAATTCTTTGTTACTGATTACTAGCAGCAAAAACTACATCCAGCACTGCAAAAAACCTTTGAAAGATATGAAAATTATTTTTTAATTGCATCTTGTACATTTAAAAAAAACATTGGGCCAGAAATTCGGCTTTCCGGCTTCCTGCGGGTGCAAGCATCGCGCGCGTACTTGACTACCACGCCTGCAGTTGTGCTTTGGGCCCACGAGGACTTCGGCTCCTGGGCCTCCTCCAGCTGCCGGCGCGCAGTGCTTGTGTATCCCAGGGGCGCAGTTAGTTCGAAGCGTCCCCTGGGATCACGTGGGCCATGGAGAGCCAATCCGAGCAGGGCATTTTCATTCATAGATTTGACAGGAAGACCTGTCAAATCTATGAATATAGATCGGCCCCAAAACCACACTTAAACTTCAAATAAATTGGGAAAAAAAGCATCACATTTTTAAAATAACTAAGTTAAATAAATTAACTACTTTAAACAAAAATGTAAATTTTTGAAAAAATTAATTATACTTTTTAATGGTGCTGAAAATAAACTTACCTTTCTTTAAAGTATCTAAAAAAGATAAACCTGTTGAAAAAATGTTTAAATTGTAATTAATTAACCACTTGTTAAAAACAGGCCTTGTGCCTCCTTTTTAAAAGCGCAGCTTCTTCATACTTACCTTCCCGGAGAAACCTGAAAAAAAAACCTAAGTTCGCTGTGTGCGCGCAGCCTCTCCCGCGCACACGTTCGACTTCTGAACCCCTCCCTTCAGGGGAACGGAAGTTCCGGTTTCCCGCGCATGCAGGAAACCGGCACTTCAGATGGCCTTACGGGTGAGTACACAGCGCGTACTCACCCGACAACAGCCGAATTTCTGGGCCTTTATGTATTGTCTGGGTGATCATAAATGGAAATCATAAATGGGATTTTCCTGCTGGTGGTAGTCAAAACAGTAAGAAAGAAAGCTAGAACTTGCACGTCTCCAGATGTCCCAAAGCACTTCACAGTCAGTGAATATATTTTTTTAATGTGGTCACATTTGTTATTGGCTGAGGGATGAATGTTGTCCGAGACAACAAGAGAACTCCCTGCTCCTCTTCAAAAAAAAAAAAGTTCCATGGAATCCTTTCTATCCGCTTGAGCAGGCAGATGGGGCCTTGGTTTAACATCGTATTTCAAGTATACAAAGCAGCACTCCCTCAGTATTACACTGAACTGTTGGCCTAGATTATGTGCTCAAGTCCTGAAGTGGGACTTAAAACTCAGGACCTTGTGACTCGGAGATGAGAGTGCTGCGACCGTTCGTTAATGGTAACTACGGATTATACCTGGATGGAAGCACTAAAAAAGTGCATCTGTGTGGCATGTGATTCACACACATCTGATTTTTAAGGCAAGAAGGGAAGATGTATGTCACTACTGCTGATCAGATCAGTGGAAATCAGCTAAAACTAAAATAAAGTCAGCTCTCTGGGTCAGTACGATACCCTTGAGTATAGAAGATTGAGGGGTGATCTGATCGAGGTGTTTAAAATGATAAAAGGATTTCGTACAGAGAAACTATTTCCGCTGGTGGGGGAGTCAAGAACAAGGGGACACAATATTAAAATTAGAGCTAGGCCATTCAGGAGTGTAATCAGGAAGCACTTTTTCCACAAAAAGGGTAGTGGAAATCTGGAATCCTCTCCCAAAAAGGCTGTGGATGCTGGGACAATTGGAGCTTTCAAGACTGATCAATAGATTTTGTTAGGTAATTATATCAGTGGATATGGAGCAAAGGCGGTTAAATGGAGTTGAGGTACAGATCAGCCGTGATCTCATTGAGTGGCGGAGCAGGCTCGAGGGGCTGAATGGCCTACTCCTGTTCCTATGACGGTAATTACAACTTGTCCTCCAAAGGGAAGGACTTCAGGGTGAACATGTTTAATAACCAGATTTCAAAAATTAAAGGAATGTTGCTACACAGGGTAAATTACAGTCCACCATTCCCTGGTAGCAGCTGGAAAAATCTGGAAGCATGGCTCAGTTTGTAGCACACCTCACCTGAGTCAGAATTTTGTTGGTTCAAGCCCCATTCCAGGACTAGAGCACATAATCAAGGCTGATACTGAGGGAGTGCTGCATTGCCGATGCCCCCTTCATCTGCTGTGGTGGTTCAGGTGGGAATTTAAGATTCTGTGGCACTATTCGGAGAGAGCCGCAAGTTCTGCCTGCTCAACATTCCTACCCTAGCTAACGCCCTCATAAAGAGATTAACTGGCCACTTGTCTATTATTGTTTATGGGATCTTGCTATGAATAAAATTTAATTCTGATTTTAGACATTTCTGACAGATGTGTAAAGATTAATAGGTGTCCACCTTAGCTCAGTGGTAACGCACTCTACTCCGAGTCAGAAGCTTGTGGCTTCATGACCCACTGCAGAGACTTGAGCACATAATCTATGCTAACATTTCAGTGCAGTACTGAGGGAGTGCTGCACTGTTGGAAGTGCCATATTTTGGATGAGAACCAAGGACCCATCTGCCTGTTCAGGTGGACATAAAAGATTCCATGTCAGTTTTTTGAAGAAGTGCAGAGAGTTCCTCTGGTGTCCTGGCCAACATTTATCACTCAGCCAACATCACAAACAGACCATCTGGCCATATATCTCATTGCTGTTTGTGAGACCTTGCTGTGCGCAAATTGGCCACTGCGTTTCCCTACATTACAACAGTGCCTACACTTCAAAAGTACTTCATTGGCTGTGAAGCACTTTGGAATGTCCCATGGATACGAAAGGTGCTATATAAATGCTCATTCTTTCCCTCCTCTCCCCTTTCCTTCCCTCATTCCTTTCTTCTTCGGCATTAAAGAGACAAAACTCCTGTTGGGATTTCTGTATTTACTGATGATAAATGCTTTACTGGGGGATATTACAGTTATCGTGAGCGGGTTGCATGATGAGCACAGCAGAATCTTGAGTAGGGAGTCTGTAAGCTGAAGACATGGTGGGAAATAAAATGTTCTATGCAAGAATAAAGTAAGGGAAGGGAGAGTAACAGCAACACCAGCTGCATATGGAAAGCCACTGCTTTATCAATGTGTAGAGGATAAACTTAGTGTGTGGGTACAAGAGCAAGAGGAAACAATCCTAGTGAGGGAGAGACTGTTTCTTTCTGCAAGGTAGTGAACAAAGAAATGCCTTTAATAACTTCTAAGATATTTTATTTTTGCACCAGTACATGTTGGTTTGAGCGAACCTGAATCATCACATGGAACACCCCCTGGTAATAACTCTCCAATCTCTCTCCGCTCCTGTTCTACATGTCTTGATCATAAAGTTGCCGTACATTCCACATTATTGAAATGTAGCCTACAGCCACATAGGAATTTAATTTCCTTGCTAGCATACTGCTGAATGTGTTCACTGAACATTCCTTTTGCGCTATTTTAATATAAACCTGAGGACATCATACAGTGAGCCAGCAGAGGAAATTAAATCCCACCACTATAGGAAATTAAACCCCATGATGTTTTAAAAGAATCACAGCCTGCTGTAACATTGCTTTAGGTTATTTTCATACAGTTCCTTACCAAATGTCAAACCCGCATTCCTCAATAGGAAGCACGTGGACACATTGCTGCCGTGGAAACCATATAAACCATGAATGGACCTTTTACTGTTGGGAGCCATTTCCAGTGATGTCACCAACAGGAAACTCACTAAACAGGTTAATTAAATCGAGCTCCATTGTGAGAGTGTAGACTGATCAACCTCTCAATTACTTGAATGGCAAAGCATCAGTCAAGGGAGTTTGGAGTCTAAACTGCACATCAGTTTCAATTCTCTTTTGCCTATGTTGCCAGCACAGATCAACCAGAGTTCCTGCTCTTGATCGTTCTCCATCAGCCCTGTTGGATGTTCTTATCAAAGGACATCTCCCCCTGGAAAAACGATTTCTGACAATCATTTCCTACAACAACAACAACTAATTATATTTATATAGTGCCTTTAACGTAGTAAAACGTGCCAAGGCACTGCACAGGAGTATTATAAGACAACATATTTTACACCGAGCCACATAAGGAGAAATTAGGGCAGGTGAAAGAGGTAGGTTTTAAGGAGGGTCTTAAAGGAGGAAAGAGAGGTAGGGAAGGGGAAAAGTTTAGGCAGGGAATTTCAGAGTTTAGGGCCTAGGCAACAGAAGGCACGGCCACCAATGGTTGAGCGATTATAATCAGGGATGCTCAAGAGGGCAGAATTAGAGGAGCGCAGATATCTCGGGGGGGGGGGGGGGTGGTTGTGGGGCTGAAGGACATTACAGCGATAGGAAGGGGCGAGGCCATGGAGGGATTTGAAAACAAGGATGAGAATTTTGAAATCAAGGCGTTGCTTAACCAGGAGCCAATGTAGGTCAGTGAGCACAGGGGTGATGGGCGAACGGGATTTGGTGCTAGTAGGACACGGGCAGTCGAGTTTTGGATGACCAAGTTTACGTAGGGTGGAATGTGGGAGGCCAGCCAGGAGTGCGTTGGAATAGTCAAGTCTAGAGGTAACAAAGGCATGGATGAGGGTTTCAGCAGCGGATGAGCTGAGGCAAGGACGGAGACAGGCGATGTTGTGGAGGTGGAAATAGGCGGTCTTAGTTATGCTGCGAATATGTGGTCGGAAGCTAGTAATTAAATTAGTTGTATGCATTTAGTTTGGCTACTGAGGCATGTACTTGGGTGTACCATAAGTGCAGACAACTTAAAACTTTTAAAATGTATGAAATAAAATCTAAACTTCCATAAACACCACTGCTACAAGTTGCTTTGATACTGATTTTGTGCTGTTAGTACCGCTGGCTCCTCAAGAACCGGTCTCTCAGCAGGTGGCAACCCAAACGTAAACTTTAAAAGGAAAGCTGCAAATGCTGCAAATCTGAAATAAAAACTACAAATGCTGCAAATACATAGCAGGGCAGTCAACATCTGAAAAGGGAAAAGACATCATGACAGAACTGATGAAGTGTACACACCCAAAATGTCATAACCTGCCTTGTCACAAATGCTGACTGATCTGCTGTGTATTTTCAGCATGTTTTGTTTTTATTTCTGCAAGTAAATTTGCCAGATTCACTAAGGCTAGCTGCTGAGGAGATCTGTGAGGAAAAATTGGCTCGTACCCCCTTTGGGGCGCTAACTTCGCCGGGACGCTACTTTTAGCGCCCCGAAAATGTTAGCACCCCCGCACCCGAAATTAAATGGTAGCGCCCCAAGCAGGAGGTGGGGCGCTACTGGAAGCGCTCCAGTTCAATATCGTGGCACGCAGCGCCATGGTACTGCAAGCCTCCCTTCCCTTATTAAAGGGGGAGGGGCCTTGCGCAGTGTGAACCGGGGCCTTGCGCAGTGTGAACCAGGGCCTTGCGCAGTGCAGCACTCCCTCGTCACTTTACTGGAGTGTCAGCCTAGATTTTTGTGCTCAAGTCCCTGGAGTGGGACTTGAACCCACAACCTTCCGACTCAAAGGCGAGTGTGCTACCCACTGAGCCACAACTGACACTGCATTTATAGTATTTTCTAAAGCCTAGAAATTACTGTGTGCGATATGAGTGTACCAGCGTTTAATACATTTGCATAAGGTTACTTTATCCATTATTTTAACCCGTAAATGAGTTAATACCTCCATCAAAATAACATTCACAGTTAATGTTATACAAATGCATGAAGCATTTCTGTTCCAATCATTTATAGGCTTATATTATTGCAATAAAAATAGAAAATGCTGGAAACAACCTGCAGCTGAGACAGCATCTGCGAAGAGTGAAACATCAGTAACGTTTCAAGTCAGTGACCTTTTGCCAGAACAGTTCTGATGAAAGATCATTGACCTGAAACGTTAAAGTTACGTTTCTTCACAGATTACGCCAACTCTGAATCACTCCTACCTCCCCCTGGACCTTGGCACTACTGAACATCAAGCCATATCCCAGAGCATCTCTAACCTCATCCCCTCTGATATAAAATTTTAAACCAGTTCTGACGAAAGGTCATCGACCTGAAACGTTAACTCTGTTTCTCTCTTCACAGATGCCGCCTGATCTGTTGAGTGTTTCCAGCATTTTCTGTTTTTAATTCAGATTTCCAGCATCCACAATACTTTGCTTTTGTTTCCTTGTATTATTTTACTATCAATGCATTTGTTGGGCTAAATTCATATATTTTGACATCTCTTTTTGTTCCTGCCATTGATGGCTTTCAAATGTACACGCCCCTCCCAGGACTTAATCACATAATCTAGGCTGATACTGCATTGCAGTACTAAGGAGTTGCATTGTTGGAGGTGCTGATTTTCGGTTGAGATGTTAAACCGAGGCACCCTCTGCGTAAGGTGAACATAAGAGGTCCTTTAGGCACTTTTTGAAGAAGAGCAGGGAGGTCTCCCATTGTAAATTTTGAGTGGGCAGATTCGATGGGAACATAGGCTAGTTTCTGAATCAGTGGAATATCAGTTATGTGCCAAATTTATGTTGGTTTTTCTTCCTGTTAAGCTGCTATAAGTCCTTGAATGCGTGGCAGCTTGGTTCCAGTTGTCACCTGCTATGGCTGCAGTTGTCAGCAATATATACATGAAACCGACATTTACCAAAAGTTTGTTTTAACATAGTAATTACATTTACAGGTTCGACAGGCTACAGCTGTGCAGTGTAAATGTTGCTGGCCAGTATCGTGTAAACTCTGTGCTTCAAACAACACAACTGACGCAATAGACCCAAGGACAATGGCACTGGAAGGACAAGTAGCTATGCTGGACCCTTGCTTCCACCCAGTATTGTCACTCCATTGTGGTACGGCTAGTTATGTAACCGTATTATTTTTCTATTACAACAGTTTCTTATCAAAGTACTGTTTTTTTAGATAACTAGTTTGAATGTTTACAGATGATCCTTAGTGTTGTATTTATTATGTCTTTATTTTCCCATTTTCTCTCATTCTCTGCTAAAAGTATTGACTCTGGTTAGGGTTGACTCTCATTACTACAAATGCTGACAGTCCTGTGGTGCATCACCCAGCTGGCTATCCTTCATGTGTGGACCTAAGCAGTGAGCGTTGATGGGCTAGTTGACTGTGAAGGCTGTCACAGCCGAGTCTGATCCTGCTGTCTGCATGTGTAGGCTCCAGCAGGAGTCACTGTATCTGGAGCGGAAACCCTGGCTGCTTTCCCCCTAACCCCCTACATCTCTAACTGGGATTATCTTTTGCTGTGTAGATCTCCCCTGTGGGTTGGTAAAATAGCCAGCGTTTCTGCTCCTGATTTCTATACAGTCGCTCCAGCTGTCGTGGCTGAGATGAACTAAATCAGCACAGAACTGAAGCTGGGACCCTGTGGTCTGTTTGCCTTAGTGCTACAGAGGTGATACTTTTAGCCACTAGGCTGTCAGAGCAGTAAGTTTTATTTCTTGCAGCCACTTTTTAATCATGAATTTCTTCAGCCAGAACTAAACCTAAGCATTAAAGTTATCCTATACATTAAATTATATATTTTTTTGTTTGCTTCAATCAATCCTCTGTAGTTACTTAGGTCAACTGATTTACCATTACATCTTTGTGTTAATTATTGTGGGTAAATTGCATGGTCAAGAACTCATTGTGTTTCATCATTATGTAATTGAGGGGGGAGGAAGAAGGTCCTTGTTTGCAAACTGAGCCCTTCTGTTCCATCATTCTTAGAAGGGCACAAGTTTCCTAACAATTCAAATGGCTTAAATAAGTGAGCATAGAGTGCAGTACCAGAGGAAAGAGAAAATGCAAATAAATAACCACAGTAGTCACCGAGAGAAAAGTAAGTAACACAACAAAGAATGATTCACAGCTGGGTTTCTTTAATAATTCAACATATAAACATTGTAAAACTTTTCCCTATAAATTCATTTTTTGAATAGGGTTCTAATATTCTGTATTCAATTGAGACGATAATTTTCCAGACTTGTGTGAAGTTTTAGTGCTTGAAGTGCTTCACCCTGTTCAAATTATCAAAATTGGCACCCTTTGAGTACAGTTTTTTTGCTCAAAAAATGTTGAATTATCGCAGTAGTTTGAATTAAGCAATTTTAGTAAAACAGCAAACCAAAGAACACTGAACAATTGCTTTGATGTTTTATGACATTTTTGTTAATGCATATGATCAAAACTTGAGCAGTATAGAAACTGCGCAATGCAAAGTTTTTAGTTATTTCACAAAATGATCAGTGATTGGTTTGCCTCCTACTGACAGCAGATTTTTCCATAAAGTTGTCAGTTCTGCTTGGTGCCGAGAGAAGTTCCATCAGGACAGCTGGCTATGGTGGGGGCTGGTTCCTCCAGCTTCATCTGCTCTCTGGACCCACTCAGTTGGGCCTCTTCCTCACTCTCATTAGCAGCAGCATTCTCCCACACAGCATCAATATTTCCTGTCAGGTTTCGGGTATTTGCTATAGATATTTTCTTGGGTTTAGTATCATCGATCATTCCCATAAACAGAACTTTTGTACCTTACAATTGGGAGTGTACCTTTTAGCCCAATATCTAGGTAAACTATAACAAAACCCAGGGATCGCAACAGAGAACGCTTGCTCTGTACACCAGCTATTGGAATGTCTCGTGACTCTCCTCTCTTTGAACGGCAAACTGGACTCATCAGATAAAAACAGGCTTTGAACCAACAGGTGGTATTTAAATGAAACCCATGAAGAAACAGTATTTGGTATAAAACCTTACTCTCTTTGATGCATAAAATAATAAACACGCCACTTGCTTTCCCACTAAACATAGACTTTAAACAGAAGTTTCCTTGCTGTAGCTTCAATCTGGCCGAGGCTCCTCACTAGACTGGCACAAAACCTAAACACAGAGCTCTTTGGCTGTTGGCTGAAAAACTGTTTGTAGCCTAACTAACAGATGAAGCCCAATATAATCCTGTATTTGGAGATCCCTACGCACTGAGCTGTCTGCCAAAGGATCCTATCGAAGCATAGAATAATACAGCTCAGAAGGAGGCCCATCGTGCCTGTGCTGGCTCTTCGAACGAGTTTTCCAATTAGTCCCACTTCCCTGCTCTTTCCCCATAGCCCTGCAAATTTTTCCCCTTCTAATATTTATCCAGTTCCATTTTGAAAGTTATTATTGAATCTGCTTCCACCACCCTTCAGGCTGTGCAGTCCAGATCATATAAGAATTAAGAGCAGGCGTAGGCCATACGGCCCTTCGAGCCTGCTCCACCATTCAATAAGATCATGGCTGATATTCGACCTCAACTCAACTTTCCTGCCCGATCCCCATATCCCTTAATTTCTCCTAGAGTTCAAAAAATCTGTCGATCTCAGACCTGAATATACTCAATGACACAGCATCCACAGCCCTCTGGGGCAGAGAATTCCAAAGATTCACAACCCTCTGAGTGAAGAAATTCCTCCTCATCTCAGTCCTAAATAGCCCACTCCTTATCCTGAGACTATGCCCCCTAGTTCTAGACACTCCAGCCAGGGGAAACAACCTCTCAGCATCTACCCTGTCAATCCCCCTCAGTATCTTGTATGATTCAATGAGATCACCTCTCATTCTTCTAAACTCTAGAGAGTATAGGCTCAATCTCTCCTCAAAGGACTACCCTCTGATCCCAGGGATCAATCTGGTGAACCTTCATTGCACCTAAAGCAGGTATATCCTTCCTCAGATAAAGAGACCAAAACTGTGCACAGTACTCCAGGTGTGGTCTCACCAAAGTCTCAAAAATCTGTTACCGACTCTTCTGTCACTGGAAACAGTTTCTACTTATTTACTCTATCAAAACCCTTCATGATTTTGAACACCTCTATTAAATCTCCACTTGCCCTTCTCTGCTCTAAGGAAAACAGCCCCAGCTTTCCTAGTCTCTCCACATGACTTTTTAAATCCCGTTTTCAAAGGTCTGACACAACTGTAAGTCAAACCCACTACCACAGACTGGGCCTGATTCTTTGATTTATGCCAAGGTAGCTACTGTAGACATGCTTCCCTGCAGAACTAGGATCCAAATATCTTTGAATTATACTGATACAAAAGGAAATGGACGAGTGCATCTCTCATAATTGTATTAGATCAACAGCCATCAATCAATATTAAATGGATAGCCAATCTTTGAGAATGGCCAGGATGTCTGTGATTGAATGTGATGGCTCTGATCAATTAAACAGTTAACACTTTAGACAATCTATTGTGCTTGCCTTAGAAAAATGCACATTGTGGAGCGATATAGCCAGCCTGTCTGGACTCTGAGCTGATTGCTTTTCTGTTGAGAAGTATTGTGAGCGAGCTCGAGTATTATCAAAATCAAAAATTGAATCCAGTTGGTCAGCAATCTGGATATTGGGACTTTGAAATTGTATCAACACTTGGCAATAGATTCACAACTCGTATGTTGGCTTTTGCAATGTAGAACTTGTGTTCAGAGATTCACTGCTTAAAGATCAACCATTAGTATGTACTCTTCAACTGTGTTAGATACAGCTTATTCCTTTGCTTCTGATGTTGAGACAGATTTAATGCCAAAAACAATTGGCAATGATTCTGCTTTCAGCTCCTCCTATGATGAATGGACCACATGGATTGCTTGCAGAACATCCAGTGTAAATGGCACGCCAGCATCCTACATTGCAATCACTTTTTGCACCAAACATTTCGTATAGTGCTTTTTCAGAGCATAAATCACACCAGCATCAGTGGCTGGGTCACGGATGTCAAGTTTGGCTGTATAAATATTAGCCCCCTTTGCATTTAGATGCTGGCACTTAATGTGGGCTCCACAATTTTAAGCTACCAAGGGAATTTTTCTGCCGTGATGCCAAACTTTGGTGAAAGTGATGCAGCCGCACCTCAGGAAGCAACAGTCAACCACACCTTTTTTTGGTAGTTTACAGGCAGAGTAACACCACCGCCACAACATTGGGAGTTTTTGGAATTCCTAATCACCAGCGGCTTTTTTTTTTATCCCCAGTCATGCTCATCCCAAATCATGATGGGAATTCACTGCTTGGCTTTTTCTTACCTGAGCACTTTTGTTGATGAAAGCCAGCATTCTACTTGGGTGCAGTTTGTTTTTTTAAAGGCCAGTTTCTTTGGTATTAAATATGTCTTTGTCCTTATGAGATGCAATTTCAGGAATTTTATCACACCTGGTTCTCAACGCTATGTAAGGAACGTCGCTTGCCTACCCATGTGTGGACCTGGACTTGATTGTGTGGTGGTTTTTGAAGTGGCTGTTCCACCATGCAGAAACAGGGTTCGTTCCAAATCCTTTGGCACATTCATTTGCCTTTTCCAGCGAGACGAGGTTAGCTACTCTAGCCTGCTTGAAGCAGCTCAGCATAACAGACAGGCTGAGGTAGTCACTCCCTTTGACTGGGAAAATTCTGCTGGTTCTCTTTGTTTTTCAGCTAGGTTTAACGTGTGGTGGGAATGATAAATTTCTGTGCCACAACTTTCTTCCTTACTCCAGGATGCCGCTCCACATATTTGATCTTGTATTTTTCCTCAGTGGGAAGGGTTTTGTACTTCTCACTAACCCTTCTCTCTGTCTGCACTCTGGTATGGAAGGACTGCCATACTTAGGCATCTGATGGGGTTTAATTCAAATTTAGCTTTGTCTGGACAGGACCCATTTATGGTAGGAATTTAACTTAACCAATATTCTGAATTAAGAGGTGCAATTAATTTTCAGTTGATGTGTTTTTACATGATTTTCATTCAAGTCAAAAGAATTAAGGGTATACCGTAGAAGATAATGTGGTAAACACTGATAATTAAGGATGTTAGCCATTTACTATTATTAAGCATTGATTCTCGTGTGTCTCTACATTTTGCACAATAGCCTACATCTAAAAAGCCATATACAGTATATGCCACAGAAAGATTGTCTGTTGCTGAGATTGTTTCATGTAGGCAGTCCTGGAGCTCACTTGGAGGCTCTGAGCTCACTTCTGCACTATTTTTAATGCACTGGTTAGGGCAATCATATTAACCAACGCCCTAAAAGTAGCACCGAGGAAATTAAGCTCCGTGAAACAGAGCTGTCCCAAGGTTTTTGTCTGAGCGCTGCCTAGGTGTGAACCCATGGAGCTTTGCAGGCAACCTATAAAGTGTGAATCCATGCTCCCATTAATTTCAATACAGGGTACATCTAAACTGGCTGCTACAAACAGGTCTTTGTGTTCTGATTAGGATTTATCCACCAGTGAGGTAACAGTGCTAGAAATAGTCCTTTGATAGACTGTTAGATGCAGGAGATGGTTCTGTGATAGATAGTAGATTGGCGGTTAGGATCAGATCAGCCATGATCTTATTGAATGGCGGAGCAGGCTCGAGGGGCCGATTGGCCTACTCCTGCTCCTATTTCTTATGTTCTTATGGAGGAGCTGGGGTTGTTCTCCTTGGAGCAGAGAAGATTGAGAGGAGATTTGATAGAGGGGTTCAAAATCATGAGGGGTCTGGACAGAGTAGATAGAGAGAAACTGTTCCCATTGGCGGAAGGGTCGAGAACCAGAGGACACAGATTTAAGGTGATTGGCAAAAGAACCAAAGGCGACATGAGGAAAAACTTTTTTACTCAGCGAGTGGTTAGGATCTGGAATGCACTGCCTGAAAGGGTGGTGGAGGCAGACTCAATCGCAGCTTTCAAAAGGGAGTTGGATAAGAATTTGAAAGAAAAAGATTTGCAGGGCTCCAGGGAAAGGGCGGGGGAGTGGGACTAGCTGAGAGTCGGCACGGGCTCGACGGGCCGAATGGCCGCCTTCCGTACTGTAACCATTCTATGATTCTATTCTATAACCCCCCCCAAGACCCACAAAATGCAAACACTCCCATTTGCACTTATGTTCCTTGTTTGCTAGTTTGTCCTGGATTATCTGGGCTATGAGGGCCAGATTGTCGCGGCTTAGCTCACAGGCCAAAGTTTGTACACCCTTGCCCTCGAGTCTGATGGAGAAATGCTGAGTGGAGCTGAGGCACTACCTCTAAGAAAGGGCGAGAACATCAAAAAGGAGATGGTTGTGATGTTTATATCTATCCCCAGCTGCCTGGATGGCCCTACAGGTTGCAACAGAGAGATTATTTTTAATCATGTACCATGAAACCATGATTTGTTGACAGAAGTTGTACTAGAGTTGCAGTTCCATCTGTAGAAACAAGAAAACGGTCACTGAAATTTATTATTTTCAAGCCCATTTGTATCTTAAATTATATAATGAAACTGAGGTCTTGTGACGTCTTAGAGGTAAACAGTTCTGTTTTATTCTGAGTACGTAAAATCAAATTAGGGAAAGTTAAGGAACATCATGTGCATGTGATAAACCCTGCTTTGGCTGCAAGGCCATCATATTTGGCTTTTTTTTCCCTAACCTCATTCATTTAGTGAATGAAAGAAATACTGATCTAACAATAGTCTCATAGAAATGTCTTTATTTTCATGAGTGAAAGTACTTTCTGAGTGAACAAGCCTTAAAAACTCCGGCCACTCTATTTAACCATACAATTGCATTTATCGCGGTTTCAGTTAAAGTTTAAAAATAGACAACGGCATATCACATTAATTGTGGTTTCTATTGCTTGTGCTTTTCCTTGTTTGGCACTACATAAACTTTACCTAAAACCCATGTAATGAATACAGAGTCGTAACCAAATGTTGTGCACAGAAGTTGGTAAGAGACATTTTTATGATTGATGGTAAACAAAATAATGCGGGGTTAAGGAACTAACCTTTTTTTTACTTTGTAGATATGCCTCTTGGTGTACACTTTCAAGCTTTGTTGTATAATGAAGACTGGAACAATCAGCCCATTCCATCGATAATGAATGAGTTCAAGGCTTCCTTATCAAACAGTACACCATGTAAAAGTCATACGTGTGAGGATACCTTGGATTCAGTCAGTAAGTGGGAAACTTGTTCTGTTTGTTTTGCTTCTCACTTTGATCTATTCATATGCTTAAAACCAGTTTTGTGGGTATATGCACAATAACTTAACCATAATGGTACTTTCTGCTTCCTAAAGTTTACAGGCATTGCATCCTACATCAGCATTCCTTTCTTAACTTTTCCGCATTGTCACATCATCGGGACTACTTTAGTAAACTGCAGTCTTTAACTTTTTGTTTGATTGGATACAGGTGTTTTTAACATTTCTTGAATGTATAATATAACTTCAAAATTCAGCCAGTTATAGCTGAGAGCTTTTTAGTAGCTTCTTAACAGAATGGTATCAAAAGTCTGTTTTGCCTTTTTATTAAGCAATTGGCTGCATAATGGGGGTGAAAGTCTTCTTTTCCTCAAAATCCCTGGTGCTCACAATTTTGTAAAAATGCAATTCCTGTGAAATTTTCTGCAGAGGACAGAGCTGCAGACATTAATTCTGCTGGTAAGAGTATTCTCTCATATGGTAATGTGTGAAATTTGCTGGCATTTGTGCAGACCTTTTTGAATTGACAACAGAATATAGCCTCTCTCTCTTGTTTCTGATTAAACCAGATGTCCATGTTTACAACAGCAACAACTTCTGTGGTGCTGGTTTGGTTATATTCTTGTAGCTGGGCTAGTTTGATGTTGGAGTAGTCTACTCATGAAGTTTACTGGTCTGCATTGCAATTTTTCTGCCTCTTCATGAATCTTCTGCCTCCGCCTCTCCTGATGATCCCAATTCCCTGCTGGGATACAGTTCCACGGGCCAGGTCACCCTCTAGTGGATCGTCCAAGTGCCCATTATTCATGTGTGAACTGTGACAATGAGCTAGTAGACTATTCAATCACAGTCGTGCCCAATTCACACCTCACATTTGCAACAGAGATCGCTTTGGTAGGGACAAAGTTAACAGTCACTTGGACAAGTGTGGATTAATTAAGGAAAGCCAGCACGGATTTGTTAAAGGCAAATTGTGTTTAACTAACTTGAACGAGTTTTTTGATGAGGTAACAGAGAGGGTTGATGAGGGCAACGTGGTTGACGTGTATATGGACTTCCATCGGCATTTGATAAAGTGCCACATAATAGTTGAATCCCATGGAATAAAAGGCAGCATGGATACGAAATTGGCTAAGTGACAGGAAACAGAGTAGTGGTGAATGGTTGTTTTTCGGAAGGTATACAGTGGTGTTCCCCGGGATCGGTACTAGGACCACTGCTTTTCTTGATATATATTAATGACTTGTACTTGGGTGTACAGGGCACAATTTCAAAATTTGCAGATGACACAAAACTTGGAAGTATTAATGAACAGTGAGGAGAATAGTGATAGACTTCAAGAAGACATAGACAGGCTGGTGGAATGGGCGGACACGTGACAGATGAAATTTAACGCAGAAAAGTGCAAAGTGATGCATTTTGGTAGGAAGAACGAGGAGATGTAATATAAACTGAAGGGTACAATCCTAAAGTGGGTGCATGAACAGAGAGACCTGGGGGTATATGTGCACAAATCATTGAAGGTGGCAGGGCAGGTTGAGAAAGCGGTTAAAAAAGCATACGGGATCCTGGGCTTCATGAATAGAGGCACAGAGTACAAAAGCAAGGAAGTTATGATGAACCTGTTTAAAACACTGGTTCGGCCTCAACTGGAGTATTGTGTCCAATTCTGGGCACTGCACTTTAGGAAGGATGTGAAGGCCTTAGAGAAGGTGCAGAAAAGATTTACGAGAATGATTCCAGGGATGAGAGATTTCAGTTACGTGGCTAGACTAGAGAAGCTGGTTGTTCTCCTTGGTTGGTCTGCAATTGTAAAGTACACATGCTTTGTTTTCTATCTATATATGCTTTGGAGATTCTGTATCTAATTTACTTCACCTGAGGAAGGAGCAAATCGATAGCTCCGAAAGCTTGTGATTTCAAATAAAACTGTTGGACTATAACCTGGTGTTGTGCGACCTCTCAATTTTGTTCTCCTTAGAGCAGAGAAGGTTGAGAGGAGATTTGATAGAGGTATTCAAAACCATGAGGGGTCTGGACAGAGTAGATGGAGAGAAACTGTTCCCATTGGTGGAAGGGTCGAGAACCAGAGGGGACAGATTTAAGGTGATTGGCAAAAGATCCAAAGGCATCATGAGGGAAAACTTTTAACGCAGCGAGTGGTTGTGATCTGGAATGCACTGCATGAAAGGGTGGTGGAGACAGATTCAATCATGGCTTTCAAAAGGGAATTGGATAAGTACCTGAAGGAAAAAAATTTGCAGGGCTCCAGGGAAAGGGCGGAGGAGTGGGACTAGCTGAAGTGCTCTTGCAGAGAGCCGGCATGGGCTGTGCTGTAACCATTCTATGATTCTATGAAACAGAAACCGTGGGTGGTTTTCTTCTCCCTAACCCAGGGGTGCTGAGACCAGTTGTGCTCCTGCTGCTGCCCTGCCTGAGCTCAGCTAACTCTGGATCAAACCTGATGCCTCCCTGGTCTGTATAGCCCAGCTACTCACCAGGGAAACCCTGCAGAACTTTCTACTGTACTGTATCCAGAATTAAGTCACCTGTCTTCTGTATAGCCAGCCAAGCAGGCTAACAGTACTCCATAGCAAGACATCTAGACTGTTTGTGGAACCTCAGCTCCTGAGGGTTTTCTGGAGGATTCCCACTCTTCTTCCAGCTGTTGCAGCAATTTACCCAGCATACGTTGGATTTGATTACCATGCTGAGTGTTTATCATTGAATGCTGTTTTCAACCCTTGTAGGTAAAGTTGGACAGGCAACATCAAAGTCCATCTTTCTGAACAGAATTTTTGACGATCATCTTGGATCTTATCTTCTGTTCCAGTGTGAATTAAGATTTAACATCAACTCGGTTCCATAGTTCATTGTGTGAAATAGTACTGTTAATTTTCATAACTGTTTGTTTATTTCTGGTAACGTGGCCAGTATTACTCATGGGTGACCGCAGTGAGCAGTTGAGTCTTGCAAACCATGGCTGCTGTACATATGATCCACAGTCTCTGGAAATTCAGCAGGGGTTGTTGCACTCAGCATTCCCGAGATAGAGGCTGGAAAACCGGCCTGCATCTCCAATCCTAAACTGCCATCCAGCAGCCCCTGTTGAAAATACACATGTATGGGCATTGGGTGAAGGCAGGATTGGGTTTGACTGTGACTCCCCCTACAGTCGAATAAACTGCCGACATTCAATTGCTAGTCTCACAAGACGAGTGTTCACTTGAGAGGTATTCAGGATGTGACTTGTGATCATGGCAACATACCCCTACAAGAAGTCAATGCCTCCAGGAGGGGATGAAACGAGGAGGAAGAGAACTTTTAAAGTTTAAAAAAATTCAACTGCAGCTGAAAGCTTTGAGAATATGTTAACACCTGAAAAGAACTTCTGCTCAAAACTGACAAAATGCCAGGATTAATGGTAACATTATTTAATCCTTGCAAGGTTTGCAAACCACTCCTGTAGATTTTTAATTCAAATTTTGTATCTTGGAGAGCAAAGCCCAAGATTTTTATTCTATCGTCCAATTGATCTTCAGGGTGTAATGTCAATAAAGACCACTATGCAAAGGTACTGGGACAGCACTGGAACCAGTCGTCTTCTGTCCCTAAGCTACAGACGTCAACAGAAGCATCGACGAAGCCCCTCAAAGATTTAAGGAAGAGGAGGCATTCGAATGAGAAAACTACTGGTAAGGACAAACCGTTTTTGGAGGGGGGGACCATGCTGTAGGGCTTTCTAACTGCATCATTGTTGAATTCACTATTGATGGCCTGCTCCCAAATGAACAGTGCACGGGCTGAAGCACCTTCGCTGACACTTGGCTCATGAACCTCCCCTCCCCCAGGTCAGGCTGTGTCTGGGTCATGTTGCCAAGCCTCCAGTCAGACCCGTGGCACCCACCCCGACCGCTCCGCCTCACATCCAACACCAGTACTTAGCCTGACCTGGTGTAATGATCTCTCCCTCCTCACACAGATGCTCTGACAGGAAAAGAGCATAAAAAACACACACATTTCTCCCTCTCTCTCCCTCTCTGATCCTCTTCCGTCTCCTGAATAGCAGATTTTTTTTCTCTCATTCCCTTTCTTTCCCTCCTCCAATCAGCAGGGCCTCTCTCTCCCCCCCCCCCCCCCCCCCCCCCAATATTTGCGCATGCTCTCTCTCTCATATATTCATGCTCTCTCTGTCTCGTCCCTTAGTCGGAAGGTCATGGGTTCACGACCCACTCCAGGACCTGATCACCTAGTCTAGGCTGACCACTCCAGTGCAGTACTGAGTGAGTGCTGCATTGTTGGAGGTGCCATCTTTCGGATGAGATGTCTGCCTGCCTGCCTGCCCGCCCAGGTGGATGCAAAAGATCCCATGGCATTATTCAAGGAAGAGGAGGGATTTCGCTCAGTGTTCTGGTCAACATTTATCCCTCAAGCAACATCACCAAAATAGATTACCTGAACATTTATCTCATTGTTTGTGGGACCTTGCTGTGTGCAAATTGGCTGTCGCATTTGCCTACATAACAACAGTGGACTGCACTTCAAAAGTCATGAATTGGTTGTGAAGTGCTTTGGGACATCCAGGGGATGTGAAAAGCACTATATAAAATGCAAGTTCATTTGATTTGTTCTTGCCTCTTCCTCAAGCTATACTTTCTAAGATGCTAATTGCCTTTTTCACCACTACTGCACATTATACTGATGGTATAAGGCTGTTTTCTACTAAACCCAACTTCCCCCCCCCACCCCCGAGAACCCTCTCTTATGTTACTTCCTCTGGACAGTTCCTATTTATTTTTGACTCCTATTTTGTACTTCCCTTCCCCAGCTCCATGGCGCTGCATTTCTCTACATTAAACAACATCTCCCACTTTTTGATCCAATCTCCCAATCTTGTTCAGATCTCTTTCTAACTGATCTGTCTGTTTTGTACTATTTACTACCCCTTCCGATTTGTTCTGTTAGTTAAAAGATTGATTTGAAAGTTGTTTGCTGGTTTATGTTTTGAAGTTATTTTATTTCATATTTAAAATGTAGGGAGCTCCACAAAAGGAATCACAGCTAAAAATTATTGAAAAGGTGTTTGAACAGTGTGCTGGCACTACTTTCTCAAATCAGACTGGTTAAACTGCATCATAGAATCTTGCTATCTTTATAATCTGTCCTCTACCAATTTCTGCACAATTTTTTTTTATATTTCAGTTCTAAATAAACGACACTGCACTTTGTTGAACTCCAGTGAATCTCCTTCTGGTTCTTTGAAAACAGCACAGACACCAGTCCCTATTCAGCGAACTCCAAGTTCCAGCCCAACAGATATCTGGGTGCCCAGATCAACACCATCCCAAAGACCACTTACACAGACAAAAGATGTAAGATATAGCGGACGGACTCTGCAATTTATTGAACTAGTCTAAACCTATCTCTGATATTCAGTCCTTAGAGATTTCTGTACTGGATCGATTCCTGCAGTGGAGGGGTGAGAGGAAGAAGATAACTTAAGTGAAACTGCTTCTTAATGTCATGGATATGTTAAATCTGTATTTTCAAATTAGCCAGAATGGAAGGTTTCCTCAAGGGTGAAGTGGCCATTTTCTCCAATAGATTTCACAATAATATTGATTTATTCCTGACCTATGACGATTGCCGGATGCTGATCGATTCATGCCCTCTTGCTTGTTTAAGATACTAGAATACTGCTGAGCTGTCATGATCACTTGGGAGTTGGGAATGGTATTGGGTTAAGGGCACCCTAGTTTATATGCTACTTATCTACACTATTTGCCAATATGTGATGTCCAATATGAGGTGCAAAATGCAATATGGATACACATGTGGCCAGGGTTAATTAGTGGCACCAATTACTAATGTCCTTTTGAATCTTCCATACCAAGGATTCCTGTGAATCTGCTGTAGCAGAATGATTGGGTTTCTAATGAAATTTCCTTACAAGCGCACTTTGAAAAGTGTCTGAGCACTGCATGTGTTCATTTTAATTATCTGTGTGATCGACTTTCCGTCCTTGCAACCTAATGGTTCAGCTGGTTAAGGCTTTGCGTAGTTGAGCCACAGAGACCAAGGTGGTCCCAGATTTGATCCCTGCTCTGTACCTGATTTCAATTGGGACAGTGGAAAGGATGCTACAGTTGGCTGTAGTATCTCCAGGTTAGGGAAGGGGAAATTGGGCAAGGGTCCTCCGTCTGATCCAGTGACTTTCATTGGAAACTGTGTCAAGTGAGGATGGGATTGCCCTTCTCACCCCATTAGGTCAAATAATCTGCTGACACTCATTGTCTCGAGTCGCACAGTGATGCATGGTTACTTGTGTGAAGTACCTAGGGTGGTTAGTGCCTGTGGAACTGTACTGCAGCAAGGAGTTAGAGCATTCTGCGGCGGGGAGGGGGAGCAGCAAATTGATTGGAATTCTTTTTAAAAAGACCCATTTTAATCCTGCTATGCTAATAAAACTAGGTTATTATCGCAACTCTGCTTTCAAATATTTTTTTAAATCTGGCAGGTAGTAAGACAAGTTCTTTCGTAGGCTGTCAACTCAAGCCTATATCATGAAAAACTCTTTGTTGTATATATTGTACCATTCTAGATTCCTTTACGGCAAAGGCAGCAAAGTGAATGTTGTTACGATATTGATAACATTGTGATACCCATGTCATTGGTTGCCACCTCCAAGATCGAGAAGCTCCAGTATAAGGAAATCATTACACCAAGGTACACATTTTTTCCTCTTGATTCTATTTCATAAGAAACCTTGTATTACTATTATTTCTAGCAGGAAGAACAGCATTGGGGGGGGGCCACGTGAGTGCTCATGGTGTTGTGCATTGACACCAATGTTCCCTCTATCTTTTTTCGTGCGCGGTCCCTTTAACTGGCTGCGCGGCCCATTCAGCGTTTCGCACATGTGCGGTTTCTTCGATGTAAAAGCCAGTGAGCGGCCTGCACGGGACCTCCTGACCGCTGCGGGGGCCACGCAGCTTAGCAGGAACGTTGATTGGCACTTATTCAGTCTGTAACTTAACCTTTCATTACCATTGATCCTAAACCAGTCCAACTTCTTATGTGGTGAACAGGAGTAAATATAAAAAAAACTGAGTAGACTATAACAGATTTATTTTATGAGGGCATGATGGGGTTGGGAAAGAAACTACATAATGTTTAATTGAAAAGTGTATATACAGCTCACTAAAAGGATCATATTAATCTTATTTTTTTCTTGATTATAATTACTAATGACTGGTTAATTACATCTGGTTAATAATCATACTCATCACGATAAGGACAGCTAGCTGATCTCGACTGACCAGATTGGTATCTTCTGCTGTTCACAGCACTACCCACAATTGTATACAGTTTTGGGGAGATTATTGGTCAATGCTGTTTTATATAGTTCCTTCCTTACATTGTAGTACAAGAAACTCTTTATTAACCGGCACCCAAATATCCGGAAATCTCTCTTAACCGGCAAAATTCTTGAGTAGGTAACCGGGGTTTTCCTTCATTTCTCGTTTAAAATTAACTTTAAAAAAAACCCCGAGGCGTTTGCCTTGTATCGGAGCGTGTAGATTGGGAGGGGAATGTGCAGCCCGGGTAGGCAGCGGACACGACAGATGGTCAGCTGGCGGTCCCCGGGGAGACGGAGCTCCGAATGCAGGCGCATGTCAATGTGTACGGGGCTCCCGTACGTTGGGAGATATAACTCTCCGTTATCCGGACTTTTTGATTAACCGGCACCACGCCGGTCCCGTCGGTGCCGGTTAATAAAGAGTTTCCTGTAGTTATGGGTAGTGCAAAAGGGGAATATAGTCATCGAAAACAGTGGTGTCAAAGCTTTCTATCTTCATGGGTCACTTAGATACATATCACGGAACCTCGTGGGCTGCATAGAAAGTTTAAATCAATGTTCTCGTTAATTTACAGATACTTCTCGTTAGATATGGTCCACAGGCTATAGTTTGGTAATCCTGAGCTAAAACCTATCAATTTATCAAACTTTATATGGGTTTGTGATTAGTTTTTAGGAGTTAGACCAGAGATATTTTGTCCACTATTTGTCATGAAATCACAAACAACTGTATAAAGAACACATTTATAATTTTGCTACATGGGGGAATCTTCTCGCTGCTAACATTTAAGGCATTTTTTTGGCCAATTTTTTCCCCTCTTCTAGTGACTCAGTCACTGTCGCTACCTCATCATTCTTCATTTGTTAGCCTAAACAGTGAACATTGGCAGGCTATTCGATCATGAAGGGCATCACAGTGAAGCCTAATCTTATCACAGAGAGAGACACTCACTCCAGCAGGAGTCACTGGACAATGGTCAGAAGTGGGAGCCCTGACAGAGTTTCCCCAGAATGCTGATAGGATCATAGAATGATACAGCACAGAAGGAGGCCATATGGCCCATTGTGCCTGTGCTGGCTCTTTGAAACAGCAATCCAATTAGTCCCACCCCCCTGATCTTTCCCCATAGCCCAGCAAATGTTCCCTTTTGAAGAATATATCCAATTACCCTTTCAGGCAGTGCATTCCAGATTATAACAGCTTGTTGCATAAAAAAAATCTTTCTCCTCTCCACTGGTTGTTCTTTTGCCAAGAACCTTAAATCTGTGGCCTCTGGTTACCGACCCTCCTGCCAGTGGAAACAGTTTCTACCCATCTACTCTATCAAAACCCCTCAAAATTTTGAACACCTCTATTAAATCTCCCTTTAACCTTCTCTGCTCTAAGGAGAACAATCCCAGATCTTTAATCTCTCCACTGAACTGAAGTCCCTCATCCCTAGTACCATTCTAGTAAATCTCTGCACCCTCTCAAAGGCCTTGACATCCTTCCTACAGTGTGGTGCCCAGAATTGGACGCAGTACTCCAGCTGAGGTCTAACCAGTTATTTATGAAGGTTTAGCATAACTTCCTTGCTTTTGTACTCTATACCTCTGTTTATAAAGCGAAGTATCCCGTATGCTTTTTTTAACAGCCTTCTTAACTTGTCCTGCCACCTTCAAAGATTTGTGTATGTAGACCCTCGGGTCTCTCTGTTCCTGCACCCCCTTTAAAATTATACTGTAAAATTGCTGTTTAGTTTATATTGCCTCTCCACATTCTTCCTTCCAAAATGCATCATTTCACACCTCTTGCATTAAATTTCATCTGCCATGTGTCTGCCCATTTTACCAGTCTGTCTCTGTCCTCCTGAAATCTGTTACTATCCTCTTCACTGTTTACTACATTTCCAAGTTTTGTGTCATTTGCAAACTTTGAAATTAAGCCCTTTATACCCAAGTCCAGGTCATTAATATGTATCAAAAGGAGCAGTTAATACTGACCCCTGGGGGACACCACTGTATACTTCCCTCCAGTCTTGGGGGGGGGGAAACATTTGCCACTACTCTCTGCTTTCTGTCCCTTAGCCGATATTGTATCCATGCTGCCTCTGCCCCTTTAATCCCATGAGCTTCAATTTTTCTAACCGGTCTATTTTGTGGTACTTTATCAAATGCCTTGTGAATGTCAATATACACAACATTAACCACACTACCCTCATCAATCCTCTCCATTACTTCATCAAAGAACTCAATCAGGTTAGTCAGATACGATTTGCCTTTAACAAATCCGTGCTGGCTGTCATTTATCAACCCATGTTTTTCCAAGTGACGATGAATTTTGCCCCAGATTATTGTGTCTCAAAGTTTACCCAAAACCAATGTTAGGCTGACTGGCCTGTAGTTGCCAGGTTTATCTCTCTCCTTTTTTTGAACAGTTGTATAACATTTGCAATCCTCCAGTCCTCTGACACCACTCCCATATCCAAGAAGGATTAGAAGATTGTGGCCTCTGCTATCTCCACCCTTACTTCCCTCAGCAACCTAGGATGCATCCCATCCAGACTGGGTGACTTTTCTACTTTGAGCACTGCCAACCTTTTAAGTACCTCCTCTTTATCTATTTATATTCTATCCAATTTCTCTACCCCCCTCCTCCTTTACTGTGAAATTGGCAGCATCCTCTTGTTTTGTGAAGACAGATACAAAGTACTTATTTAGAACCTCAGCCATACTCTCTGCCTCCACAAGAAGATTTCCCTAATTGGCCCCACCCTTCCTTTGACTACCCTTTTACTGTTTATATGTTTATAAAAGACTTTAGTGTTCCCTAATTCTTTCAACAAAGACAGGCAATCGAGCCTGGGAGCATCTGCTCCTTTTGTCTCAATGCTACACTGAGTGGTGCCTTTACCCACTGACCCATCAGGGAAATTTCAGATTATTTTAACATTGGGCTGTCCTCACATAGCACATTCAGAAATGTCCTCTCGCTGTACTCTGCTCTTCCTCATTTAAGCTAGTTCCAGTGTGGGTGAGCTAACCAACACCACCAAAAACTGGTTACTGTTTGTGCATAAGTTGGCTGCCATGGTTGCTTGCATAACAATGACTGTACTTCAAAAGTAACTAATTGGCTATAAAGTGCTTTGGGACTTACTGAGGGCATTAGGCATTCTATAAATGCAAATTGTGCTTTGCTCTTTTGTCTACACTGTAAATCAATGGGTTTTATAGTCAGCACTGAAAGCAGCAGTTCGGCACACGTCTTTTTTTTGGAATCCTTTAGCAGCGGTTCTATAGTGATCTTTTTTTGAAGCTTGTGATGTTTTTCAATGTTCCATGACTTCCCGAGATGTGATGTCCTCTCCAAATGCAGCAAAGGGGCTTGACACAAGTCTTGTTTACTAGAAGGCTATCCTGATGATCGGGATGTCCACACTTCTTCCAGGTGCTGAGTGTACTTGGGTTCAGGTTCTGTCCAAAGGCACACCTCCAGCTCCAGCTGAGACAGGAGATCGATACTTTCAGAAACATCCCAGGTGCACTGCACAGGCTGAGCCTCACTTGTCCGGTCAGTGTGATGGTGATGTGCTCCTTCAGGGCTCATATAATCTTCATCATTAGTTACAAGCCTGCCTAACCTCTGCAGTCTGCATGGTGTCGTCTGAATGTTGATTACCTACTGTGGATCTTTCTCATTCTCCATAAATACAAAACAGCTGTATGTCTCACCTCTCAATTCTCTCTAGCCTGGTGCTATGTGAACCTGCTTTAGTTTGTGTATTCCATTGTTCTCATTGCTTTACTCCAAGTCTCAGTTCCTCGGATCAAAGCACTTAAGGGTGCAGTTCATAACAAGGTACAATGTTCCCAGGTGACCTTTTTTCCAACGATGACCGTTAATATTTGATTTGTATGTAGAGGTTGAACTTAGGGTGACCGTACAGAAACTAATCTAACTTGTTTTTAATAAATTTATATCAAATTGAGAACTAAACTTTTAAGAACTACAAGTATGTCAGATTTACTCACTCGCTTGTGCACACAGTTAAATATGCAGTTTTTATACCAATCGTTAAATGCCCAGACTAGCTGACAGTTAAAGTACAAGAAAGACTTGCATTTATATAGCACTTTTCATGACCTCAGGATGTCCCAAAGCGCTTTACAGCCAATGAAGTACTTTTGCAGTGTAGTCACTGTTGTAATGTAGGAAACGTGGCAGCCAATTTGATGTTGGTTGAGGATAAATATTGGCCAGGACACTGGGGAGAACTCCCCTGCTCCTCTTCAAAATAGTGCCATGGGATCTTTTACCTGAGATGGGAGACGGGCCATTGATTAGACGTCTCATTCTACATTACAACAGTGACTACATTTCAAAAGTACTTCATTAACTGTAAAGCGCTTTGAGACGTCCGATGGTCATGAAAGGCGCTATATAAATGCAAGTCTGTCTTTCATCCGAAAGTCAGCACCTCTGACACCTCCCTCCGTGCTGCACTAGAGTGTCAGCCTAGAGCACATGTACTGCATTCTGCTGGTAGCCGCAATGAAAATATTCAATGTCTTAATTTGATCATAACACGTGTTTAAAGTTCAGTATTATTTAAAGTAGAGAAGATTAAGGGGAGGTATAATAGAGGTGTTCAGAATCATAAGGGGCTGTGTTAGAGTAGATTGGGTGAAACTTCCCACTGGCACGTTGGTTGGACACAGATTTAAGGTCATTGGCGAAAGAGCCAGAGGCGAAATGAGGATTTTTTTCTCAGTGAGTTGTGATCTGGAATGCACTGCTGATTCAATGCTAAGTTTCAATAGGGAACTGGATAAATACTTGAAGGGGAAAATTTTGCTGGGCTATGTGGAAAGGGTAGGGGTGTGGGACTAATTGGATAGCTCTTTCAAAGAGCCGGCACAGGCACAATGAGCTGAATAGCGGCCTCCTGTGCTGTATCATTCAATGATTTGTGATCAAATCTGTTTTCCCTTGTATCAACAGCTGGCGAATTGTGGCCATCAAACCATTGAAGGAACTACAAGGGAAAGCGGTAGGTTTGAAGTGTACAGCAAATGTTGCAATAACAGTGTGGAATCGGCTTTTAGTGGCCACCCCTCATATATTAATCAGGCAAATAAGAGTGCTCAAGTTGCAGCTGTCAAATTGATTTAAATCAGTTGCATTTCCTATCAGTTGTACTGAGTAGTTTTGTGCTGGGATTCCCCTGGTTTTGCTTTCCAGCTCACTGTTTCCATCTGATATTGTATAGCATTGGTAATAGATGAACAGTGCTCTCAGTACTCACCAACATTTTAAAAACAGCTGATTTACTATCCTATATTACCCTATATAATCAGTTGTTTATAGACCTTTTGAGAACTTCTGGCCTCAGTATTAACCCCCCCCCCCCTGCCCCCACGACGGGTAGGAGCATGTTGTGTTTTTTTAAAAAATGGAAAACGCGTCCCCAACCCACCGTCTATGCGGCTGCTGCCATTTTCACGCCGGTGGGTTTCGTGGTGTGCGAGTGTCCTGCCGTGGAGAAGCGGACACTTCATTAACATATTTAAATCAGGCTTCCACAATGTAATTGGGAGCCTGATTTAAATTTAACAGTTGCCATGCAGGTTTCCCAGGGCTCGGGAAACCTGGCAGCGAAAGGAAGGCAGGAGCTCTGTCAATTTGATCCGCTACCGGGCGGGAAGCAGAAGGAAAAAATGAGTGGTCCTGCCGTTAAGTTCAGCAGGACATCTACTTCCCCAGCCTCGTCATGTTCTTCGGCCATTTTCGGCCAACCCGCACCGTCCCTGCCTCCCTGTAGATATCAGGGCCTCTGTGTATTTCCAGCATTTTCTGTTTTTATTTCACATTTCTTGCATTCACATTTTTTTCCTCTTGAAGTGCAGTGCAATCTTTGTAAAAGCATTTTAACAGGATTTATTTTAATTAGGGCCAAGATACTAGTTTCTGTTGGTCACTGTCTCTCTACCTTACTCACAGCTAGAAGACACTTCAGATGAAGCATTTGCTTTACGGCATAAAAAACATGAAGGAAGGGAGCAGGCAAGGTGGTCCCTCTGGGAGCAAAGCAGATGTCATCGAAGGGGCAACAGGCAGGTGTACTGATCCAACATGACATTACTTCTCGTGCGCGCTCTCTCTCTCTCTCTCTCTCTCTCTCTCATTATGGCACAAATGGTCTAGGAGTGTGTTGAGAATTGTATTTTAACAAATTAAATTACTTACACTATTTCTCCATATTCATTCTGTATTGGTACACTGTAAAAGGAATATGAAGTACTCTAATCTGGTGTATATTCTTTGACTATAATCTGCTTACTATTTTAAACCTGCCCTCAACACATTTCTTTCGAAGTTTGTACCATATATGGTCATACTTCAAACAATCTTTTTGTAAAAGTTCCTCTCCTGAAGCCATGACGGTGTGTGGGGACATGGGCGCTGGCAGCCTTTGGTACCTCACTGATGTGACCACCCTTCATGCGTGGGCCTACACAGTGAGTGTCAAGCTTTACTATCAAGCCCCACGCTCTCCTCACCTGAAATCTACACACAGTTGTTTTCCAGAATAGCTGTTGGACAATGAACAGGACCCCTGGGTGATTCTTCCCTTTCGAGCCTAGTTGTAGCAGTCACCTGTTGCTCCAGCTGTGATCAGCTAACTGAGCATAGAGCAAGAATCTAATTTGAGAACTTTCTAGTCATCCCAGTACTACACACGGTGGTAACTTATCCACGGTGTCATTGGGGAAGCTTTAAAATTCATCCTTAAAGGGCAGAAAGATCAACCAGTTGAAATTGTGGATAAGCTGAAACATCCCTTGGCACTATCATGGTCAGGGTTTTATTGAGAGCAACACGACGCGTGCTGCTATTGCTGACAACTGTTGGAGGCCTTTCTGGACCCCTAATGCTGTCTATCTGTTTAAGACTTTCATTATTTTCTCTTGGATGTTGCCATGCCACATAACATCTTTTTGCAAGTCAGGTCAATGGGCCTCTGTCAGTACCCCTCTAAGTAGACAGTGGAGCAGCGGGGGTGGCTCTCTCGCTGTGGAAAGTTTCTGTTTTCAGCTCTGATCTCCACACAATGGCAGAGCTGAAGAATGAGAACTTGTGGGAGTCAGGCCTACAATTGCAGATCCAACATACAACTGCTTTTAATTCCAACTTGGTCAGTTTTGTGTGGAGCAAGATTGTAGATTATGGAATAGGATTATTTTGTGATCTTGTATTTATTTGGGTGTCTGACAATCACTTTATTTTTGCTGAATTCATTGATGGAAAAAGTCAACAGAACCCAGCTGGTGCTCAACCTCCTGGCACATGGGCCTGTGAATCAGTGTCCAGATAGCCTGTGTTAGTGTGGGATACTCCCATAAACACCCTCATTGAAACACATTCCCACCATAGAGGGAAACCGCGCCACTAAATTGAAGAAATCTCCAGACTTGTTACCTTTCAAATACTACATCTGGGGGTATAGTTTGTACAGAACGTGCTCTGCCAGGCTTTTCTTCTGATTTTAAAATCAATGGTAAATACAGAAAATGTGTTTTGTAGCCTTTTGGCTTATCACTGCGGTATTTCCCTTTAGGTCATCATCCTTTAGTAAGAATAATGATGAGCATTTGAATCCTCACCTTCCACCTCCTCCAGATGGTGAAAACCAACTCGGCCTTTATAGCTCAGTGTGCTGTGTTTCTGAGATGGCACAGAGTGAAGAGACTCAGGAGTTACTCCTGGAGGGAGTGCCCGATGCAAAGGTAGGTAAAGTACAATTAAATGTTCCATTGCTTATAGTAGGTTGGAGAAAATATTTTCCTCTTATCTGTAAATGTAATCTTTGTGTTGTGTATCATTTGAGCCACGTAGCTACTTCCATTGTTTCTATTAGGCATTTGGCTTTGCAGTAAATCTGGTGATGCACGTTTCACTGTCCTTGAGTGTGTATTACTTCTCTAGTAACCTGGCTTTTACATAAGAAATAGGAGCAGGAGTTGGCCCTTTGAGCCTCCGCCATTTAATAAGATCATGGCTGATCTTCTACCTCATCTCCACTTTCCTGAACTATTCCCTTAATATTCAAAAATCTGTCGATCTCTGTCTTGAATATACTCAACGACTGAGCCTCCACAGCCCTCTGGGGTAGAGAATTCCAAAGATTCACCATCCTCTGAGTGAAGAAATTTCTCCTCATCTCAGTCCTGAATGGCCGACCCCTTATTCTGAGACTGTGAGCCCTGGTTCTAGACTCCCCAGCCAGGGGAAACATCCTCCCTGCATCTACCCTGTAAGAATTTTGTATGTTTCAATGAGATCACCCCTCATTCTTCTAAACTCTAGAGAATATAGGCCTAGTCTACTCAATCTGTCCTCGTAGGACAATCCCCCCATCCCAGGAACCTGTCTGGTGAACCTTCGTTGCACTTCCCTCTATGGCAAGTATAGCCTTCCTTGGGTAAGGCGACCAAAACTGTACACAATACTCCAGGTGTGGTCTCACCAGGGCCCTATATAATTGCAGTAAGACGTCTTTACTCTTCTACTCAAATCCTCATGTAATAAAGGTCAACATACCATTTGCTTTCCTAATTGCTTGCTGTACCTGCATGTTAACTTTCAGTGATTCGTGTACAAGGACACCCAGGTCCCTCTGAACACCAACATTTTCCAATCTCTCACCATTTAAAAAATACTCTGCTTTTCTATTTTTCCTACCAAAGTGGATAACTTCACATTGCTCCAAATTATATTCCATTTGCCATGTTCTTGCCCACTCACTTAGCCTGTCGATATCCCCTTGAAGCCTCCTTG
Source organism: Squalus acanthias (assembly GCA_030390025.1). Taxonomy (NCBI): domain Eukaryota; kingdom Metazoa; phylum Chordata; class Chondrichthyes; order Squaliformes; family Squalidae; genus Squalus; species Squalus acanthias. The sequence continues at coordinate 114,723,735 of CM059427.1, read as the reverse complement.
CATCCGCCTCACAACTTATATTCCCACCCAGCTTTGTATCATCAGCAAACTTGGATATATTACATTTGGTCCCCTCATCCAAATCATTGATGTAGATTGTGAATAGCTGAGGCCCAAGCATTGATCCTTGTGGTACCCCATTAGTTACAGCCTGCCAACCCGAAAATGACCCGTTTATTCCTACTCTCTGTTTTCTGTCCGTTAACCAATCCTCAATCCATGCCTAGTATATTACTCCCAATCCCATGAGCCCTAATTTTGTTTAATAACCACTTGTGTGGTACTTTATCGAATGCCTTCTGAAAATCCAAATACACCACATCCACTGGTCCCCCCTCATCTATTCTGCTAGTTAAAACCTCAAAAAACTCAACAGATTTGTCAAACACGATTTCCCTTTCGTAAATCCGTGTTGACTCTGCCCAAACCTATTATTATTTTCTAAGTGCCCTGTTACCATGTCCTTAATCATAGATTTGGTGACAGTTGATCGCCTCATTCTCTCCCTTTTTAACCCATGTGCTGCTGCTGTTCTCCCTTCATAATTCAACAACAACTTGTATTTATATAGCGCCTTTAACGTAGTAAAACGTCCCAAGGCGCTTCACAGGAGTATTTCAAGACAAAAAATTTGACACCGAGCCACATAAGGATAAATTAGGGCAGATGACCAAAAGCTTGGTCAAAGAGGTAGGTTTTAAGGAGCACCTTAAAGGAGGAAAGAGAGGTAGCTAGGCAGAGAATTCCAGAGCTTAGAGCCTAGGCAACAGAAGGCACAGCCACCGAAGATTGAGCGATTATAATCAGGGATCCTCAAGAGGGCAGAATTAGAGGAGCGCAGATATCTTGGGGGGGGTGGGGGGGGGGCTGAAGGAGATTACAGAGATAGGGAGGGGCGAGGCCATGGAGGGATTTGAAAACAAGGATGAGAATTTTGAAATCGAGGCGCTGCTTAACTGGGAGCCATTGTAGGTCAGCGAGCACAGGGGTGATGGGTGAACGGGACTTGGTGCGAGTTAGGACACGGGCAGCCGAGTTTTGGATGACCTCAAGTTTACGTAGGGTGGAATGTGGGAGGTCAGCCAGGAGTGCGTTGGAATAGTCAAGTCTAGAGGTAACAAAGGCATGAATGAGGGTTTCAGCAGCGGATGAGCTGAGGCAAGGGCGGAGACGGGCGATGCTATACTTCTATATATCCTTCTATTTCTTTCTTCCTCATGCACTTATCTAGTTTCCCCTTAAATGTATCTCTGCTATTCGCCTCAACTACTCCATATGGTAGCAAGTTCCATATTCTAACCAGTCTCTGGGTAAAGAAGTTATAGCATGTTAAAACACCTCCACCCCACAACAGTGAAGATATCTCCGTAATAACATTTTTATGGTACTTGGGTGGGCGGTAGAGAAGAAGAATTTTAAATGCGAGGTGAGGGGTGGAATAAAGTGAGCTGCTCAAAGGAGGAGAAACTGCCAGAGGAATAGGGGGACAGACCAAGATGTGATTTGGTGATGAGAGCCACACCGCCATCACAGCGGTCTGAGTGGGGCAAGTGGAGGAAGGTATAGCCAGGCGGGGAGGCTTCAGTTAAGGGTAAGGTGTCATCACCCCTCAACCAAGTTTCCGTCAGGGCCAGGATATCGATGCAGTCATCCACGATAAGCTCATGGATGGCAAGGGCCTTGTTCGCAAGTGAACGGACATTCTGGAGGGAGATGCGGAGAAGGTCGGTGATGGCTGCCCCACTGCCAGCGTCCACAGGGTCAGCGCTGGGGGGTTGAGTTGGATGGGGAGGAGATTGGCAAGATTTGCCCCCAGTGGGCGCGCTGGGCGGGAAGATTGGCGAGAGAGTAGGATGGGACAGTTGGGGTTGCTGCTCGTAAGGAGGCAGCGACGAGTGCCTCAGTGGGCCCTTCGTAGGATGCCGAGAGGCACAAAGGGAAGCTGTGGGCTTATCTAAGAGGGAGTCAAGCCTGGGACGGCGGCAGGAGAGTAGGAAGGTCGAAGAGTAATGATGGATTGGGATAGGGATTTGGGAGGGCAGTGTATCCGAGATATAATTCCATCTAAGCTAAGGTGACTTCATATATTAAGATCTGTTTAGCTTCCTGAAAAGGCTTTGCGCTTTAAGTAAATTGTGTAGATTTTATTTTAACATACCTTTTTAGACTTGACTTAATGGGGGAGAAATTCAGTATCGCCCCATTTGGGGCGCAATTATCGGCCGGGCGCAAAGATTAGCACCTGGCGCTGTTTATCGCCACCGACTGCAAACTTGACTTTAATCGCCCCTGGAGGTGATTGGAGCGCTAAATCAGGCGCTTCACACCTGTCTTAAGGCGCAAAGGCCGAGGAGCGAGGCGCTACCTCAGAGCGCTGGCGAAGCTCATGTAATGTCAGTCAGCAATGGAACACACACACAATGGCATAGGCCAGTTCTTAAAGGGGATGGTTAATCTTGCTTTCCATCCACATCCTGCTCATTGCAGCCTTGAATCTCGGCCTGGAGAGACCTGCACATCAAATCTGCTGGAAAGAACAATGGAGAGTACCAGGCAAAGAGCGGAGAGTACCAGGCAAAGAGCTCAGAGTGCAGCCCCCACAGTCTCTTCTAAATCGATACAAGGAATGGCAAATCAAAATGAACCTGCAAAGTGCTGCTCAGTACCCAAAACTCCTTCACACAGCGTTGAATCTCTCCAGAAGTCTGTCTCTCTCAGAATGCGTAGTTCAAAAATGGCACCAACAATAAAAGGCAGGAAGCGGTCACCTTTAAATAGCGCTCCCCCTTTCCCTTCATGACTGCAGAACGCTCCCCTCAACCTGTCGTTGCTAGCGTCAGGCGGTAAGGCAGGGGGCGCCACTCAATATCCGCTCCGGGGCGTTGCGCACTCGACTGACGTCACGATCTGCCGGCGCAGGAGATCGTGGCGGTAGTGTTTAGCGCCGCCGCAAAATGTCTAGTTAATTTCACGAGCGGCGCAAACGTCGCCGCGCCTGGGCGCTAGATTCTTTGCGCCCTCTTAAGGCGCTAACGGGCGGCGCAACCAACTGAATTTTCCCCCCAATGTATTTTAATTGCTTTTTTTTTAAAAAAAGGACTATTCTCATTTGCATAAAAGTTGTCCTATCGCTCACACTGTCGCCTGTGCTGTTCACCTTGTGAGCTGGTTTGAGGCCAATATCTAAGACTGCACATCTTCTGACTAACTATGAGCATCGCCATGGGAGATTCACTATTACTTAAAAGAAATTCTGCATCTTGTATGTCTGTCACACCTCAAATCTTTCATCATGCATACAAAGACTGAGTCATACTCGCATCTGATTGCTTCAAAAGCCATATTCATAAAACTGCAACAGATTACAACTGAGTACATACATAGAATTACACAGAATATACAGCACAGAAACAGGCCATTCGAGCCAACAGATCCGTGCCGGTGTTTATGCTCCACACGAGCCTCCTCCCACCCCTCTTCATCTAACTCTTATCAGCATATCCTTCTATTTCTTTCTTCCTCATGCGCTTATCTAGCTTCCCCTTAAATGTATCTCTGCTATTCGCCTCAACTACTCCATATGGTAGCAAGTTCCATATTCTAACCGCTCTCTGGGTAAAAAAGTTATAGCACGTTAAAACAAGTATATGGCTTGACCTCCTACTGTTATAAAACAGTCTTTCCTCTGTTCCGCCCTAAAGATATGTCAGAATTTATATAATTAAATCATACCAATTAAAGTATGTAATGTTTGACTATTTTCCAGACTCTAGGATGCTCAATATAATTTTTTTATACAAATGTTTATTTCTACCCCATTCCTTTAATTTACAGTAGATGAAACAGTTTGAAATTTTGTGCCCAGAATGGTAATATTCCTATCGAGTCAGGTGTGTTCACAGCCCAGTGGAGCAGTCTGCCTAATGGCAGAATTCCTGTTTAATTCTCCATGTGATACATTGCAGATCACAGCTTGGTTGTCTGAGGTGATGTTTTGCCTGAGAGAAAGAGGTAATGAAAATTAAAGAGTGCATCTTGGAGCTTGCACACTGTCTTGGTTGGTCAGTGGTGAGAGTCAAGATAATGGAAGAATATCTTCAACTTAATCGCTCCTTAAAAGTAAATGGAACCAAGCTGATTGGTCCATAAGATACAAGATACACTAGAATTGAGCTGTGAGTGAAGATAAATTTTGCTTATTCTCCCAAGGGAGCTGTTAGAGTGTTATTTTGTAAAAGTATGTAAAAAGCAAATAAGCCATCAGAATTTCATTGCCTTTATCAGACATTCTCTGTCCAGAAATATCCCTGTTTCCAATCCTCCTAAAAGCTGTGTTATTGGGTATAATTTACCAGGAGTTACACACCGTCTCCCCCCCCCACCAAAGATCCTTTTCCTTTAAGACATCACATAGTATGACATCGTGTGTGTATCCTGGATACAGTATCAAGCTGTGTTGGTGCTAGGGAGAGAGACTTTGATTAGTGGTCATTTTGAATAGTTTGAGATAAAATAGCAAATTGAAACATAAACTGAAAAAATATAAGCTGCTGGACTGTAAAGAATGGGTAGTGCAGATGACAGGGCGTGTATGGAGAGAGATGGCGATGGTTTGTTATGCAGCAGATGAATCTTTAATGCAGTTCATTTTCATTTGTGCACATTAATACAGTGAGGGAGCAGGTAAAGGATTAAAACAGTGAAGGTTGATCATTCAGTGCTTTTCCATGAAGTAATTCATTGTTTACAGTGACAGACCTGCCAGGATGAAGGCAGCTTTTCTGGGTGGTTGCTCAGGTGTCAAGTTTTGCTGGTGATAATGTAAATGTCGAGTCAGAGAGAAGGAGACAGCCAGGTCCAGAATTGAGAAGTAGAAGTGCTAGTGGCAGCTGATGGGACATGGAATAGGCACTGCTGAAACGAGCACTTGCTGTATGACACTGCACAAGGTGAAAGTTACCAAAGTACAGGTTGGACTTTACATCAAATTAGAGTTCTTCAACATGGAGCATAATTTATTAAGACATGTTAAAACACTTTTGGGATAAAATTTGGACAATTTAACCTGCAGTAAAGTAAGAAACATTCTTCCTGTCTCTCTCACCCTCTTGAGCACATCACTTTTGGAATTCAAAATATGCCCAGCCGATTAAGGCATCAGGCGTATTTATTGTGAAGGAATGACATGTGAGGTCATACTCGATGTGAACAGTTACTCTGTGGCACTGCAACTTCACCAGTGAGGCGGGTTTAAAATGTACAGAAATCAAATAGTTTTGCTGCAGAGCTTCAGGATTTTGTGTGTGTTGCTCCTTGTGAACATAATATTGGAGAATAACGTGCAATGGAAAATATATAAATCAGACATAGCTTTATCTGTAATGAGAACTGTCCTTTACTGCAGGTCGTTCTACCATGGAATTGTCGTACTTTCCCTCTAAGTGATGAAGAGAAAAAACGCTTAACTCATCCAGAGGTGGTTGTAGCTGATAAAGGCGGCCCCAGGCCACTCACAAGGTCATACTCAGCACTCAGTGAGAACAGCCCAGCTCATAACCAGTCACCCTGTGGCACTGCACCTTCAGAGAGAGTGCCATCTACTGGACAGATAAATGCTGAAGAAACACAATATAAACACTCACTCCGGGGACAGAACAGTGCGAAGCAGTAGTGCCAATAAACCTGGGGTTTATTTAGCAAACAGAGAGAATTATTGGATGATCATAAGGTGATATTGCAGTAATTTTTGTTATTTCATTTTGTTTGAATGTAACTAACTACCTTTGCATCATTATTTTCTTTTGCTAATTTACTCCTTTCCCCTCCTGAAGATGCAGACTCCGACAGGGGTGCAGCTTCATGGATGGGAGTGACCTGCCAGTACTTCATCTAAGTGGTTAGAATTCATGCAGCGGCTGAGGCAGTGTTCTAGACTATTTACTTGTGGAGAGCTGGCTCCTGCCTTCAACTAATATCCACATGGGCATTTTTCAGCAGGAGTTTCCGGATAGCAATCAGGAGCTGATTTGTTTTTCACTTTAATTTAGGACACAGAGCTAATTGTAATCCCCCACTGCTGCCCCAGCAGAGATCAGGTCAGGAATTGAACCTGGGTTTTGCCTGTGTTTTCCTTCAGCAGTAATGCTTTAATATCAGGTTGCACATGTCGCGAGAGGCACAGTTTATACACCTCAAAGTTCAGGCTGAGTTTCAGCTGATTGTGTTGATTCTGTTGAGGTTTTTCTCTAGTCCTGCTACAAAATTCCAGGCAGCAGATTCCAGTTAATCTGAACGCAAGTAATCCATATCAGAGCAGCCACAAAAACCTAGATTCCAAGCCACTACTAAATTATTTCAACTCTGCTATCTCCTGACTCCTATGCCAGATGTAAATCTGGACGATCCTCTTAACGGTTTGCAGTGTGTTGAAAGAATGGAATGCAGTGTGGTGCTTGGGGTTGCAGTACAGTTTCTGTACAACTGGCGCCAGTTGACTTTATGCAGTGCTGCAGTTTTTCTCAGCGACCATGTTTATTTTCAGGATATAACAGAATGATGTGCCTGTAAAGATGCCTCTGAGTCCCAGTTGGAAAAGCAGACCTACAACTCGGGGAGTCCACACACTGGAAAACAGTTCCTAGCAATTTTTAAACCGTCTCAAAATAGGAGTCCTTCATACTAACAATACACCCCTCTCCCCCCTTCTCTTTGTAAAGTTGCAAACTCCTACCACTTCATCGGAGAAAATAAAAAAATTGTTTTAATTTATCTTAACACTCCTGTGAACTGCAAGTTCATTCCACAATCTTGTGATTTATGTGTGTGTCCCAGGGCGCTATGTCATTGCCAAAGGCATACTGTTACATGACTAGATTGCATTTTGTTTGTTGGCAAAATAAACCTTCAAGGTTTCCTACCTGTTGGTGATATGTCTGAATAACTTGTGCATCTTGAGAATTGTTTGAACCATATGCATATAATTAGGAAGTTACCTTTAATGTATTTGGGAAATGCACGTTATTAAATACAGCTCTGCAGAAAATCCCACTAAAAACATGCACATGGTCCAAATTGCACAATGGGCAAGAAGGTTTTTCATCTACCTTCGAGTTGTGGTTAGTATTTGTTACTTCGTGGAGGGATGTTAGAGGCCAAACCTAATGAAATGGTGTCTGCAATTGAGACGACTAGCATGAATGTCTCTCTTCCACTACATTGATTTCTTCCCCCCCCCTCCCCCATAGTATCGGCTCCTGCTGAGGTACCAATCCAAGGACACTAGCAGCCTTCTGGCACCTCATCCACTTGGCCATTCTTCACACATGAACCTAGACGGTGACAGCAGGCTATTCTACTGTAAAATGCATCACAGCTGAGCTCGATTCTGTCCTCACCAGCACACACACACACCTGCATGTGCTTCCCAGCAGAGGGGAAACTGTGCCTGATTATTCACTTCCTTAACCCAGGGCTGCTGAGGTCATTACATCAGTTTTCCATTTGGGAATAACCTGAAATTAACTCCAGTCAAATAATAAAGATCAAAGAGGAGAATGGCCTTAAGTTTCTGAATATGTTTATATCCTGTTTTCAGTCTTGATCATATTTACTTGTTTAAATACAACTAATCCTTGCATTTCCTATTTTCTTGCAGACAGGCATTAAATTGAAGCCATTACCTTTGGTATCAAATGACACCTGCAATCCTGTAAGCGTTTGGGCTGATTTGATCTCAATATTAAAATGCAACTCGGCAAAAGTTCTGAACCAGAGGTCACACAAAGAGCTGCAATGTTGGATGTTTGCATTAAGGGAAATGAGTGTGGATTATATTAACACAGTGCCAGCCTGAAGTGGTCATGTAGCCTCAATGAGAACAGCAGTATCCAAACATGTAAGCATTTCTTAATCTACTGGACACTCTGCATCCTAAGATCATTTGACCAGCAGCTGGCTCTGTGGTCCTAACAATTAGATCAAGAGAAAATGTATGTAACTGTATTTGTGTTGTGGAATTGTTCCAAAACTGCTCGTTTTGTTTTCTTTTCACACCCTGTTGCCTTCTGTTTACTTTTTAAAAAGTAAAGTTATTTTAGTTATAAAAAAATATTTTTCTGTCATTGATCTCTCGTGCACAAAGGATATACCCTGGGCAGCTGTGCTGCAAATCTGAAGGAGAAACCGGAAATGTTGTAAATACTCAGCCTGTCGAGCAGCACCTGAGAAAGGCAGGCTAATGTCTGAGGTCAGACCGGATCACCAACTGAAACCTTAATCAGAGCTGCTGTGTATTTCCAGCATTTTCCATGTTTACTAATAAAGTCATAAGTGGCTTACAGTTAGCCCCATAAGTTATTAAAGTTTTCAATTTTAACCAGCTGCACCTTGTGTAGCAAGGAAACTAATTTCAAACTCTCTTCTGGTGCCTGTTTGTCATTGTAATAACCTAACTTTGGAAATAACATTAGTGCTACACACCAAAGCAATTCATAGCCAACATTCATGCCTGCATCATAGGAACAGGAGTAGGCCATTTTTCCCCTCGAGCCTGTTCCGCCATTCAATGAGATCATGGCTGATCTGCGATCTAACCCCCTATACCCGCCTTTGGCCCATATCCCTTAATACCTTTGGTTAACAAAAATCTATCAATCTCAGATTTAAAATTAACAATTGACCCAGCATCAACTGCAGTTTGCAGAAGAGTTCCAAACCTCTACCACCCTTTGTGTATAGAAGTGTTTCCTAACTTCACTCCTGAAAGGCTTGGCTCTAATTTTTAGACTATGTCCCTTAGTCCTAGACTCCCCAACCAGCAGAAATTGTTTCTCTATCTTATCCGTTCCCCTTAATATCATAAACTTGGATCAACTCTCTTTTTCCCCCTCCATTCCCCATCCTATGTGCAGTGCACATTTTGTTTATGATAATTGTGCATGGGAGGAATAGACACATACAGACTATTGGTGAGCAGCTGTTCTTCCCCAGTCCAGAGATGTTTTAAATGTGCTTTCCCCCCCCACACTGCGCACACATCATATTCAGCCAGATCCTCCTAGGATCAGTTCCCTTTCTGCACACACCAAAGGGGGAATTAATGGCAGATTCCTGCTTTCCCTTCTGCAGCTGTCATGAAGCCTGATGACATACCATTTCTCGAGGAACATATACAAACAGGAGTAACCCATTCAAGCAGATCATGGGTGATCTGTTGCACGATAGCCCTTGATACCCTTACCCAGCAAAAATCTATTGATCCTTAATAATCAGATGTCACTATTAATTTCACACTTGGATTTTTTTCTGCAAGAGTTCTTTGTCATGTGTGAAATGAGAAATTTGAATTGAGATCAGTTTTTATTTCAAAGTAGAAACATCATTTTAACAAAGCATTACTGCTGAGTTAGCTCAAGGGCAGGAATAAGGTGATGGAATCATTGACAAAATAACACTCCACTTCTGGTGCTTAAAAATTCTATCATCAGTGGTGACCAGCTCAGAACTATGCAAAAACCATGTCAATCTTTAGCCAGCTGAAGCCCAGAAGTGTAAACAGTCAGCTTTCACAGTACAGGCCCTATTTCCCCAATGGACCATGAAAGCCCAGACAAGCCAAATTAACAATTTCAAAGTAAGATTTTAAAAATGTAGGGGGAAAAATTTGGTTGCTTTGCGCCTCCCATTAGCACCGTGCGGCGCCACCAACGCCTCCCATGAAATTCAACGGGAGGTTTGCAGCAGCCGTAACAGTTAGCGCCCCGACGATGAAGTCATCGCCGTGAATTGCGCCCCGGCCGCGATCTTCGGTATCGCCCCGATTTACCGCTGGACACCATGAGATGAGGTGCCGGGCGGCCATTTTTGTTGCTGGCCGCCTCAGCAGCCCCCCCCGGCGGAGTGCCGGCTGTGCTCCGTGAGCCCGGCACTTCTCCGGTGTTGGGCTCTCTTGCCGGCACTCCGATGCCTGGTGGTCCAGCTGGGTCGCGCTGTGCTAGACCCTTCCCCTTTAAGGGGAGGAAGGCCTGCAGTACCGCGGCGCGACGTGGCGTTGCAGCACGTAGCGCCGTGATATTCCCTCGCAGCGCCCTGCTTCCCTCATGGGGCGCTACCGATTAATTTCAGCCACAGGGGCGCTAATTTTTTCGGGGTGCTAAAGACTCAATTTTCCCCCCGTAATGTTTTAGTTACATCATCTGATATGAGAAACTTTAATACTTGCTTCAGCGGTTAGTGTGTCTGAATTCCCTTGACTTGCTGGCAATTTAAGGATTAATTTGTGGTCACCAGATATGATTGTAAGGACTCAATCTTCCTGTTGCAGTCAGGCCAGTTCAAAATAAGGCTCAGATGAGGCTGGCTCAAATTGGTCCAAAATGACTAGTTTTAATAGTCTCTAGAAATTAAAGCTTTACAGACATGACAAGATTGGACAGCAATGTCTGTTCCTCCATAACTGAATTTGTACCTGAAGCCTCTGCTCCCCTTGCAGAACTAGAGTTGGAACACCTATGTGGATAGTTATGGTGAAATTATTGCAGGTTAAAATCTGATGACAAATGAAGGAGGGAGGAAAGCTTCCACTGATTAGTCTTGGAGTAAATCTACCTCCTGCAATCAGTAATTTTACCAACACAGTGCAAGTTTGTACTTACATGGAGGTAAAATCCTCCCTCCCACACACTGAGCTTTAAAGCGCAAAAGATCCAGTGATTGATAGATCTTTCATATGACATGGCAAGCAATGCCGCTGGTCCTCTGCTGCCCAGTCCCATCAGTACCAGAAAACATCTTTATGCTGTGCAATGTGCACACAGCAACATGCTTACTCATTCTTTCCCAAGATTGCAAAACTGGGATTCTTTACTTCCACCAGTCATCCCTTACCCCTACATGTAACAGACTGTTAAAACCCAACCTTGACTAAGGCTGATGATTTAGCATATGTTAAAGTTTTAGACATTTTAATCTTTCTACATCAAGGGATATAGAAAGGTACTGCATTAACCCTGGGGAACCAATCTCACATCTCTAGATGTGTTGGGAGTAGTTCACCAATTTCCAGTTAAAGTTAGCACTCCATTATCAGTATTTAAAATATGGCACTCAATATTTGTGCTACATTGAATTTGTATCCCTAATAAACACAGATGTCACCAATAATAAATTCATACCTAACATTTGTGCTGCACAAAGGTTCCACATTTGATTCCTGCTCTGTGCCCAGTGAACTGATCACAGCTGGGGCATAACAGAATTCATGGGTGCTGTGATATCAACGCGCATCATCTAGCCTCACACATGACTGGTGACTTGGGCAAAATACCAGAACCAGTGGGCCCGTGGCCCAGTGAGGAGCTAATGCCTTGAGCAGGGAAGTATTGGTGAAAGTTCTACCTTGCTGGAAAACTGCCTCACTTAAGGAGAGTTTGATCAGTTCTTTACAAAAATGATGAAAGATTAAGTGAGGTGGTGCTGGGGCCACAACACTTAACTTTTTAGTTGAGATATAAAAAGGAAAAATACCTCTCCAGTTCCTAGCACAAACCCATAGTCAAGTCCAAAACTAGGGTCTTCAATCTAAACAAAGCAAACTACGTAGGTATGAGGGGGCGAGTTGGCTAAAGTAGATTGGGAAACTACATTATGACGGTAGACAAGCAATGGTTAGTATTTAAAGAATTAATAATTTACAACAAATATACATTCCTTTAAGGCACAAGAATCCTACAGGAAAAGTGGTTCAACCGTGGCTAACAAGAGAAGTTAAAGATAGTATTAGATCAAAGGAAGACACAAAAAAAATTCCGGAAATAATGGGGAACCAAGGGTCTAGAGAGAATGAGGAACGTAAAGAAATCAGTATAAGTAAAGACATAGTACTAGAGAAATTAATGGGACTAAGTGGTGACAAATCCCCTGGACCCGACGACTTGCATCCTAGGGTTTTAAAAGAGGTAGCGACAGAAATAGTGGATGCACTGGTATTAATTATGTTATATTAATCTTCCAGAATTCCCTAGATTCTAGAACAGTCCCCAAGGTTTGGAAGGTAGCAAACATAACCCCGCTATTTAAGAAAGGAGGAAGAGAAAAAACAGGGAACTATAGGCCAGTTAGCCTGACATCAGTAGTAGGCAAAATGCTAGAATCTATTATTAGGGATGTGGTAACAGGGCACTTAGAAAATCATTAGGCAATAGACTGGTTCCTGGGATGAGGTGATTGAGTAGACTAGGCCTATATTCCCTAGAGTTCAGAAGAATGAGAGGTGATCTCATTGGAACATAAAATTCTTAAGGGGCTTGACAGGGTTAATGTGGAGAAAATGTTTCCCCTGGCTGGGGAATCTAGAACACGGGGGCCAGTCTCAGAATAAGGGGTCGGCATTTAGGACTGAGATGAGGAGAAATTTCTTCACTCAAAGGGTTGTGAATCTTTGGGCATCCACAGCTCTCTGGGCTAGAGAATTACAGTCGTTGAGTATATTCAAGACAGAGATCGATACATTTTTGGGAACTAAGGGATATGGGATTAGTGCGGAAAGGTGGAAGATCAGCCATGATCTTGTTGAATGGCTCGCAGGGTCAAATGGCCTACTCCAGCTCCTATTATGTTCTTATATAAAATGGAGCAAACTTACTGGAGCTTAATGAACAACATCAGTTCATACAAATACTTCCACATTGTAATATGTGCCAGAGATACATCTTTATTCAAACCAGAAAAGGCATTGAAAGATAAGAGTTTCAGCCACAGAAAGTGATGTTATTAAATATTTGCAGAGTACCGTGCCAACAATGATCTGAACTTCCACACTGTTTCAGTTTGTTGCAAAAACGATATTAGTTTAATACAACAACCGTTTAAGTTCATATCCAGCAGCAGCAGAGTTGTCTAGAGTAAACCTAGATTTGCATTAACATTTCACCTGTCCAGACAGCGCTTCTGAATAGCTTCCACACAAACATTTCGGAGCAGGTTCATCACAGATCTCGGATCATCACTCTTCATGACTGCGCTGCCAGACACGATCATGTTTGCTCCAGCCTGAAAGAATTTCAGGTTTAATATCACACAACAAAGTCAATGTTTGTGAAGCGCTACGCTTCCTGTTGATAAATCTGCATTCTGCAGTTTGTTGAACACCAGTAAAAATCACCGTGACACTAAATATCCCTAGATTATAATATGTCTTTATAATCAATATAGGAAGGTACTGTACTTTAGAAATGAGCACTGAAGGACTTGTACCTCCCATCAGTTCTACAGTGTAGAGGAAATACAGGTATGGGTGTGTAACTTAAGTAACTTCAAGCTGTGTCTTGTGCAAGTGTATAATTGTTAAAAGAAAACAAAAGGGAAGGAAGGATGTCCCAAAGCACTCCACAAAGTATCTTTGAAGTGTAGTCACTGTTGTAATGACGGAAATTTGGCAGCCGATTTGTGCACAGCAAGCTCCCACAAACAGCAATGAGATACACAACACAATCTGTTTTAGTTATGCTGGTTGAGGGATAAATCTTGGTCACTGGACTGGAAGAACTCCCTGCCCTTCGCTGAATAGTGCCATGGAACCTTTTACATCCACCTGAGAGGGCACAGTCTCTCAGTTTAACGTCTCAACCATCCTGAAAGTATCCGATTTTGTGTTTTAAATAAAACCAGCATGTCTTGAATTGAAAGTGTAAAGATTTTGTACGGAAGGTAGAACTAGAGAGCGTAAAAGGTGCACGTCAAAGCAAAGCTCCCCTGATGTTGCAGTGTGGAAAGGCTCTTCATGAGCAAGCAGAGAGCCATGCAGACTAGAAGCTTCCAGAGTCAATTCTTGCTCTGTGCAGTGTTAGCTGATCTAGCCAGGGCAGCAGTTCAGGTACTACAAATGGCGGAGTGCTCCTGGGCTAGGGAGAACAATCACCCTGCTCCCAATTACTACCCAGTGATTCACTGCGGTAAAATGCATCTGTGAATGTTGGATGCAAACAGGAGCAGTATTATCTGTGGTTCCCCTCAGCCTGCTGACATTCACTTTCTAGGCTCACACATTAAGATTTAAAGAGCGAGGTATCAGACAGCTACCAACACCCATAGAACTATATACTGTACCAGCAAGGTTAGCACCTTCAGGAGAGGACAGGAAAACAAGGGAGCCAATCTGTTGCTACACCCATGTCCAGATACTCAGCCCGTGTTCTAGGTGAAGGATGGCATTGAGAAAATGTCACAGATGGCCAGTGGGCTTGTAAAAAGGGGGACAAAGGAATTTGATCCTGTTGAAGCAATTATACATCACAGATTCTGTGCTAGATTTCATTTGCATTAGGGTGAAATACCTCTGCACATTTATGAATAGTATCCAGTCCCACACCTCCATCAACTTCAATATCCAGAGAAGGAAACTGTGTCCTCAACCAGTGGACCTAAAACAAAAGTTAATCAAGTTGCTTTCTGTTTCAAAACTCTTCCACAAATTGACAATCAATAGGGGGGGGAACATTCCAGCCAAGGTGTCCCACAGTTAAATGGAAACAGACCTGTAACTGGTATACCAAGATATTCTACACCTGCATGGGGATAGAAAAGAATGCAAAGAATTACACTGCAATTGATTAATTTAAGCAGAACTGTGCTGCTGCACCCAATACAGTAGAACAAACCTGTCCCAGCAGGAGCTATCTTATCACTGCTTTGCACATTAAACCGATTTCTTCATTGATCAAACAGTGCAGCAGGCCACAAAATACAAATAGTTTAAAGCATATCAAAATGGAAGTTTTACCTTTGACATCATATCACCCATGAATTTCTGACCTCCAAACCCAGGCTCCACAGTCATCACGAGGGCCATGTCGATCTGATTTGCCCATGGAGCCAAGTCTTCTACAGTTGTTCCTGGTTTAATTGCCAGCCCCACCTGAAGAGGAAGAATACAATGTACTACATTACCAGTATGATGGTCACATCATGCGGGTCTCTGCCCTTTACATCAGGTTTTGAAACCTCACTCAGCTATTAATGTGTCCATTCAGCAGTCAAGGAAAGCTTGTAGAACTAGGAAGCACACGGAGTTAGAACAAGCCCTTTCACTATTGGGAGCTGACAGAGACACAACCCACACTGATAGGATGGGTTTCCTCTGGCAGATATAGGGTCTGAATTTGGGCATTTTCAAAACAGTTCCTGGGGGGACAGGAAACATTTGACTGTATAAAACTGTCCAAAATTCTGTTTCATTTGGGTTTAAATAAATTCCAAATATGTTTTTATATAAACCATTTTTTCTGCTCATCAAAGTGAAGTACACAGTTAATATAAGCCAATGGAAGACTTTCTCCTTTAAGGCATCCAGCACCATCTTCAGCCACTCCCAGGTCAGGTACAGCACAGTTAAATGTAGAATAAAGCTTAGTACCAAACTAGAGGCAGTTTGCAGGCTCATGTCCACTAGAAAATGGCCTGAGATCAGCTAAACTCATTTCACATTGGATCTTTACAACTAGACAAGACTTTCACCCATCAAGTGCAGCTCCATGTCCCAGAAGTGAAAGGCCAATATCTAACCTAGAATTACATAGAATCATAGAAACTTACAGCACAGAAGGAGGCCATTCGGCCCGCCGTGCCTGTGCTGGCTCTTTGAAAGATCAGTTGTGCTTCGTCCCACACCCCCGTTTTTTGTCCGTAATCCTGTAAGTTCCTCATCCTCCAGAACCCGTCCAACTCACTTTTAAAATTATTTATGGAATCAGCTTCCACCACCTTTTCAGGTCGAGCGTTCCAGATCCTGACAACTCTGTGAAAAGATTCTCCTCATCTCCCCTCTAGATATTTTGCCAATGATTTTGAATCTTTGATCTCTGGTTATTGACCCACTCGCCAGAGGGAAAAGTTTTTCTCTACCTACTCTATCAAAACCTCTCATCATCTTGAAAACCTCTATTAGGTCACCTCTTAACCTTCTGTTATAAAGAGAATAGTCCTAACTTTTCCAACAACAACTTTGACAACGACGACAGCAACAGCCACCATTTAACAGCACATACACAGTAATGCCATATTGCCACCCCACCGTCTCAAATCATGAGACAATCAGACAGGGTTCTATACAAGTTTAACATAACTTCTGCTTTTGAATTCTATTCCTCTAGACATGAGCCCGTGCTTTATTTGCACTTTTATGGCTTTTTTAAACTGCGTTGCTACTTTTAATGATTTGTGAATCTATACCCCTAGATCCCTTTGCACCACTACCCCATTTAGACTCTTATATTCCCCCTAATAAAAAAACCACCTCACACTTATCTATATTGAAATTCATTTGTCATTTACATGCCCATTCTGCAAGTTTGTTTATGGTAGAATTAATTAAAAGCTTTTAGTTCATCATGTACAAACTCTATTTAATAAAAAATTACTTGTCAGAAATAACTGGGATATAAAAGAAGTGCATAATAATGCATTAACACTTCAGAAACGTCACTCAGTCATACGGTTATGCATCGACAAACAATCCAAAAGCCCAAGGTGAGCTGAAAGAGGAATATCTATTCGTGCAATTAGTATTAATTTTAAAGTTTTCAATGTATTAGCCCATCCCTCATGTCACTATAGCAATGGCTGCATAAGCAGCAGGAGCAGCGGCTTTCCTATGGCGCTGACGTGCTGGACATCCACATAAGTGATTAGAATATTAATCACAATGCAACCAGACAACCAACAAATATAAAGTGCTGTAGTTCTTTAGTTCACAGTATTAAAAAGAATTGAACAAAATGGGTATCCGTATTTCCAACTTCAATCACTTCCATTAATAAACGTTGTCTTCTTGAACCAGCACACCCACCATGTAACATGTCAGAAATACAGCACTTATTCACAAGTGCAGAAAAACACATACACAATTTGCGTCACCGAATTAAAAACAAAAAGCAGGAAAAGCTATGATTTAACAGAAATAAACGTTCATCTTTCTTCCTGGACAGGGAACCAGTCAGACTGACTTGGAAATGTTTACAGATATGGTGACATAAAGATGTTAATTTACGAATTTCGCTTCTAATGTTTTTCTCAAACATTCTCCACGATATTAATCCCTGCTCTTATTACAAAAGGTGTCGAATTATTTTAGGTACTTCGCAATTAATTAGCGGGAAACAAACTTCATTGTACTCTCAATTTTTAATCTCCTATTTCAAACATTTATACCAAATCAAAATTGTACATTATCAGTTTAATCAAGTGTTTTCTGTGTCTTTCTCAATAAACAAAAATAGTTTCTTCTAAAGTAGCTTCCTGCAATTTTTATACATCATTACATAACTCGTGTGTCTATTAACACTCCACTAAATGTTCAAGTGGAAATCTATATTTACATTATTCCTGTTGGGACTATAGAACAACAGACAAAATAAAATGGTTTGCGTTTTTCCCCTTTTTTGGTTCTCTTCCTAAACGTCTTAATGATATTTTTTAAAAAGTCAATAAAAGTAATATGTAACTCCTACAAATCCTCCCCCCTCCTCAACAGCATGGTTGCATGTCTGTGTAAAGCTACTCACTTCACGCGATCATTCAAAATCAAATTGAGAAATTTCAATTTTAAAACGTTTTAAGCATTTCAGAGCCTCTTTAAAAGCATTTGGACTGCAAGACCTGTTTGAAATTTGTTTAGATGAAAGGAAAATTGATTTTTGTTTCTGTTTCTTCCAAAATCATATTCTAAACTTAGGGGGAAAAAGAGTGTTTTTAACACACATTTTTTGTGAAAAGTTCGTTAAAAATCTTTAAATTCTTTCAAGTCTTGTTGCAGCTTTGACCGAAGAAGTTGCTCTTTCCCTCTTCAATGCTGTAATTAAAGATACAACAACAAAAACTAATTCCATACAGAGCTCAAATAAGAAAGTGAATAAAGTGGTTAAACTTCCTAAGGAGGCGGTGAGGTTATCGATCCCCAGCCTTGGTGATGAGTTGGGATCAGTTTTGGAGAAGTTGTTTCCTCTTTTTCTGCTGCCATTCCCTCCGTCTCTCACAGACTCTGAGGTACAAACAGGGGCACAAACCTTTTTCCCCTCTCTCATAACATGATTTAAATAACCCTGGTAGACTCTTTCAAAAAGGAGACAACACCGGGCAAAATTTAACTGGAACTTACTGGACATGCAGCACTTTTTCCAGCTTTAAACAATTTTCCGAATGGTAAAAATTTTTTCCCCTCATTTTTGTTTCACCAGAGGCCTAAAAATTGTTTGCTTTAGCCTCCTTTCAGCGGTCATTGTACATGTACATGTGCGGCGCCTCCACCTGTGTTGTTCCAAAGTGGGGCCGCCGCTCAGTCCTCGGTAACGGACGACATGCATGTGTCAGGACCCTCACCCCTCCCTCTTTCTCTGTCCCTCTTCCAGTCTCTCTCTCTCGCCTCCAGTCTCTCTCTCTCTCTCTCGCCTCCAGTCTCTCTCTCTCTCTCTCGCCTCCAGTCTCTCTCTCTCTCTCTCGCCTCCAGTCTCTCTCTCTCTCTCTCGCCTCCAGTCTCTCTCTCTCTCTCTCGCCTCCAGTCTCTCTCTCTCTCTCGCCTCCAGTCTCTCTCTCTCTCTCTCGCCTCCAGTCTCTCTCTCTCTCTCTCGCCTCCAGTCTCTCTCTCTCTCTCTCGCCTCCAGTCTCTCTCTCTCTCTCTCGCCTCCAGTCTCTCTCTCTCTCTCTCGCCTCCAGTCTCTCTCTCTCTCTCTCGCCTCCAGTCTCTCTCTCTCTCTCTCGCCTCCAGTCTCTCTCTCTCTCTCTCGCCTCCAGTCTCTCTCTCTCTCTCTCGCCTCCAGTCTCTCTCTCTCGCCTCCAGTCTCTCTCTCTCGCCTCCAGTCTCTCTCTCTCGCCTCCAGTCTCTCTCTCTCGCCTCCAGTCTCTCTCTCTCGCCTCCAGTCTCTCTCTCTCGCCTCCAGTCTCTCTCTCTCGCCTCCAGTCTCTCTCTCTCGCCTCCAGTCTCTCTCTCTCGCCTCCAGTCTCTCTCTCTCGCCTCCAGTCTCTCTCTCTCGCCTCCAGTCTCTCTCTCTCGCCTCCAGTCTCTCTCTCTCGCCTCCAGTCTCTCTCTCTCGCCTCCAGTCTCTCTCTCTCGCCTCCAGTCTCTCTCTCTCGCCTCCAGTCTCTCTCTCTCTCGCCTCCAGTCTCTCTCTCTCGCCTCCAGTCTCTCTCTCTCGCCTCCAGTCTCTCTCTCTCTCGCCTCCAGTCTCTCTCTCTCGCCTCCAGTCTCTCTCTCTCGCCTCCAGTCTCTCTCTCTCGCCTCCAGTCTCTCTCTCTCGCCTCCAGTCTCTCTCTCTCGCCTCCAGTCTCTCTCTCTCGCCTCCAGTCTCTCTCTCTCGCCTCCAGTCTCTCTCTCTCGCCTCCAGTCTCTCTCTCTCGCCTCCAGTCTCTCTCTCTCGCCTCCAGTCTCTCTCTCTC
>CM059427.1:114586759-114699259 GCA_030390025.1 Squalus acanthias | reverse complement strand
TCTCTCGCCTCCAGTCTCTCTCTCTCTCTCTCTCTCTCTCTCTCTCTCGCCTCCAGTCTCTCTCTCTCTCTCTCTCTCTCGCCTCCAGTCTCTCTCTCTCTCTCTCTCTCTCGCCTCCAGTCTCTCTCTCTCTCTCTCTCTCTCGCCTCCAGTCTCTCTCTCTCTCTCTCTCTCGCCTCCAGTCTCTCTCTCTCTCTCTCGCCTCCAGTCTCTCTCTCTCTCTCTCTCTCTCTCGCCTCCAGTCTCTCTCTCTCTCGCCTCCAGTCTCTCTCTCTCTCTCTCTCTCTCCTCCAGTCTCTCTCTCTCTCTCTCTCTCTCTCGCCTCCAGTCTCTCTCTCTCTCGCCTCCAGTCTCTCTCTCTCTCTCTCTCTCCTCCAGTCTCTCTCTCTCTCTCTCTCTCCTCCAGTCTCTCTCTCTCTCTCTCTCGCCTCCAGTCTCTCTCTCTCTCTCTCTCGCCTCCAGTCTCTCTCTCTCTCTCTCGCCTCCAGTCTCTCTCTCTCTCTCTCGCCTCCAGTCTCTCTCTCTCTCTCTCTCGCCTCCAGTCTCTCTCTCTCTCTCTCGCCTCCAGTCTCTCTCTCTCTCTCTCGCCTCCAGTCTCTCTCTCTCTCTCTCGCCTCCAGTCTCTCTCTCTCTCTCTCGCCTCCAGTCTCTCTCTCTCTCTCTCGCCTCCAGTCTCTCTCTCTCTCTCTCGCCTCCAGTCTCTCTCTCTCTCTCTCGCCTCCAGTCTCTCTCTCGCCTCCAGTCTCTCTCTCTCTCTCTCTCGCCTCCAGTCTCTCTCTCTCTCTCTCTCGCCTCCAGTCTCTCTCTCTCTCTCTCTCGCCTCCAGTCTCTCTCTCTCTCTCTCTCGCCTCCAGTCTCTCTCTCTCTCTCTCTCGCCTCCAGTCTCTCTCTCTCTCTCGCCTCCAGTCTCTCTCTCTCTCTCGCCTCCAGTCTCTCTCTCTCTCTCTCTCTCGCCTCCAGTCTCTCTCTCTCTCTCTCTCGCCTCCAGTCTCTCTCTCTCTCTCTCTCTCGCCTCCAGTCTCTCTCTCTCTCTCTCGCCTCCAGTCTCTCTCTCTCTCTCTCGCCTCCAGTCTCTCTCTCTCTCTCTCTCGCCTCCAGTCTCTCTCTCTCTCTCTCTCGCCTCCAGTCTCTCTCTCTCTCTCTCTCGCCTCCAGTCTCTCTCTCTCTCTCTCGCCTCCAGTCTCTCTCTCTCTCTCTCGCCTCCAGTCTCTCTCTCTCTCTCTCGCCTCCAGTCTCTCTCTCTCTCTCTCGCCTCCAGTCTCTCTCTCTCTCTCTCTCTCTCGCCTCCAGTCTCTCTCTCTCTCTCTCTCTCGCCTCCAGTCTCTCTCTCTCTCTCTCTCTCTCTCTCTCTCGCCTCCAGTCTCTCTCTCTCTCTCTCTCTCGCCTCCAGTCTCTCTCTCTCTCTCTCGCCTCCAGTCTCTCTCTCTCTCTCTCGCCTCCAGTCTCTCTCTCTCTCTCTCGCCTCCAGTCTCTCTCTCTCTCTCTCTCTCTCGCCTCCAGTCTCTCTCTCTCTCTCTCTCGCCTCCAGTCTCTCTCTCTCTCTCTCGCCTCCAGTCTCTCTCTCTCTCTCTCTCGCCTCCAGTCTCTCTCTCTCTCTCTCTCTCTCGCCTCCAGTCTCTCTCTCTCTCTCTCGCCTCCAGTCTCTCTCTCTCTCTCTCTCTCTCGCCTCCAGTCTCTCTCTCTCTCTCTCTCTCTCTCTCTCTCGCCTCCAGTCTCTCTCTCTCTCTCTCTCTCTCGCCTCCAGTCTCTCTCTCTCTCTCTCTCTCTCTCTCTCTCGCCTCCAGTCTCTCTCTCTCTCGCCTCCAGTCTCTCTCTCGCCTCCAGTCTCTCTCTCTCTCGCCTCCAGTCTCTCTCTCTCTCTCTCTCTCTCTCTCGCCTCCAGTCTCTCTCTCTCTCTCTCGCCTCCAGTCTCTCTCTCTCTCTCTCTCTCTCTCTCTCTCGCCTCCAGTCTCTCTCTCTCTCTCTCTCTCTCTCTCGCCTCCAGTCTCTCTCTCTCTCTCTCTCTCTCGCCTCCAGTCTCTCTCTCTCTCTCTCTCTCTCGCCTCCAGTCTCTCTCTCTCTCTCTCTCTCTCTCTCGCCTCCAGTCTCTCTCTCTCTCTCTCTCTCTCTCTCTCTCTCGCCTCCAGTCTCTCTCTCTCTCGCCTCCAGTCTCTCTCTCGCCTCCAGTCTCTCTCTCTCTCGCCTCCAGTCTCTCTCTCTCTCTCTCTCTCTCTCTCTCTCTCTCTCGCCTCCAGTCTCTCTCTCTCTCTCTCGCCTCCAGTCTCTCTCTCTCTCTCTCTCTCTCTCTCTCTCGCCTCCAGTCTCTCTCTCTCTCTCTCTCTCTCTCTCTCGCCTCCAGTCTCTCTCTCTCTCTCTCTCTCTCTCTCGCCTCCAGTCTCTCTCTCTCTCTCTCTCTCTCTCTCGCCTCCAGTCTCTCTCTCTCTCTCTCTCTCGCCTCCAGTCTCTCTCTCTCTCTCTCTCTCTCTCTCTCTCTCTCCTCCAGTCTCTCTCTCTCTCTCTCTCTCTCTTCCAGTCTCTCTCTCTCTCTCTCTCTCTCTCTCGCCTCCAGTCTCTCTCTCTCTCTCTCTCTCTCTCTCGCCTCCAGTCTCTCTCTCTCTCTCTCTCTCTCTCTCTCTCTCGCCTCCAGTCTCTCTCTCTCTCTCTCTCTCTCTCTCTCGCCTCCAGTCTCTCTCTCTCTCTCTCGCCTCCAGTCTCTCTCTCTCTCTCTCTCTCTCTCTCGCCTCCAGTCTCTCTCTCTCTCTCTCTCTCTCTCTCTCGCCTCCAGTCTCTCTCTCTCTCTCTCTCTCGCCTCCAGTCTCTCTCTCTCTCCTCCAGTCTCTCTCTCTCGCCTCCAGTCTCTCTCTCTCTCCTCCAGTCTCTCTCTCTCTCCTCCAGTCTCTCTCTCTCTCTCTCTCTCTCTCTCGCCTCCAGTCTCTCTCTCTCTCTCTCTCTCTCTCTCTCTCTCGCCTCCAGTCTCTCTCTCTCTCTCTCTCTCTCTCTCGCCTCCAGTCTCTCTCTCTCTCTCTCTCTCTCTCTCTCGCCTCCAGTCTCTCTCTCTCTCTCTCTCTCTCTCTCTCGCCTCCAGTCTCTCTCTCTCTCTCTCTCTCTCTCTCTCGCCTCCAGTCTCTCTCTCTCTCGCCTCCAGTCTCTCTCTCTCTCTCTCTCTCTCTCTCTCTCTCTCGCCTCCAGTCTCTCTCTCTCGCCTCCAGTCTCTCTCTCTCTCTCTCTCGCCTCCAGTCTCTCTCTCTCTCTCGCCTCCAGTCTCTCTCTCTCTCTCTCGCCTCCAGTCTCTCTCTTTCCCCCTTCGATCCTCTACCTCACACCTATGTGTCATTCTGATGACAAAAACACATATACCAGGTGTATTTCAACAGGAACTTCCAGTGAAATTACAAAAACAAGTCATAATGTTGAGTTCACTGCACAACAAGCAGGGCTTGGCGGGGTTACTGAGAGCAACTGCATGAGAAGAGACCATTGAAATAGTTCAGAGGCCAACATTCAATCTGAGCTGCTTGTTTATCCCAGTGACGGGTGGTTGAGCTGAATCAAGTCCTGTTTTGGCTTTACCAGCAAAAGGATTCTAGTAGTTGAGAATTGGCACAGAAAATATCCAACATGACTGGAAACAACTGCGGAATGTGCGGTCTCATCTTGGGTTACATATGTTTACTGGGCGGGGGTAGTTCCAAGTACAGATCTAGAACTGACAGTGCTGAGTGAATACACAGGGGCATCAGATTTATGCTGTAGTTAACCTACTCACTTTAATGCTACGTGATTCCCGAATGGTATGTTGCCTCCCTGGTGCCAGGGTAAAGGATATCACCGAGTGGCTGCAGGACATTCTGCGAGGGGAAGGGGAACAGCCAGAAGTCGTGGTCCATAATGGAACCAATGACATAGGTAGAGAAAGTGTTGAGGTCCTTCAAGCAGAGTTTCAGAAGCTAGGAAAAAGATTAAAAAACAGAACCTCAAAAGGTAGTAATGTTAGGATTACTCCCAGTGCCACGTGCTAGTGAGTATACAAACAGGATGATAGTGCAGGTAAATGTGTGGCTGGAGAAGTGGTGCAGGAGGAAGGGTTTCTGATTCGTGGGGGAAGGGGCACTTGTACAAGATGGACGGGTTGCACCTGAACAAAGCCAGGACCAATGTTCTCGCTGAGAGGTTAACTAGTACTGTTGGGGAGGGTTTAAACTAATTTGGCAGGGGGAGGGGAACCAGAAAATAGCAGAGAGGAGCAGAAATGAGATCAGAGGACAGAGAGATATATATAAACAGCAGTAAAATTAGAAATATTTCCAAAATTGCAGGGACCAGATTGAGCAAAATAGCAAAAGTGACAAAGGAGATACTGAATTGTATGCACGTCAATGTCCGTAGTGAAACTTATGAGGTTGGCGAGCTGCAGGCACAAGTTGCCACATGGGATTATGACGTGGTTGCATTAAGAGACATGGCTCAAACAAGGCCAGGAATGGGTTCTTAATATTCCTGGTTAGCAGCTTTTCAGGAATGAGAGAGAAGGAAAAAGTGGAGGGGCATAGCAGTGTTGACTGAGGCTGATGTTACAGTCTAAACAGGAAGGATTTACTAGATGGTTCTAGGACTGAATTTATTTGGCTTGAGTTGAGGACCATTGTTGGGAGTATTTTTTAAATAGAGCTCCAGACAGTGAGAAGGAGACAGATGAGCAAATATGTTGGCAAATTTCAAAGCCGTGTAAAGCTAATCTGCCCTGGATGACAAAGGAAATGAAAGTTAAAATAAAACAGAAAAAGGAGGCTTATGACAAATGTCAGGAGCAAGATTCAGTTAATAACCAGGAAGATTGTGGAAAGTACTGGAGGGAATTGAAGAAGTTAATACGGGAGGCAAAGAGAGGTTACGAGAAAAGATTAGCAGGCAACATTAAATTGAACCCTAAACATTTTTCTAAACATATAACGTGTAAGAGGTTAGCTAGGCTCAGTGTCAGGAAGCAGAGGGTGGTGGTGGATGGATGTTTTTCAGACTGGGAGGTGGTTTGCAGTGGTGTCCCCAAGGGTCAGTTTTGGGTCCACTACTCTCTTCAATTTTTATAAACAACTTAGACTCGGGTGTAAGGAGCAGCATTATAAAATTTGCAGATGATATTAAACTTGGCAAAGTAGTAGATAGTGATGAGGATAGTTATAGGCTTCAGGATGACATAGACAGGATGGTGAAATGGGCAGAAGCATGGCCGATGGAGTTCAATGTGGAGAAGTGTGAAGTGATGCCCATTGGGAGGACTAATACGGAAAGACCGTACACTATAAATGGCACAATTTTGAAAAGTGTAGATGAGCAGAGAGACCTTGGTGTCCATATACACAAATCCTTAAAAGGTGGCAGGGCAAGTTGATAAGGTGGTTAAAAAGGCATATGGGCTACTTGGGTTTATAAATAGAGGTACAGGCCTGGAGTTTCCGCTTGATTGTGCTGTTTTCCTCCGTGCAATTCGGCCAATATCGGCGTAACCGGAGCCAAAGATCGAGGAATTTTAAGCGCAAATTGCGTTCAGCACAACTTGAGTTTCTGTGACCTCTAGCGCTAGTTTTAAAAGCATTGCCCTAAAAAGTTCTAGCACACCTCCTTTGTGCATTTAGTATTTTAAAGAAGCACTGGGAGCTGTGCGCAGAGTTAGGAGAATCTGCTAAAAAGAGTGGCGATGGGAATTTGGTGGGAGTGGGAATTCACTGGCAAGTAGTAGAGAGAGTAGGGGAGGAGTAGCCTTCGTGATTAAGGATGAAATCACTTCAATGATAAGAGAGGATAGAAAGTGAGGTAAGCAGGCAGTGGAGACTTTATGGGTAGAATTAAGAAACAGAAAAGGATTTAAGACTGTAATGGGAGTTGTGTATAGGCCCCCTGGTAGCAGCTGTGAAGTGCTCGATTGTACAAATGCAGAGTTTAGACAAGCAGGTAGCAAAGGCAAAGTAGTTTTAATGGAGGATTTTAACTTTGATATAGATTTGGATAAGCAGACTAGCTCATGTCAGAAAGATAGCGAATTTCTTGAGCATGTCCGGGATAGTTTTCTGCAACAATATGTCCTAGGGGCAACAAGGGGGCAAGCCCTATAAGATTTAGTAATGAGTAATGAGCCAGATTTAGTTAACAGCCTAACTGTGGGTGAACATTTATCCAATAGCAATCAGAACATGATCGAGTTCAACGCAGTGTTTGAAAGGGAGAAACGTGAAACAGCCAAGATTCTAGACTTGGGTAAGGTTGACTTCAACTGGATGAGACAGAGACTGTCCCCAGTAAACTGGGAAAATCTGTTCATGGGTAAAATGACAGGAGATCAGTAGGAAATGTTCAAAGAATTTAACGTGATACAGAACCAGTTTATACTCCGAAGGGGCAAGCGCTCTACTTGCCAAAAAAAAGCCATGGACGACATAAAACTAAAAGAAAAAGCATACAAAAATGCAAAAACTAGCACAGATCCCGGCGACTGGGAGATACAAAGAACAAAAGGCAACAAAACAGGTAGTAAGAGCTACAAAGTGGGAGTATGAAAAGAAACTTGCAAGGGATATCAAAATCAACACTTTTTTTTTACAATTATATTAGGAAAAAGAGGGTGGTCAGGAGCAATGTGGGCCCCTTGAAAACAGAGAACGATGATATTGTAAATGAATAAAGGAAATGGCAGACATGTTGAATAATTACTTTGCGTCAGTATTTACCATAGAGGAAGAGGATAGCATGCCGGACATCCCAAGGAAACTAATATTGAATCGGGGACGGGGACTCAACAAAATTAACGTAAGTAAAATTTACATTAATGACCTGGATCAGGGAGTCGGATGCAGCATTTCCAAATTTGCAGACGACACTAAACTAGGAGGGGGGGTGGGCTCAGAGGAGGAGACCAGGAAGCTCCAGAGCGATTTGGACAGACTGGGTGATTGGGCGGATAAATGGCAGATGCACTATAATGTGGACAAGTGCGAAGTTATCCACCTTGGGTGCAGGAACGGGAGGGCAAATTATTATTTAAATGGCAATAAATTGGGAGAGGGGGAAGTACAGAGAGACCTGGGTGTCCTTGTACACCAGTCACTGAAGGCGAGCATGCAGGTGCAACAGGCGGTCAAGAAGGCAAACGGTATGCTGGCCTTCATAGCAAAAGGGTTGGAATACAGGAACAGGGATACCTTGCTGCAGCTGTACAGGGCACTGGTGAGACCACACCTCGAGTACTGTGTACAGTTTTGGTCGCCTCATCTGAGGAAAGATGTTCTTGCCATGGAGGGGGTGCAGCGGCGATTCACCAGGCTGATACCAGGAATGGCGGGATTGACCTATGAGGAGAGACTATGTAGTTTAGGGATGTACACACTGGAGTTTAGAAGATTGAGAGGGGACCTCATAGAAGTGTATAAAATTCTGACAGGTCTAGACAGACTAGATGCAGAAGGAATGTTTCCCTTGGCGGGTGAGAACAGAACTAGAGGACATAATTTAAGGATAGGGCTAAACCATTTAGGACAGAAATGAGGGGGAATTTCTTCACTCAGAGGGTGGTGAACCTGTGGAACTCATTGCCACAGCGGGCAGTGTACGCCAGCTCATTAAATATATTTAAGAGGGAATTAGATATATTTCTACAGGCAAAAGGGGTTAAGGGTTACGGAGAGAAGGCGGGGACGGGATACTGAATTGGAGGATCAGCCATGATCTCATTAAATGGCGGAGCAGGCTCGAATGGCCTGCTCCTATCTTCTATGTATCTATGTATCTATGTATCTATGTATCTATGTATCTATGTATCTATGTAAAATAACAGTAATGAAGAAAATAATGGCACTAAAGAGTGACAAATCCCCAGGGCCAGATGGTTTCCATTCCAGGGTTTTAAAGGAGTAGGTGAGAACCTTGCTGATGCCCTAACTATAATCTTCCAAAGTTCTCTCGATTCAGGAACCGTTCCTTTAGATTGGAAAATTGCGCACGTCACTCCGCTATTTAAGAATGGCAAGAGGAGGAAACCAGAGAGTTATAGACCAGTTAGCCTAACATCTGTTGTTGAGAAATTACTAGAGTCTATAATTAAGGATAGAGTAACTGAACACCTCAAAAATTTTCAGTTGATCAGAGAGAACCAGCATGGATTTATAAAGGTAGGTCATGCCTGACAAACCCGATTGAATTTTTTTTGAAGGTGTGACTAAAGTAGTGGACTGGGGAATGTCTATGGATGTTATTTATATGGACTTCCAGAAGGCATTTGATAAAGTCCCTCATAAGACACTGTTAGTTAAAGTTGAAGCTCATGGAACTGAAGGCAAATTATTGATCTGATTAGGAAATTGGCTGAGCGGCAGGAGACAGAGAGTAGGGATAATGGGTAGGTACTCAAATTGGCAGGATGTGACTAGTGGTGTCCCACAGGGATCTGTGTTGGGGCCTCAACTATTCACTGTATTTATTAACGACTTAGATGATGGGATGGAGAGCCACATATCCAAGTTTGCCGATGAAACGAATGGGAAAAACTGTGGCAAATGGATTTCAATGTAGGCAAATGTGAGGTCATCCACTTTGGACCTAAAAAGGATAGAACAGGGTACTTTCTAAATGGTGAGAGGCTAAAAACAGTGGAGGTCCAAAGAGACTTGGGGGTCCAGGTACATAGATCATTAAAATGTCATGGACAGGACCAGAAAATAATCAAAAAGGCTAATGGAATGCTGGCTTTTATAGAGGACTAGAATACAAGGGGGTAGAAGTTATGCTACAGCTATACAAAGCCCTGGTTAGACCACACCTGGAGTACTGTGAGCAGTTCTGGGCACCACACCTTAGGAAAGATATATTGACCTTTGAGGAAGTGCAGAGTAGATTTACCAGAATGATACCAGACTCAAAGGGTTAGGGGTGATTTGATCGAAGTTTTCAAGATATTAAGGAGAACTGATAGAATAGATAAACTATTTCCGCTGGTTGGGGATTCTAGGACTAGGGGGCATAATCTAAAAATTAGAGCCAGACCTTTCAGGAGTGAAATTAGGAAACACTTCTACACACAAAGGGTGGTAGAAGTTTGGAACTCTCTTCCACAAACAGCAATTGATACGAGGTAAATTGTTAATTTTAAATCTGAGATTGATAGATTTTTGTTAACCAAAGGTATTAAGGGATATGGGGCAAAGGCGGGTATATGGACTTTGGTCACAGATCAGCTATGATCTCATTGAATGGCGGAGCAGGCTCGAGGGGCTCAATGGCCGACTCCTGTTCCTATGTTCAATAATTACTTTGTGTCAGTCTTCACAGTCGAGGAAGAGGATTATATACCCGATATTCCAGGGAAACTAGTAATGAATCAAGGGCTGGAACGCACTAAAGTTAATGCAAGAAAAAAAACAGTATTAGAAAAAATAATGGCACAAAAGACTAACAAATCCCCAGAATGTGATGGTTTACACCCCAGGGTTTTAAAGGAAGTAGGTGAGAACACTGCTGATGCCCTAACTATAATCTTCCAAAGTTCTCTTGATTCAGGAACCGTCCCTTTAGATTGGAAAATTGCACATGTAACTCCATTATTTAAGAAGTGTGAGAGAGAGAAAAACCAGGAAATTATAGACCTGTTAGTCTAACATCTGCTGTGGGGAAGTTATTGGAATCAATAATTAAAGACAGAGTGACTGAGCACTGAGAAATTTGAGCTGATTAGAGAGAGCCAACATGGATTTGTAAAGGATAGGACATGTTTAACGAACCGAACTGAATTTTTTGAGGCAGTAACTAAAGCAGTAGAGAGGAGAATGTCTATGGATGTAGTTTATATCGAGCTCCAGAAGGCATTCTACAAGGTTCCACATAAGAGACTGTTAGCTAAAATTAAAGCTCATGGAATTGAAGGCAAATTATTGATCTGGTTAGGAGATTGGTTAGGCAGTGGAAGACAGAGAGTAGGGATAATGGATATGTACTCGAATTGGAAGGAAGTCAGAGTCATAACAGCACAGAAGGAGGCCATTCGGCCCATTGAGTCCGTGCCGGCTCGCTGTAGAGCAATCCAGTCAGTCCCATTCCCCCGCTCTATCCCCGTAGCCCTGCAAGTTTATTTCCCTCACGTGCCTATCCAGTCTCCCCTTGAAAACATTGAGTGTCTCCGCTTCCACCACTTCCATTGGCAGCGAATTCCAGGTCATCACCACTCGCTGCGTAAAATGTTTTTCCTCACATCCCCCCTGTATCTCTTGTCCAAAACCTTAAATCTGTGTCCCCTAGTCCTTGTACTGAAGGGATAATTACTAGTCCTAGCCCCTACCCCGGATCAGGCGTATTTCTCAAGATGTTCACTTTCAACTAAAGTTTGAGGTAGCTGAATCCTAAAGACGCTTAATTGGGTCTAAAGGTCCGGACTATCTCTCCCTAAAGGAAAGGAACAACCCGAGAATGTTACCATCCTCCAGATAGCACTTTTAATAAGTTTAGCTAGACTGTAACCTTCCGGATATTATGAGGGTCCGGAAAACTCCCTCAGAATTCTGTAACTCCTCACCAAAGAGTGTACAGAGATTGAGTTTGTGAGTTTTTGATACAGAAGTCTTGAGACAATTCTAAAAATATATAGATTTATTAAAGAACCAACATGCAATTTACAGTTGGTGAGTTAATTACAACATTAACAGTTCCAAAAACAGAAAACTTACAATCTTATCAGAGAATCTTACTTTTAAATCTTATCTTCACTACAGTATTACAGTTCTTGGTGTTCTACAGGATATCCACCAAATTCAATTACCTTTGATCCCCGAGGTACAAAAAGAGTTGGAGACTTACAGAGCCGCCTCTGAAGCCGAGAATCGCTTTGCCCGATTAAAGTGAGTCTGTTATCCCATTTGAGAGTTCAATATTTATACCTTTTTCCAGTGGTATTTCCTTTAAGGTTTTCTGCTGATGCAAGCTAACTATCTCTAGTCATTTTTCTGCCGACCTCTGCAACTCTTACAGCCACCTCAGCTGGTAGCATTACAGAATCATGTCTCAACTCTAGGTGTTCTAAGTTTACCATATAAAAAACGGTGTGACGGCAGGTGTTCCTTACTTTGTCATCTTTACGAGGGCAGATGTTCCTTATCTTATGTTCCTCTTTACGAAGTGTAAATTAGAACACCTTATCCATGGTGAACCATTGTTTTTGTTCCCAAAGGTCAGCCTGTCGGAGCCCTTCATCTTCTGTTTCAATAAGGTTATTTATTCAGGGTCAACAACTGTCTTATCTCAATAGCCAAAATGCTTTCACAGCTATTTCATAGTTAAGTTTCTAAATTTCCAAACCCAGTTTGTCATGTTTTAATAAGGCCAGAATTCTTTCATAAGATAGTGCATTTTTCTGAATAGGTTATATGGCTTATTCCTTCATAGTACCATCAACTAGTGGGAACAGCCTTTCCCCGTCTAGCCTATCCAAACCCGTCATAATCTTGTACACCTCTATCAAATCACCCCTCAACCTCCTTTGCTCTAATGAAAACAAATCCAACTTCTCCAACCTGTCCTTGTAGCGAAGATCCCACATCCCCGGAACCATTCTGGTAAATCTCCTCTGCATCCTCTCAAGTGCCTTCACATCCTTCCTAAAGTGTGGTGACCAGAACTGGACGCAATACTCCAGTTGTGGCCTAACCAGCGCTTTATAAAGGTTCAGCATAACTTCTCTACTTTTGTACTCAATACCTCTATTTATGAAGCCCAAGATCCCATATGCTTTGTTAACCACTCTCTCAATATGTGCTGCCACCTTCAGGGACCTATGCACATTAACTCCCAGGTCCCTCTGTCCCTGCACACTCTTTAAAACTGTGCCATTAAGTGTATATTGCCTCTCCCTGTTCCTTCTGCCATCACCTCACACTTCTCTGTATTAAATTCCATCTGCCACTTGTCTGCTCATTCTGCTAGCTTTTCTATGTCCTGTTGCAGTCGAATGGTATCATCATCACTGTTTGCCACACCCCAAAGTTTGGTATCATCGGCAAATTTAGAAATTCTACACTGTATTCCAATATCCAGGTCATTGATATAGATCAAAAAAAGCAGTGGCCCCAGCACTGACCCTTGGGGAACACCACTGTCTACCATCCTCCAGTCTGAAAAACAGCCATTCAGCACAACTCACTGTTTTCTGTCCTTAAGCCAATTCCTTATCCAAGCTGCCACTGACCCACCTATTCCATGAGCCTCAATTTTGTCAACCAGCCTTCTATGTGGTACTTTGTCAAACGCCTTCTCAAAATCCATGTAGACAACATTCATTGCATTCCCTTCATCAATCCTCTGTAACTTCATCAAAAAATTCATCAAAAAAGTGACTTGTAGTGTCCCACAAGGGTCTGAGCAGGGGCCTCAACTATTCACTACTTGTTTATTTATTAATGACTTAGATAACACAATAGAGAGCCATATATCCAAGTTTGTCGATGACAAAGATTTGTGGTATAGTAGTGTAGGCAGGAGCATAAAATTACAAAGAGACCCGTAGGGACATCGGAAATGCCGGTTTAAGGCATGCGAAGCGCATGCGCTGAAAATCGGCATTTCCGATCTGTCAAGAATCTTCTTGACAGATCGGACACCTGCCATGGAGAAGGGCCTCTGCGGGTGGAGAGTTCCGCTTTCTGCAGAACCTCCGCCTGCTGAAATCACTTAAAATTCTTACGCCTGGTAAAAGCAGACGCAAGGCCTGCTTTTACCAGCATAAAAGAGTTTTAAAAAGTTTAAAAAATAATTTTTTTTCCCCCACTCATTTACAATTTAAAAATACTTTTAAAAAAGGTAAATTTATTTTTAGCCCCGTAAAAGACTTCAATTTTTAAATTAGATTTGTTTAAAATATTTAATTTAATGTAATTTTAACTCATTTTAAAAACGTGATTTAAAAAAAAAAATTATTTAATGTTTTAGTGTCTTTTTTCAGTGGTCCCCATTCATACTTTTGACAGGTCTATCTATCAAAAGTATGAAGGGGGATTCCCTTCTTTCATTGGCTCGCCTGGCCCATGTGATCCCAGGGACGCTTGCGAACCACCTGTACCCCTAGGATACATGGGCCCTGCACATTTCGACTGTGGACAGGCCCAGCATCGGAAGTCTCCGGACCTCAGGAGACCTCAGGTAAGGGCGTAGATTTTTTCCCGCTAGGAGGCATCCGCACGCAGGAAGCCTCCTATCGGAAATCACAGGCCAATGATACATTAAGTGAATGGGCATTACTGTGGCAGGTGGATTTCAGCGTAGGCAAGTGTGAGGTCATCCATTGGACCAAAAAAGGAAAGATCCAAGTATTATTTAAATGGTGAAAAGCTAGGAACAGTGGAGTTCCAAAGAGATTTAGGGGTCCATGTACACAGATCACTAAAATGTAGTCATCAGGTACAAAAAAAATAATCAAAAAGGCTAATGGAATATTAGCCTTTATAACCAGAGGGCTAGAATATAAAGGGGAGGAAGTTTTGCTACAGCTCTACAAAGCCCTGGTTAGACCACACCTGGAGTACGGTCTACAGTTCTGGGCACATCACTGGCTTAGTGGCAGGAGGCAGAGGGTGATGGTCGAAGGTTGTTTTTGTGACTGGAAGCCTGTGTTCAGTGGAATACCGCAGGGATCGGTGCTGGGTCCTTTGCTGTTTGTAGTGTACATTAATGATTTAATGATCTGTACCCACCAGTACTGTACCCCAGTGTTATACAGTGACAGACCTGTACCCACCAGTACTGTACCCGTGTTATACAGTGACAGACCTGTACCCACCAGCACTGTACCCGTGTTATACAGTGACAAACCTGTACCCACCAGCACTGTACCCGTGTTATACAGTGATAGACCTGTACCCACCAGTACTGTACCCCAGTGTTAGGGGTCAGACCTGTACCCACCAGTACTGTACCCGTGTTACAGTGACAGACCTGTACCCACCAGTACTGTACCCGTGTTATACAATGACAGACCTGTACCCACCAGTACTGTAGCCCAGTGTTATACAGTGACAGACCTGTACCCACCAGTACTGTACCCCAGTGTTATACAGTGACAGACCTGTACCCACCAGCACTGTACCCGTGTTATACAGTGACAAACCTGTACCCACCAGCACTGTACCCGTGTTATACAGTGATAGACCTGTACCCACCAGTACTGTACCCCAGTGTTAGGGGTCAGACCTGTACCCACCAGTACTGTACCCGTGTTACAGTGACAGACCTGTACCCACCAGTACTGTACCCGTGTTATACAATGACAGACCTGTACCCACCAGTACTGTAGCCCAGTGTTATACAGTGACAGACCTGTACCCACCAGTACTGTACCCCAGTGTTATACAGTAACAGACCTGTACCCACTAGTACTGTACCCCAGTGTTACACAGCTCAAAACTCTCTCTTCATACACAAGTTTGAAGGATAGAATCTATGACTGTATGACAGCTAGTTTTCCACAGTTGAAGAGAACTTAGCAATTAGTTTTATACACAGACTATTCCTGTTTATTGGAATCCTACAGACAGCACTGAAGGTGCACATAATTCTTTGAAAGTAACAATTTCTTTACACTTACCTTCATACAGTTTTCTCGTATGTCTTTGATGAGCGACCCTGGGTTATTTGTAGCTTCCAGGTGGAAGGTGTACTGATTAGCACCAGCTACTGCCATCGGCTTCACCCACTGCTCTGGCTTCGAGACCATCATGTGCATATCTGTAGAATAAACAATCCAGAGAGGCAGGCAACATTTTTTTTAAACTCCGATCTATCAGTTGCTTTTAAAGGTTTGTTTTATTAAGCTCACTCCAGTGGCATACCTAGGTCCTGCAAATGCAGATAACAACTGCTCTGCAAATGGTGAGCAAGACCTTCAACAACCACAACCTTTAACGTAGGAGAACAACCCACAGCGCTTCACAGAGGCATAAACAGTCAAACATGGATGCCAGCACAAAGGTGGACCAAAAGCTCGGTCACATAGCTGGGTTTTAAGGAGGGTCTTAAAGGAGGTGAGGGAGATAGAAAGGGGCAACAATTGTTGAGCATGGGGCCTCAACGGCTGAAGGCGCAGCTGCCAATGGTGGGGCAAAAACATTAAACCCCAGTTCTAAAGTGTGCATGTTGCCTCTCAGTATAACACTGTGTAAAGGTCCCATTCACCCTTGTGAAAATATCCTGGGGTTGATCAGATCTTTTATGATCAAATGTTACACCAGTTTTCACGCTCCATGAAGGACAAGTAGTTGTTACAAATTTCAGCTGCTATTCAAAAATATCCAGGTCAGCTTTACAATTCATTTATACGCTGTTAAGGTAATGAATGTTTGCATTAATCTACCAGCTAAGGAGGATGCAAAGAGGCTTCAAGGTGATTTAGACAAGTTGAGTGAGTGGGCAAATACATGGCAGATGCAGTATAACGTGGATAAATGTGAAATTATCCACTTCGGTAGGAAAAACAGAAAGGGAGAGTATTATTTAAATGGTGATAGATTGGGAAATGTTGACGTACAGAACAACCTGGGTGTCCTTGTACACCAGTCACTGAAAGCAAACATGCAGGTGCAGCAAGCAGTTAGGAAGGCAAATAGTATGTTGGCCTTCATTGCAAGCAGATTTGAGTACAGGAGCAAGGATGTCTTACTACAGTTGTACAGGGCCTTGGTGAGACCACACCTGGAGTACTGTGTGCAGTTTTGGTCTCCTTACCCAAGAAAGGATATACTTGCCATAGAGGGAGTGCAGCGAAGGTTCACCAGACTGATTCCTGGGATGGCAGGACTGTCATATGAGGAGAGATTGGGTCGACTAGGCCTGTATTCACTAGAGTTTAGAAGAATGAGAGGGGATCTCATTGAAACGTATAAAATTCTGACAGGGTTAGACAGACTGGATGCAGGGAGGATGTTTCCCCTGGCTGGGGTGTCTAGAACCAGGGGTCACAGTCTCCGGATACAGGGTAGGACATTTAGGACTGAGATGAGGAGAAATTTCTTCACTCAGAGGGTGGTGAACCTGTGGAATTCTCTACCACAGAAGGCTGTGGAGGCCAAGTCACTGAATATATTTAAGAAGGAGATAGATAGATTTCTAGACACAAAAGGCATCAAGGGGTATGGGGAGAGAGCAGGAATATGGTATTGAGATAGAGGATCAGCCATGATCATATTGAATGGGGGAGCAGGCTCGAAGGGCCAAATGGCCTACTCCTGCTCCTATTTTTCTATGTTTCTAATGTAGCAAAAACAAAACAGGGAGTTCAAAATGCAGTTGGATGCTGTGCTGAGTACAGGGCCACAGGGATAAGTTTCAATAGCATTTATCTCTCAGTTGCTCTCACTGGGGGACAGTATTTATCTCAGCCAATTGCCCGGGTAGGTCTCTGAATGCGGCTCCTTTGTGATCGTGTTTCCAAGGAGACACACTGTAAACAGAGTTTCAGCCAGAGCTGGGAGGGACAGTCTGCGGCTGTGGGAAAACTGGGCAAGTCTGAGACAGGTAAAAAAAAAAATCCCCGAGACAGAGAAAGAGAAAACCCGCTGGCTCTCAGCAATTTCCTGGCCACAGGAATCTGCAGCTCTACCATCAAGCATTGGCTTTCTCTCCAATAAAACACTGACCCCCGGCTGTTTCTATGAAATAAATGGAGTGCTAAAGATGCTATGAGCAGCATCTCTGCAACTGACAATAAAGCCAATGGTTAATAATGGCAGGGCTGTATTAGCAGTTGGTAGCAATGGAAAGCCAGGCTGCCCACTTTGCTTCGTGCCACTATTTCAAGAACATCACTGACACAACTGTCAGAGAGACATCTGCGGATAGAGGTACTGCTGCTGAAAGTCTTACCAAAGAAGGGCTCTTGTCCAAGTTCCTTACGAAGACATTCTACCACAGGATGACCAAAGGTGATATTAGGCACAAAATGTCTGGAGGAGAAAGGACAGGTGTTCTTCAAAGCAAACTTTGAATCGAGACATTTTGTAGAATCATAGAATCTCACAGCACAGGAGGCGGCCATTTGGCCCGTTGTGCCTGTACCGGCTCTTTGAAAGAGCTTTCCAATTAGTCCCACTCCCCAGCTTTTCCCCATAACCCTGCAAATTAGTCCTCTTCAAGTACATGTCTAATTGCCTTTTGAAAGTTCCTCTGTAATCAGATTCTACCACCCTTTCAGGTAGTGTGTTCCAGATCTTAACAACCCTCTGTGTGAAAAAATTCTCATTTCCCCTCTAGCTCTTTTGCCAATTATTTTAAAGCTATGACCTCTATTTACCGACCCACTTGCCAGAGGAAACAGGTTCTCCCTACTTACTCGAACAAAGCCCCTCACAATTTTGAATACTATTAGGTCTCCCTTTAACCTTCTCTGCTCTAAGGAGAACAATTCCAGCTTCTCCAATCTCTTTACACAACTGAAGTCCCTCATCCCTGAAACCATCCTGGTAAACCTCCTCTGCACCCTCTCCAAGGCCTTGGCACCCTCTCC
This sequence comes from Squalus acanthias, assembly GCA_030390025.1. NCBI lineage: Eukaryota > Metazoa > Chordata > Chondrichthyes > Squaliformes > Squalidae > Squalus > Squalus acanthias. Next base: position 114,681,759 of record CM059427.1, on the reverse strand, counting down.
AAGGCCTTGACATCCTTCTTAAAGCGTGGTGCCCGGAATTGTACCCAATACTCCAGCTGAGGCCGAACCAGTGATTGTAAAGGTTTAGCATGACTTCCTTGTTATTGTATTCAGTGCCCCTATTTACAAAGAAAAGTATCCCGTACACTTTCTTAACCACCTTCTCAACTTGCCCTGCCACCTTCAAGGATTTGTGAATATTCACCCCTGGATCCCTCTGCTCTTTCACCCCAGTCAAAATAGTACCATTTAGTTTATACTGCCTCTCCATGTTGTTCCTCACGAAGTGCATCACTTTACACTTATCTGCATTAAATTGCATCGGCCTATTTCACCAGTCTCTCTATGTCCTCCTGACAACTGCTACTCTCCTCCTCACTATGTACTACGTTGCCAAGTTTTGTATCGTTCGCGAACTTCAAAATTGTACACCCTAAACCCGAGTCCAGGTCATTCATATAAGAGAAAAGCAGTGGTCCTAATACCGACCAATGGGGGGCCCACTCCATAATTCCCTCCAGTCAGGAAAGCATCCGTCACCACTCCTCTCTGCCTCCTATAGCTTAGCCAATTACGTACCCAAGTTACCACCACCTCCTTAATATCATGTGCTTCGATACCACTGGGGTGTAACGGACCGTCACTATATAACACTGGGGTACAGTACTGGTGGGTACAGGTCTGTCACTGTATAACAATGGGGTACAGTACTGGTGAGTACAGGTCTGTCACTGTATAACACTGGGGTACAGTACTGGTGGGTACAGGTCTGTCACTGTATAACACTGGGGTACAGTACTGGTGGGAACAGGTCTGTCACTGTATAACACTGGGGTACAGTACTGGTGGGTACAGGTCTGTCACTGTATAACACTGGGGTACAGTACATAAGAACATAAGAAATAGGAGCAGGAGTAGGCCAATCGGCCCCTCGAGCCTGCTCCGCCATTCAATAAGATCATGGCTGATCTGATCCTAACCTCAAATCTAAAGAACACAAGAAGTAGGAGCAGGACCCGGCCACTCAGCCCCTGGGCCCGCTCCGCCACCCACAGGGCCTTGACCGATCCGAACTCAGCCTCATGTCCAATTTCCTGCCTGCTCCCCGTAACCCCTAATTCCCTTTACCTCTAGGAAACTGTCTATTTCTGTTTTAAATTTATTTAATGATGTAGCTTCCACAGCTTCCTGGGGCAGCAAATTCCACAGACCTACTACCCTCTGAGTGAAGAAGTTTCTCCTCATCTCAGTTTTGAAAGAGCAGCCCCTTATTCTAAGATTATGCCCCCTAGTTCTAGTTTCACCCATCCTTGGGAACATCCTTACCGCATCCACCCGATCAAGCCCCTTCACAATCTTATGTTTCAATAAGATCGCCTCTCATTCTTCTGAACTCCAATGAGTAGAGTCCCAATCTACTCAACCTCTCCTCATATGTCCACCCCCTCATCCCCGGGATTAACCGAGTGAACCTTCTTTGTACTGCCTCGAGAGCAAGTATGTCTTTTCTTAAGTATGGATACCAAAACTGTATGCAGTATTCCAGTACCGGTGGGTACAGGCCTGTCACTGTATAACACTGGGGTGCAGTACAGGCCTGTCAGGGCTGTCACTATAACACTGGGGTACAGTACTGGTGGGTACAGGTCTGTCACTGTATAACACGGGTACAGTACTGGTGTGTACAGGTCTGTCACTGTATAACACTGGGGTACAGTACTGGTGGGTACAGGACTGTCACCATCACGAAAATTGGTGGAGTGGTAAATAGCGAGGAGGGAAGCCTCAGGCTACAGGATGATATAGACGGGTTGGTTAGATGGGCAGAACAGTGGCAAAGTGAATTTAACCCTGAAAAGTCTGAGGTGATGCATTTTGGGAGGACTAACAAGGCAAGGGAATACACAATGAATGGTAGGACCCTAGGAAAGACAGAGGATCAGAGGGACCTTGGTGTGCATGTGCATAGATCCCTGAAGGCAGCAGGACAGGTAGATAAGGTGGTTAAGAAGGCATATGGGATACGAGGCATAGAATATAAGAGCAGGAAGGTTATGATGGAGCTGTACCAAACGCTAGTTAGGCCACAGCTGGAATACTGTGTGCAGTTCTGGTCACCACACTATAGGAAGGATGTGATTGCATTGGAGAGGGTGCAGAGGAGATTCACCAGGATGTTACCTGGGCTGGAGCGCTTCAGCTATGAAGAGAGACTGGACAGGCTGGGGTTGTTTTCCTTAGAGCAGAGAAGGCTGAGGGGGGACCTGATTGAGGTGTACAAAATTCTGAGGGGCATAGATAGGGTAGATAGAAAGGGGACAATAACCAGGGGGCATAGTTTCAAGGAAAGGGGCAGGAGGTTTAGAGGGGATTGGAGGAAAAACTTTTTCACCCAGAGGGTGGTTGGAATCTGGAACTCACTGCCTGAAAGGGTGGGAGTGGCAGGAACCCTCACAACATTCAAGAAGCATTTAGATGAGCACTTGAAACGCCATAGCATACAAGGCTACGGACCAAGTGCTGGAAAATGGGATTAGGATAGGGCTTGATGGCCAGCGCAGACACAATGGGCCGAAGGGCCTCTTTCTGTGCTGTATAACTCTGACTCTATGACTGTATAACACTGGGGTACATTACTGGCGGGTACAGGTCTGTCACTGTATAACACAGGTACAGTACTGGTGGGTACAGGTCAGTCACTGTATTACACGGGTACAGAACTGGTGTGTAGAGGTCTGTCACTGTATAACACTGGGGTACAGGTCTGTCACTGTATAACACTGGGGTACAGTACTGGTGGGGACAGGTCACTGTATAACACTGGCGTACAGTACTGGTGGGTACAGGACTGTCACGAAAATTGGTGGAGTGGTAAATAGCGAGGAGGGAAGCCTCAGGCTACAGGACGATATAGACGGGTTGGTCAGATGGGCAGAACAGTGGCAAATGGAATTTAACCCTGAAAAGTGCGTGGTGATGCATTTTGGGAGAACTAACAAGGCAACGGAATACACAATGAATGGTAGGACCCTAGGAAAGACAGAGGATCAGAGGGACCTTGGTGTGCATGTACATAGATCCCTGAAGGCAGCAGGACAGATAGATAAGGTGGTTAAGGCGGCATATGGGATACTTGCCTTCATTAGCCGAGGCATAGAATATAAGAGCAGGGAGGTTATGATGGAGCTGTACAAAACGCTAGTTCGGCCACAGCTGGAATACTGTGTGCAGTTCTGGTCGCCACACTATAGGGAGGATGTGATTGCATTAGAGAGTGTGCAGAGGAGATTCACCAGGATGTTACTTGGGCTGGAGCGCTTCAGCTATGAAGAGAGACTGGACAAGCTGGGGTTGTTTTCCTTAGAGCAGAGAAGGCTGAGGGGGGGGACCTGATTGAGGTGTACAAAATTATGAGGGGCATAGATAGGATAGATAGAAAGGAACTTTTCCCCTTAGTAGAGGGGTCAATAACCAGGGGGCATAGTTTCAAGGTAAGGGGCAGGAGGTTTAGAGGAGATTTGAGGAAAAACTTTTTCACCCAGAGGGTGGTTGGAATCTGGAACTCACTGCCTGAAAGGGTGGTAGAGGCAGGAACCCTCACAACATTCAAGAATGAGAATCCACAACACCAGGTTATAGTCCAACAGTTTTATTTGAAATTACGAGCTTTCGGAGCTCTGCTCCTTCGTCAGGTACAGTGAGGGAATACAAATCGGTTACAAAGTATATATAGACAGAGAACAATGTGTCTGCAGAGATACAATCAGTCAGGGAGGCATTACATCAAAGACACAGCAGAGTACAGCTAAGACAATGAGGTGGGGTCACAGGAGGTCCAACGTGTCAAATGCTGCAGTCTGCAGTTAAGCTTTTTACTTTTTTTTTTAAAACTGGAAATCACTGTTACCCCACCTCATTGTCTTAGCTGTACTCTGCTGTGTCTTTGATGTAATGCCTCCCTGACGGATTGTATCTCTGCAGACACATTGTTCTCTGTCTATATATACTTTGTAACCGATTTGTATTCCCTCACTGTACCTGACGAAGGAGCAGCAGCTCCGAAACCTCGTAATTTCAAATAAAACTGTTGGACTATAACCTGGTGTTGTGCGACTTCTCACTTTTGTCCACCCCAGTCCAACACCGGAATCTCCGCATCATGAACATTCAAGAAGCATTTAGATGAGCACTTGAAACGCCATCACATACAAGGCGACGGACCAAGTGCTGGAAACTGGGAATTGAATAGACAGGGCTTGATGGCCGGCGCAGACACGGTGGCCGGAGGGCCTCTTTCTGGGCTGTATGACTCTATGACTGTATAACACTGGGGTACATTACTGGTGGGTACAGGTCTGTTACTGTGCAACACTGGTACAGTACTGGTGGGTACTGGTCTGTCACTGTATAACACTGGGGTACATTACTGGTGGGTACAGGTCTGCCACTGTGCAACACTGGTACAGTACTGGTGGGTACAGGTCTGTCACTGTATAACACTGGGGTACATTACTGGTGGGTACAGGTCTGTTACTGTGCAACACTGGTACAGTACTGGTGGGTACTGGTCTGTCACTGTATAACACTGGGGTACATTACTGGTGGGTACAGGTCTGCCACTGTGCAACACTGGTACAGTACTGGTGGGTACAGGTCTGTCACTGTATAACACGGGTACAGTACTGGTGGGTACAGGTCTGTAACTGTATAACACGGGGGTACAGTACTGGTGGGTACAGGTCTGTCACTATATAACACTGGGGTACAGTACTGGTGGGTACAGGTCTGTCGCTGTAAAACACTGGGGTACAGTACTGATGGGTACAGGTCTGTCACTGTATAACACTGGGGTACAGTACTGGTGGGTATAGGTCTGTTGCTGTATAACACTGGGGTACAGTACTGGTGGGAACAGGACTGTCACTATAACACTGGGGTACAGTACTGGTGGGTACAGGTCTGTCGCTGTATCACACTGGGATACAGTACTGGTGGGTACTGGTCGGTACAGGTCTGTCGCTGGATAACACTGGGGTACAGTACTGATGGGTACAGGTCTGTCGCTGTTTCACACTGGTGTACTGTACTGGTGGGTACAGGTCTGTCACCGTAACAATGGGGTACAGTACTGGTGGGTACAGGTCTGTCACTGTATAACACTGGGGTACAGTACTGGTGGGTACAGGTCTGTCGCTGTATAACACGGGTACAGTACTGGTGGGGACAGGTCTGTCACTGTATAACACTGGGGTACAGTACTGGTGGGGACAGGTCTGTCACTGTAGAACACTGGGGTAGAGTACTGGTGGGTACAGGTCAGTCACTGTATAACACTGAGGTACAGTACTGGTGGGTACAAGTCTGTCACTGTATAACACTGGGGTACAGTACTGGTGGGTACAGGTCTGTCACTGTATAACACTGGGGTACAGTACTAGTGGGTACAGGTCTGTCACTGTATAACACTGGGGTACAGTACTAGTGGGTACAGATCTGTCACTGTATAACACTGGGGTACAGTACTGGTGGGTACAGGTCTGTCACTGTATAACACTGGGGTACAGTACTAGTGGGTACAGGTCTGTCACTGTATAACACTGGGGTACAGTACTAGTGGGTACAGATCTGTCACTGTATAACACTGGGGTACAGTACTGGTGGGTACAGGTCTGTCCCTGTATAACACTGGGGTACAGTACTGGTGGGTACAGGTCTGTCACTGTATAACACTGGGGTACAGTACTGGTGGGTACAGGTCTGTCACTGTATAACACTGGGGTACAGTACTGGTGGGTACAGGTCTGTCACTGTATAACACTGGGGTACAGTACTGGTGGGTACAGGTCTGTCACTGTATAACACTGGGGTACAGTACTGGTGGGTACAGGTCTGTCACTGTATAACACTGGGGTACAGTACTGGTGGGTACAGGTCTGTCACTGTATAACACTGGGGTACAGTACTAGTGGGTACAGGTCTGTCACTGTATAACACTGGGGTACAGTATTGGTGGGTACAGGTCTGTCACTGTATAACACTGGGGTACAGTACTGGTGGGTACAGGTCTGTCACTGTATAACACTGGGGTACAGTATTGGTGGGTACAGGTCTGTCACTGTATAACACTGGGGTACAGTACTGGTGGATACAGGTCTGTCACTGTATAACACTGGGGTACAGTACTGGTGGGTACTGGTCGGTACAGGTCTGTCGCTGGATAACACTGGGGTACAGTACTGATGGGTACAGGTCTGTCGCTGTTTCACACTGGTGTACTGTACTGGTGGGTACAGGTCTGTCACCGTAACACTGGGGTACAGTACTGGTGGGTACAGGACTGTCACTGTATAACACTGGGGTACAGTACTGGTGGGTACAGGTCTGTCACTGTATAACACTGGGGTACAGTACTGGTGGGTACAGGTCTGTCACTGTATAACACTGGGGTACAGCACTGGCGGGTACAGGTCTGTCGCTGTATAACACTGGGGTACAGCACTGGTGGGTACAGGTCTGTCGCTGTATAACACTGGGGTACAGGTCTGTCACTGTATAACACTGGGGTACAGTACTGGTGGGTACAGGTCTGTCGCTGTATAACACTGGGGTACAGTACTGGTGGGTACAGGTCTGTCGCTGTAAAACACTGGGGTACAGTACTGGTGGGTACAGGACTGTCACTATATAACACTGGGGTACAGTACTGGTGGGTATAGGTCTGTTGCTGTATAACACTGGGGTACAGTACTGGTGGGAACAGGTCTGTCACTGTATAACACTGGGGTACAGTACTGGTGGGTACAGGTCTGTCGCTGTATCACACTGGGGTACAGTACTGGTGGGTACTGGTCGGTACAGGTCTGTCGCTGGATAACACTGGGGTACAGTACTGATGGGTACAGGTCTGTCGCTGTTTCACACTGGTGTACTGTACTGGTGGGTACAGGTCTGTCACCGTAACACTGGGGTACAGTACTGGTGGGTACAGGACTGTCACTGTATAACACTGGGGTACAGCACTGGTGGGTACAGGTCTGTCACTGTATAACACTGGGGCACAGTACTGGTGGGCACAGGTCTGTCACTGTATAACACTGGGGTACAGTACTGGTGGGTACAGGTCTGTCACTGTATAACATTGGGTACAGTACTAGTGGGTACAGGTCTGTCCCTGTATAACACTGGGGTACAGTACTGGTGGGTACAGGTCTGTCCCTGTATAACACTGGGGTACAGTACTGGTGGGTACAGGTCTGTCACTGTATAACACGGGGGTACAGTATTGGTGGGTACAGGTCTGTCACTGTATAACACTGGGGTACAGTACTAGTGGGTACAGGTCTGTCACTGTATAACACTGGGGTACAGTATTGGTGGGTACAGGTCTGTCACTGTATAACACTGGGGTACAGTACTGGTGGGTACAGGTCTGTCACTGTATAACACTGGGGTACAGTATTGGTGGGTACAGGTCTGTCACTGTATAACACTGGGGTACAGTACTGGTGGGTACAGGTCTGTTACTGTACAACACTGGGGTACAGTACTGGTGGGTACAGGTCTGTTACTGTATAACACTGGGGTACAGTACTGGTGGGTACAGGTCTGTCGCTGGATAACACTGGGGTACAGTACTGGTGGGTACAGGTCTGTCACTGTATAACACTGGGGTACAGTACTGTTGGGTACAGGTCTGTCACTGTATAACACTGTGGTACAGTACTGGTGGGTGCAGGTCTGTCGCTGTATAACACTGGGGTACAGTACTGGTGGGTACAGGTCTGTCGCTGTATCACACTGGGGTACAGTACTGGTGGGTACTGGTCGGTACAGGTCTGTCGCTGGATAACACTGGGGTACAGTACTGATGGGTACAGGTCTGTCGCTGTTTCACACTGGTGTACTGTACTGGTGGGTACAGGTCTGTCACCGTAACACTGGGGTACAGTACTGGTGGGTACAGGACTGTCACTGTATAACACTGGGGTACAGTACTGGTGGGTACAGGTCTGTCACTGTATAACACTGGGGTACAGTACTGGTGGGTACAGGTCTGTCACTGTATAACACTGGGGTACAGCACTGGCGGGTACAGGTCTGTCGCTGTATAATACTGGGGTACAGCACTGGTGGGTACAGGTCTGTCGCTGTATAACACTGGGGTACAGGTCTGTCACTGTATAACACTGGGGTACAGTACTGGTGGGTACAGGTCTGTCGCTGTATAACACTGGGGTACAGTACTGGTGGGTACAGGTCTGTCGCTGTAAAACACTGGGGTACAGTACTGGTGGGTACAGGACTGTCACTGTATAACACTGGGGTACAGTACTGGTGGGTATAGGTCTGTTGCTGTATAACACTGTGGTACAGCACTGGTGGGAACAGGTCTGTCACTGTATAACACTGGGGTACAGTACTGGTGGGTACAGGTCTGTCGCTGTATCACACTGGGGTACAGTACTGGTGGGTACTGGTCGGTACAGGTCTCTCGCTGGATAACACTGGGGTACAGTACTGATGGGTACAGGTCTGTCGCTGTTTCACACTGGTGTACTGTACTGGTGGGTACAGGTCTGTCACCGTAACACTGGGGTACAGTACTGGTGGGTACAGGACTGTCACTGTATAACACTGGGGTACAGTACTGGTGGGTACAGGTCTGTCACTGTATAACACTGTGGTACAGCACTGGTGGGTACAGGTCTGTCACTGTATAACACTGGGGCACAGTACTGGTGGGCACAGGTCTGTCACTGTATAACACTAGGGTACAGTACTGGTGGGTACAGGTCTATCGCTGTCAAACACTGGGGTACAGTACTGGTGGGGACAGGTCTGTCACTGACACTAGGGTACAGTACTGGTGGATACAGGACTGTCACTATATAACACTGGGGTACAGTACTGGTGGGTACAGGTCTGTCACTGTATAACACTGGTGGGTACAGGTCTGTCGCTGTATAACACGGGTACAGTACTGGTGGGTACAGGTCTGTCGATGGATAACACTGGGGTACAGTACTGGTGGGTACAGGTCTGTCAGTGTATAACACTAGGGTACAGGTCTGTCACTGTATAACACTGGGGTAAAGTACTGGTGGATACAGGTCTGTCACTGTATAACACTGGGGTAAAGTACTGGTGGATACAGGTCTGTCACTGTATAACACTGGGGTACAGTACTGGGGTACAGGTCAGTCACTGTATAACAATGAGGTACAGTACTGGTGGGTACAGGTCTGTCACTGTATAACACTGAGGTACAGTACTGGTGGGTACAGGTTTGTCACTATAACACTGGGGTACAGTACTGGTGGGTACAGGTCTGTCAATGTATAACACTGGGGTACAGTACTGGTGGGTACAGGTCTGTCACTGTATAACACTGGGGTACAGTACTAGTGGGTACAGGTCTGTCACTGTATAACACGGGGGTACAATATTGGTGGGTACAGGTCTGTCACTGTATAACACTGGGGTACAGTACTAGTGGGTACAGGTCTGTCACTGTATAACACGGGGGTACAGTATTGGTGGGTACAGGTCTGTCAATGTATAACACGGGTACAGTACTGGTTGGTACAGGTCTGTCACTAACACTGGGGTACAGTACTGGTGGGTACAGGTCTGTCACTGTATAACACTGGGGTACAGTACTGGTGGGTACAGGTCTGTCACTGTATAACACTGGGGTACAGTATTGGTGGGTACAGGTCTGTCACTGTATAACACTGGGGTACAGTACTGGTGGGTACAGGTCTCTTGCTGTATAACACTGGGGTACAGTACTGGTGGGTACAGGTCTGTCGCTGTATCACACTGGGGTACAGTACTGGTGGGTACTGGTCGGTACAGGTCTGTCGCTGGATAACACTGGGGTACAGTACTGGTGGGTACAGGACTGTCACTGTATAACACTGGGGTACAGTACTGGTGGGTACAGGTCTGTCACTGTATAACACTGGGGTACAGCACTGGCGGGTACAGGTCTGTCGCTGTATAACACTGGGGTACAGCACTGGTGGGTACAGGTCTGTCGCTGTATAACACTGGGGTACAGGTCTGTCACTGTATAACACTGGGGTACAGTACTGGTGGGTACAGGTCTGTCGCTGTATAACACTGGGGTACAGTACTGGTGGGTACAGGACTGTCACTGTATAACACTGGGGTACAGTACTGGTGGGTATAGGTCTGTTGCTGTATAACACTGGGGTACAGTACTGGTCGGAACAGGTCTGTCACTATCACACTGGGGTACAGTACTGGTGGGTACTGGTCGGTACAGGTCTGTCGCTGGATAACACTGGGGTACAGTACTGATGGGTACAGGTCTGTCGCTGTTTCACACTGGTGTACTGTACTGGTGGGTACAGGTCTGTCACCGTAACACTGGGGTACAGTACTGGTGGGTACAGGACTGTCACTGTATAACACTGGGGTACAGTACTGGTGGGTACAGGTCTGTCACTGTATAACACTGGGGTACAGTACTGGTGGGTACAGGTCTATCACTGTATAACACTGGGGCACAGTACTGGTGGGCACAGGTCTGTCACTGTATAACACTGGGGTACAGTACTGGTGGGTACAGGTCTATCGCTGTATAACACTGGTGGGTACAGTACTGGTGGGGACAGGTCTGTCACTGTATAACACTGGTGGGTACAGGTCTGTCGCTGTATAACACGGGTACAGTACTGGTGGGTACAGGTCTGTCGATGGATAACACTGGGGTACACTACTGGTGGGTACAGGTCTGTCGCTGTATAACACTGGGGTACAGTGCTGGTGGATACAGGTCTGTCACTGTATAACACTGGGGTACAGTACTGGTGGGTACAGGTCTGTCAGTGTATAACACTGGGGTACAGGTCTGTCACTGTATAACACTGGGGTAAAGTACTGGTGGATACAGGTCTGTCACTGTATAACACTGGGGTACAGTACTGGTGGGTACAGGTCTGTCACTGTATAACACTGGGGTACAGTACTGGTGGGTACAGGTCTGTCCCTGTATAACACTGGGGTACAGTACTAGTGGGTACAGGTCTGTCCCTGTATAACACTGGGGTACAGTACTGGTGGGTACAGGTCTGTCCCTGTATAACACTGGGGTACAGTACTAGTGGGTACAGGTCTGTCACTGTATAACACGGGGGTACAATATTGGTGGGTACAGGTCTGTCACTGTATAACACTGGGGTACAGTACTAGTGGGTACAGGTCTTTCACTGTATAACACAGGGGTACAGTATTGGTGGGTACAGGTCTGTCAATGTATAACACGGGTACAGTACTGGTTGGTACTGGTCGGTACAGGTCTGTCGCTGGATAACACTGGGGTACAGTACTGGTGGGTACAGGACTGTCACTGTATAACACTGGGGTACAGTACTGGTGGGTACAGGTCTGTCACTGTATAACACTGGGGTACAGTACTGGTGGGTACAGGTCTGTCACTGTATAACACTGGGGTACAGCACTGGCGGGTACAGGTCTGTCGCTGTATAACACTGGGGTACAGCACTGGTGGGTACAGGACTGTCACTGTATAACACTGGGGTACAGTACTGGTGGGTATAGGTCTGTTGCTGTATAACACTGGGGTACAGTACTGGTGGGAACAGGTCTGTCACTATCACACTGGGGTACAGTACTGGTGGGTACTGGTCGGTACAGGTCTGTCGCTGGATAACACTGGGGTACAGTACTGATGGGTACAGGTCTGTCGCTGTTTCACACTGGTGTACTGTACTGGTGGGTACAGGTCTGTCACCGTAACACTGGGGTACAGTACTGGTGGGTACAGGACTGTCACTGTATAACACTGGGGTACAGTACTGGTGGGTACAGGTCTGTCACTGTATAACACTGGGGTACAGTACTGGTGGGTACAGGTCTATCACTGTATAACACTGGGGCACAGTACTGGTGGGCACAGGTCTGTCACTGTATAACACTGGGGTACACTACTGGTGGGTACAGGTCTATCGCTGTCTAACACTGGGGTACAGTACTGGTGGGGACAGGTCTGTCACTAACACTCGGGTACAGTACTGGTGGATACAGGACTGTCAGTATATAACACTGGGGTACAGTACTGGTGGGTACAGGTCTGTCACTGTATAACACTGGTGGGTACAGGTCTGTCGCTGTATAACACGGGTACAGTACTGGTGGGTACAGGTCTGTCGATGGATAACACTGGGGTACAGTACTGGTGGGTACAGGTTTGTCACTGTATAACACTGGGGTACAGTACTGGTGGGTACAGGTCTGTCAGTGTATAACAGTGGGGTACAGGTCTGTCACTGTATAACACTGGGGTAAAGTACTGGTGGATACAGGTCTGTCACTGTATAACACTGGGGTAAAGTACTGGTGGGTACAGGTCTGTCACTGTATAACACTGGGGTACAGTATTGGTGGGTACAGGTCTGTCACTGTATAACACTGGGGTACAGTACTGGTGGGTACAGGTCTCTCGCTGTATAACACTGGGGTACAGTACTGGTGGGTACAGGTCTGTCGCTGTATCACACTGGGGTACAGTACTGGTGGGTACTGGTCGGTACAGGTCTGTCGCTGGATAACACTGGGGTACAGTACTGGTGGGTACAGGACTGTCACTGTATAACACTGGGGTACAGTACTGGTGGGTACAGGTCTGTCACTGAATAACACTGGGGTACAGCACTGGCGGGTACAGGTCTGTCGCTGTATAACACTGGGGTACAGCACTGGTGGGTACAGGTCTGTCGCTGTATAACACTGGGGTACAGGTCTGTCACTGTATAACACTGGGGTACAGTACTGGTGGGTACAGGTCTGTCGCTGTATAACACTGGGGTACAGTACTGGTGGGTACAGGACTGTCACTGTATAACACTGGGGTACAGTACTGGTGGGTATAGGTCTGTTGCTGTATAACACTGGGGTACAGTACTGGTCGGAACAGGTCTGTCACTATCACACTGGGGTACAGTACTGGTGGGTACTGGTCGGTACAGGTCTGTCGCTGGATAACACTGGGGTACAGTACTGATGGGTACAGGTCTGTCGCTGTTTCACACTGGTGTACTGTACTGGTGGGTACAGGTCTGTCACCGTAACACTGGGGTACAGTACTGGTGGGTACAGGACTGTCACTGTATAACACTGGGGTACAGTACTGGTGGGTACAGGTCTGTCACTGTATAACACTGGGGTACAGTACTGGTGGGTACAGGTCTATCACTGTATAACACTGGGGCACAGTACTGGTGGGCACAGGTCTGTCACTGTATAACACTGGGGTACAGTACTGGTGGGTACAGGTCTATCGCTGTATAACACTGGTGGGTACAGTACTGGTGGGGACAGGTCTGTCACTGTATAACACTGGTGGGTACAGGTCTGTCGCTGTATAACACGGGTACAGTACTGGTGGGTACAGGTCTGTCGATGGATAACACTGGGGTACACTACTGGTGGGTACAGGTCTGTCGCTGTATAACACTGGGGTACAGTGCTGGTGGATACAGGTCTGTCACTGTATAACACTGGGGTACAGTACTGGTGGGTACAGGTCTGTCAGTGTATAACACTGGGGTACAGGTCTGTCACTGTATAACACTGGGGTAAAGTACTGGTGGATACAGGTCTGTCACTGTATAACACTGGGGTACAGTACTGGTGGGTACAGGTCTGTCACTGTATAACACTGGGGTACAGTACTGGTGGGTACAGGTCTGTCCCTGTATAACACTGGGGTACAGTACTAGTGGGTACAGGTCTGTCCCTGTATAACACTGGGGTACAGTACTGGTGGGTACAGGTCTGTCCCTGTATAACACTGGGGTACAGTACTAGTGGGTACAGGTCTGTCACTGTATAACACGGGGGTACAATATTGGTGGGTACAGGTCTGTCACTGTATAACACTGGGGTACAGTACTAGTGGGTACAGGTCTTTCACTGTATAACACAGGGGTACAGTATTGGTGGGTACAGGTCTGTCAATGTATAACACGGGTACAGTACTGGTTGGTACAGGTCTGTCACTAACACTGGGGTACAGTACTGGTGGGTACAGGTCTGTCACTGTATAACACTGGGGTACAGTACTGGTCGGTACAGGTCTGTCGCTGGATAACACTGGGGTACAGTACTGGTGGGTACAGGACTGTCACTGTATAACACTGGGGTACAGTACTAGTGGGTACAGGTCTGTCACTGTATAACACGGGGGTACAATATTGGTGGGTACAGGTCTGTCACTGTATAACACTGGGGTACAGTACTAGTGGGTACAGGTCTTTCACTGTATAACACAGGGGTACAGTATTGGTGGGTACAGGTCTGTCAATGTATAACACGGGTACAGTACTGGTTGGTACAGGTCTGTCACTAACACTGGGGTACAGTACTGGTGGGTACAGGTCTGTCACTGTATAACACTGGGGTACAGTACTGGTGGGTACAGGTCTCTCGCTGTATAACACTGGGGTACAGTACTGGTGGGTACAGGTCGGTCGCTGTATCACACTGGGGTACAGTACTGGTGGGTACTGGTCGGTACAGGTCTGTCGCTGGATAACACTGGGGTACAGTACTGGTGGGTACAGGACTGTCACTGTATAACACTGGGGTACAGTACTGGTGGGTACAGGTCTGTCACTGTATAACACTGGGGTACAGTACTGGTGGGTACAGGTCTGTCACTGTATAACACTGGGGTACAGCACTGGCGGGTACAGGTCTGTCGCTGTATAACACTGGGGTACAGCACTGGTGGGTACAGGACTGTCACTGTATAACACTGGGGTACAGTACTGGTGGGTATAGGTCTGTTGCTGTATAACACTGGGGTACAGTACTGGTGGGAACAGGTCTGTCACTATCACACTGGGGTACAGTACTGGTGGGTACTGGTCGGTACAGGTCTGTCGCTGGATAACACTGGGGTACAGTACTGATGGGTACAGGTCTGTCGCTGTTTCACACTGGTGTACTGTACTGGTGGGTACAGGTCTGTCACCGTAACACTGGGGTACAGTACTGGTGGGTACAGGACTGTCACTGTATAACACTGGGGTACAGTACTGGTGGGTACAGGTCTGTCACTGTATAACACTGGGGTACAGTACTGGTGGGTACAGGTCTATCACTGTATAACACTGGGGCACAGTACTGGTGGGCACAGGTCTGTCACTGTATAACACTGGGGTACAGTACTGGTGGGTACAGGTCTATCGCTGTCTAACACTGGGGTACAGTACTGGTGGGGACAGGTCTGTCACTAACACTCGGGTACAGTACTGGTGGATACAGGACTGTCAGTATATAACACTGGGGTACAGTACTGGTGGGTACAGGTCTGTCACTGTATAACACTGGTGGGTACAGGTCTGTCGCTGTATAACACGGGTACAGTACTGGTGGGTACAGGTCTGTCGATGGATAACACTGGGGTACAGTACTGGTGGGTACAGGTCTGTCGCTGTATAACACTGGGGTACAGTGCTGGTGGATACAGGTTTGTCACTGTATAACACTGGGGTACAGTACTGGTGGGTACAGGTCTGTCAGTGTATAACAGTGGGGTACAGGTCTGTCACTGTATAACACTGGGGTAAAGTACTGGTGGATACAGGTCTGTCACTGTATAACACTGGGGTAAAGTACTGGTGGATACAGGTCTGTCACTGTATAACACTGGGGTACAGTACTGGGGTACAGGTCAGTCACTGTATAACACTGAGGTACAGTACTGGTGGGTACAGGTCTGTCACTGTATAACACTGGGGTAAAGTACTGGTGGATACAGGTCTGTCACTGTATAACACTGGGGTACAGTACTGGGGTACAGGTCAGTCACTGTATAACACTGAGGTACAGTACTGGTGGGTACAGGTCTGTCACTGTAGAACACTGGGGTACAGTACTGGTGGGAACAGGTCAGTCACTGTATAACACTGGGGTACAGTACTAGTGGGTACAGGTCTGTCCCTGTATAACACTGGGGTACAGTACTGGTGGGTACAGGTCTGTCCCTGTATAACACTGGGGTACAGTACTAGTGGGTACAGGTCTGTCACTGTATAACACGGGGGTACAGTATTGGTGGGTACAGGTCTGTCACTGTATAACACTGGGGTACAGTACTAGTGGGTACAGGTCTGTCACTGTATAACACGGGGGTACAGTATTGGTGGGTACAGGTCTGTCAATGTATAACACGGGTACAGTACTGGTGGGTGCAGGTCTGTCACTAACACTGGGGTACAGTACTGGTGGGTACAGGTCTGTCACTGTATAACACTGGGGTACAGTACTGGTGGGTACAGGTCTGTCACTGTATAACATTGGGGTACAGTACTGGTGGGTACAGGTCTGTCACTGTATAACACTGGGGTACAGTATTGGTGGGTACAGGTCTGTCACTGTATAACACTGGGGTACAGTATCAGTGGGTACAGTTCTGTCACTGTATAACACTGGGGTACAGTACTGGTGGGTACAGGTCTGTCACTGTATAACACTGGGGTACAGTACTGGTGGGTGCAGGTCTGTCACTGTTTTACACTGGGGTACAGTACTGGTGGGTACAGGTCTGTCACTGTATAACACTGGGGTACAGTACTGGTGGGTACAGGTCTGTCACTGTATAACACTGGGGTACAGTACTGGTGGGTACAGGTCTGTCACTGTTTTACACTGGGGTACAGTACTGGTGGGTACAGGTCTGTCACTGTATAACACTGGGGTACAGTACTGGTGGGTACAGGTCTGTCACTGTATAACACTGGGGTACAGTACTGGTGGGTACAGGTCTGTCACTGTATAACACTAGGGTACAGTACTGGTGGGTACAGGTCTGTCACTGTATAACACTGGGGTACAGTACTGGTGGGTACAGGTCTGTCACTGTTTTACACTGGGGTACAGTACTGGTGGGTACAGGTCTGTCACTGTATAACACTGGGGTACAGTACTGGTGGGTACAGGTCTGTCACTGTTTTACACTGGGGTACAGTACTGGTGGGTACAGGTCTGTCACTGTTTTACACTGGGGTACAGTACTGGTGGGTACAGGTCTGTCACTGTTTTACACTGGGGTACAGTACTGGTGGGTACAGGTCTGTCACTGTTTTACACTGGGGTACAGTACTGGTGGGTACAGGTCTGTCACTGTTTTACACTGGGGTACAGTACTGGTGGGTACAGGTCTGTCACTGTTTTACACTGGGGTACAGTACTGGTGGGTACAGGTCTGTCACTGTTTAACACTGGGGTACAGTACTGGTGGGTACAGGTCTGTCACTGTTTTACACTGGGGTACAGTATTGGTGGGTACAGGTCTGTCACTGTTTACACTGGGGTACAGTACTGGTGGGTACAGGTCTGTCACTGTTTTACACTGGGGTACAGTACTGGTGGGTACAGGTCTGTCACTGTTTTACACTGGGGTACAGTACTGGTGGGTACAGGTCTGTCACTGTTTAACACTGGGGTACAGTACTGGTGGGTACAGGTCTGTCACTGTTTAACACTGGGGTACAGTACTGGTGGGTACAGGTCTGTCACTGTTTTACACTGGGGTACAGTACTGCACAGGGGGTCCTGCCCCCGCCCCGGGAAATCCTCACTCACAGAAGCCGGAGCCGGTACCCAGGCCCAGAATCGCACCGCCGTGCCTGCTTACCCGTCCATCACATCGAGGTGCAGGTAGTCGGCCCCGCAGTCCAGCATGCGGCGGCACTCGGCGCCGAGCCGCGCCAGGTCGCTGTTGAGGATGGAGGGCCCGATGCGGCAGCTGTACGCCATGGCCGACCCGCCGGCTTCCGGAAACCGCGCCCAGCCAGCTGTGAGCGCCCTTTGACCGCCCCGGCCCCCGCGCCCGCCCATCCGCCCATCCGCCCGCCGGCCCCGGCCCCGCCCATCCTCCTGCCCCGGTCCCGCCCATCCTCCTGCCCCGGCCCCGCCCATCCTCCTGTCCCGCCCATGCCTATCCGCCTGCCCCGGCCCCGCCCATCCGCCTGCCTCTGCCCCGCCCATCCGCCTGCCCCGGCCCCGCCCATCTCTCCGCCAGCCTGCCCTGCGGGCGCGTGGTGAACTACAGCTCCCGGCCTGCTCCGCGGCGGTGCGCATGCTCAGCGTTTTTTTTTATTGAAAACGTCTCTAAAATAATTTTAGGTGAAAGTAAAAATCAGTTCTGAATGAAAATAGACATTCAGTGCTTTATATGTTGATATAACGCATCCTCTTTTAAAACTATGATTTTCTCAGCTCAAATCCTTGGCTGCTCACCTGACGGTAACTATGGCAACTGGATTTGCCTGTCAGCTCCGCGGACCTGGAGCTGGAGCTGGAGCCCGAGGCCTTCCGCCACTAAGGTCACCGGCATCATCACCACCCGCAACAACATCTCAGTTGAAGTTGTTCAGTTTCCTTTAAAGTTTTTTGTTAAGTTACAGTTTTTTTATTGGCTGTGCCTCCAATTGGCAATTGCCACATGAAGAAGAGTCAGCTCAGTTGGTGGACTTGTCAGATTTATATAGCACATTGTCATTTATCCCTTTGCACTGATGTGGAGTATTATAGGATATTGTCATTTATCCCTTTGCCCTGATGTGGAGTATTATAGCACATTGTCATTTATCCCTTTGCACTGATGTGGAGTATTATAGCACATTGTCATTTATCCCTTTGCACTGATGTGGAGTATTATAGGATATTGTCATTTATCCCTTTGCCCTGATGTGGAGTATTATAGGATATTGTCATTTATCCCTTTGCCCTGATGTGGAGTATTATAGCACATTGTCATTTATCCCTTTGCACTGATGTGGAGTATTATAGCACATTGTCATTTATCCCTTTGCACTGATGTGGAGTATTATAGGATATTGTCATTTATCCCTTTGCCCTGATGTGGGGTATTATAGGATATTGTCATTTATCCCTTTGCCCTGATGTGGAGTATTATAGCACATTGTCATTTATCCCTTTGCACTGATGTGGAGTATTATAGCACATTGTCATTTATCCCTTTGCACTGATGTGGAGTATTATAGGATATTGTCATTTATCCCTTTGCACTGACGTGGAGTATTGTAGGATATTGTGGAACGGATGGTGCAGCGAGGGCAACAAGGCATCTTGAAGCTTAGTGAGCAATGGGATAAACAGTCTATCAAATCCCACCATGGCAACTGGGGAATTTAAATTCAGTTAATTAAATAAATCTGGAATAAAAAGCTAGTATCAGTAATGGTGACCATGAAACTACCAGATTGTCGTAAAAACCCATCTAGTTCACTAATGTCATTTAGGGAAGGAAATCTGCTGTCCTTACCTGGTCTGGCCTATATGTGACTCCAGACCCACAGCAATGTGGTTGACTTTTAACTGCCATCTGAAATGGCCTAGCAAGCCACTCAGTTGTAACAAACCGCTAGAAGTATACTAAAAATAAAACCGGAACGACCACCCGGCATCGACCTTGGCACCGGACACGACAAAGGCACACCCAGCCCAGTCGACTCCGCAAAGCCCTCCTCACTAACATCTGGGGACTTGTGCCAAAATTGGGAGAGCTGTCCCACAGTGTAGTCAAGCAACAACCTGACATAGTCATACTCAGAATCATACCTTTCAGCCAATGTCCCAAACTCTTCCATCACCATCCCTGGGTATGTCCTGTCCCACTAGCAGGACATACCCTCCAGAGGGGGCAGCACAGTGGTATACAGTCGGGAGGGAGTGGCCCTGGGAGTCCTCAACATTGACTTTGGACCCCATGAAGTCTCATGGCTGCAGATCAAACATGGGCAACGAAACCTCCTGCTGATTACCACCTGCTGCCCTCCCTCAGCTGATGAATCAGTACTCCTCCATGGGGTTTTTATTCCTTAAGGGAATGTATATTCATTGTAAATTATGAATTATTTCTTTAAATATTGCCATTGCTTATCTACTGTTATATCTTTTAATCTAGTTTCCCAACCTACCTTAGCCAACTCACCTCTCATACCTACATAATTTGCTTTGTCAGATTTAAGACCCTAGTTTCGGACTTAACTAAATCACTCTCAAACTCAATGGCCCGTAATTTCCGAAGCCTACGGGTGTGTACGAGCTGTGTATACACCCGTGGGGACCTCGCAAGTGCCGGTTTCAGGCATGCGAAGCGCATGCACTGAAAACCGGCACTTCCGATCTGTCAAGAATCCTCTTGACAGATCGCACGCCTGCCCTGGAGAAGGGCCTCTGCAGGTGAAGAGTTCCGCTTTCTGCAGAACCTCCGCCCGCTGAAATCACTTAAAAATCGTACGCCTGGTAAAAGCAGGCGTAAGGCCTGCTTTTACCAGCATAAGAGTTTAAAAAAAGGAAAATAAAAATAAAAATTTTCACTCATTTATAATTTAAAAATACTTCTAAAAAAGGTAAGTTTATTTTTAGCCCCGTAAAAAACTTTAATTTTTGTTTAAAATATTAAATTTAATGTAATTTTAACTCATTTTAAAAACGTGATGGTTTTTTAAAAATTTATTTAATGTTGTAGTGTCTTTTTTCAGCAATCCCCATTCATACTTTTGACAGGTCTACCTGTCAAAAGTATGAAGGGGGATTCCCTTCTCCCATTGGCTCGCCTGGCCCACGTGATCCCAGGGATGCCTGCTCCCCTGGGATACCTGGGCCTCTGCGCGTGCGCACCTGGAGAGGCCCAGGAGCGGAAGAGTCCGGACTTTGGGAGCCCTCAGGTAAGGGCGTAGATTTTTTCCCGATAGGAGGCCTCCGCACGCAGGAAGCCTCCCATCAGAAATTACGAGCCAATATAACTCAAACTTCACATGCCGTATCCAACTGCACCACTAGCCTCACTCACTGCTCAATGCACCACACCTGCATCGCTCACCATCCAACAATCTCTATCAATCACGACTCATACCTCACATTCATAGCTTCACCTCACCTCACACACTTATGCACTGCCAGCTATGCAACCATGACAGCCGCATCACCCAAAAACATTGCACCACACTCACTGGCGCACAACGGCAGGCAGCAGTAGCTAACTGGATGGGGAGAGGCACGTCCGCATTGCCTGACCCCGATAGAGGAAACAGTGGTTGCCATTATTGGAGCGGCCGTGACTGAGGCCATGGCCAGTGGCAGGTATCCTCATACCTAATCCTCCTTCGCAAATTGGCTGCCGCGTTTCCCACATTACAACAGTGACTACACTCCAAAAGTACTTCATTGGCTGTAAAGCGCTTTGGGACATCCGTTGGTCGTGAAAGGCGCTATATAAATGCAAGTCTTTCTTTCTTTCTCATATCCCACTTCCCCCTCATCACACAATCTCTTCTGATTTACAAGCTGCACATGGTGTAAACATGCATCTCTTGCTTTCCCCCTCTCCCCCACCACAACCCTACCCTTGTGCCTTTCTACTTTCAGACACCTAAGAACTCCAACCTGGGCAGGCAGTGGTAGAAGAGGAAGAAGACACTGAAAAAGAAGAAACACCGTCGCTCGATCTGACACTCGCAGCCACCAGCTCAGATAAGAACATAAGAAATAGGAGCAGGAGTAGGCCATTCGGCCCTTCGAGCCTGCTCCGCCATTCAATGAGATCATGGCTGATCTTCTGCCTCAATTCCATTCACCGGCCTTATCGTCATATCCCTTGATGCCCTTACTAGTCAGAAATCTATCGACTTCTGTTTTGAATATACCCAATGACTGAGCCTCCACAACCCTCTGGGGTAGAGAATTCCAAAGATTCACCAACCTCTGTGTGAAGAAATTTCTTCTCATCTCAGTCCTGAATGGCCTACCCTTTATCCTGAGGCTGTGGCCCCTGGTTCTGGACTCCCCAGCCAAGGGAAACATTCTCCCAGCATCCACCCTATCAAGCCCTGTAATAATTTTGTATGCTTCTTTACTCCTGTATTCAAATCCTCTTGTAATGAAGGCCAGCATACCATTTGCCTTCCTAATGGCTTGCTGCACCTGCACATTCACTTTCAGTGACTCATGTACAAGGACACCCAGGTCCCTTTGAGCATTTGCATTCCCCAATTTTTCACCATTTAGGAAATACTCTGCCTTTCTGTTTTTTCTACCAAAGTGGATAACTTCACATTTATCCACATTATATTCCATCTGCCATGTTCTTGCCCACTCACTGAGCCTGTCGAGATCCCCTTGAAGCCTCTTCACATCCTCTTCGCAACTGACACTGCCACCTAGCTTTGTGTCATCAGCAAATTTGGAAATGTTACATTTAGTCCCCTCATCCAAATCATTGATATAGATTGTGAATAGCTGGGGCCCAAGCACCGATCCTTGCGGTACCCCACTAGTCACAGCCTGCCATCCTGAAAAAGACTCGTTTATCCCTACTCTTTGTTTTCTGTCTGTTAACCAATTCTCAATCCATGCTAGTATATTACCCCCCATTCCATGTGCCCTAATTTTGTTCACCAACCTCTTGTATGGGACCTTATCGAAGGCCTTCTGAAAATCCAAATACACCACATCTACCGGTTCCCCTTTGTCTACTCCACTAGTTACATCCTCAAAGAACTCCAATAGGTTTGTCAAACAGGATTTCCCTTTCATAAATCCATGTTGACTCTGCCCAATCTTACTATTAGTTTCTAAGTGCCTAGTTATTGCATCCTTTATAATAGATTCCAGCATTTTCCCAACTACTGATGTGAGGCTAACAGGTCTGTAGTTCCCCATATTCTCTCTCCCACCTTTCTTAAATAGCGGGGTTATATTTGCTATCCTCCAATCTGCAGGAACCATTCCAGAATCTATAGAATTTTGGAAGATGACAACCAATGCGTCCACTATGCCAATGGCCACCTCTTTCAAAACCCTAGGATGTAGGTCATCCGGTTCTTGGGATTTATCGACTTTTAGTCCCATTAATTTTGCTAGTACTGTTTTTTTACTAATAATAGTTTCTTTAAGTTCCTCATTATCGCCACACCCTTGGTTTTCTCGTATTTCTAGGAGGATTTTTGTGTCTTCCTCCGTGAAGACAGAAACAAAGTATTTATTTAATTTCTCTGCCATGTCCTCATTCCCCATTATAAATTCTCCCGTCTCTGACTGTAAAGGACCTACATTTACCTTCGCCAGTCTTTTCCTTTTCACATACCTATAGAAGCTTTTACAATCTGTTTTTATATTTTTCGCTAGTTTGTGCTCATATTCCATTTTCCCTTTCTTTATCAATTTCTTGGTCCCCCTTTGCTGATTTCTAAAATGATCCCAATCCTCAGGCTGACCGCTTTTTCTGGCAACTTTATAAGCTTCCTCCTTTGACTTAATACTAGCTTTAATTTCTTTTGTTAGCCATGGTTGGATCACTTTTCCTTTTGGGTTTTTATGCCCTAGAGGAATATATGTTTGTTGCAAATTATGCATTATTTCCTTGAATGTTAGCCATTGTATGTCCACCTTCATACCTTTTAATGTAGTCTCCCAATCTACCATGGCCTACTTGTCCCTCAAAACCTTGTAGTTTCTTCTGTTGAGATTGAAGACCTTAGTTTCAGATTGGACTACATCACTCTCAAACTTAATGTAAAATTCAATCATATTATGGTCACTTGTCCCTAAAGGCCCCTTTACCACAAGATTATTGATTAGCCCTTTCTCATTACACAGTACCAGATCCAGAATAGCCTGTTCCCTGGTTGGTTTCTCCACATACTGATCCAGGAAACCATCTCGCATGCATTCCAAGAATTCGTTCTCCACACCATTAGTGGTAATTTGATTTGCCCAGTCAATATGTAGATTAAAATCCCCCATGATTACCGTATTGCCCTTGTTACATGTACTTCTAATCTCTTGATTGATACTGTGCCCTACATTACCACTACTGTTTGGTGACCTATACACAACTCCCACCAATGTTTTCCGCCCTTTGCTGTTTCTTAGCTCCACCCAAACTGATTCCAGTTCTACATCACGATCTGCCAAGCCAAGATCTTTTATCTCTACCGTACCGATCTCATCCCTTATTAACAGCGCTACGCCACCTCCTTTCCCTATTTGTCTGTCCTTCCTAAATGTTGAGATATTAGCACTGCGCGGACTTTAGAGGGTAGCATGTCATCTACACATGGTGAGACACCGGGCACGAGTGGCCTGCAGCCAGGGCAGGGGGAAAAGCTAGCGCAGGTACCTGTTCCCCGGAGGGCAAGGTCGATCATGAGTTCTGCTGCACAGGACTCAGATGAAATCGTCGATGGGGCAGGCTACAAAGAAGGCTGATGGGTATGCACAACAAAATGCTTGGTGCATTTGCAGGCCTGTGAGAAAGCCTGAGTGCAATGTCAAGGAGCATGGGGGAGTCCGGTTCAAACTTTGCATAGGGCTTTGCGCAAAGCTTGCAGCCCATGATTTCCAGCATGGAAGAGTTGGGCAACTCCATTAAAGCACTTGTGGACCAACCATGATGCAGTGTCTGATGGCCGATGTCTCAGCTTCCATTGTAGCACAAGCAGAAGCCACCCAACATCTGGGTGCTGCAGTGGAATCTCAGATTGCTGTCATCATGGCTGCGGTTACCAGTGTTGAAAGGGGCATGCAGGGGGTGTCACAGCAGTCCAGCAATCTGTCCTCCAACAGATTACTAGGAATGCTGTGGCGCCACCCCGGGTGAGTGGCAGTGGCTCTGTGGAGCTTGAACCCGCTGTCCTCTCTCAGGAGGATAGCATTCGTCCTCCCACCGCTGCCACTCTGCCAGTGCCCTTGCTGTTGCCTGTCAACCAGCCAGTCAGACTGCTGCCGCCCATGCCGTGGTGGTGCAGTCCAAATCCGGGCCTACTAGACCCAGAGCTGCTCGAGGTCATCCTGCAAGGCCATCTGCAGTCTTCCCCACTGAAAGTCAGCAGCCTTCCACCAGCCATGCTGCAGCCACTGGGGTAGCACTGCGTAGGAGCACTAGGACCGGCAAAGGCACATAGGCACTAAGGGAATGCACAAGGGTGATTAGCTGACTTTTGTATGAAATATTGGAATGTTTTGATTTATAAATTTGGTTTGGACTGCTTGTTTTGTGGTGGCTTTTATTGTGGCCAAGAGGATGCCATGACGGTCAGTAACAGAGGGAAGGTAAAGTGTGGGACTGTTAGTGAATGGGGAATTGTGGTTGCGTTCACTGGTACTGCATTCAGATGAATCGATCATAGACAGCCTGGGCAGAAAAGGGCTGTGCTGGTTGCCTCCTCCCTTCCTCCTCCTTTTCCTCCTCCTCTTCTTCCTCCTCCTCCTCAGTTGGTTGCCTAGCAAGGGCTATGCCCTTATGATGGTGAGATTGTGGAGCATGCAGTAGACCACGACGAATCTGGAGACGCACTCTGGCAAGTACTGCAGGGCTCCTCCAGAGCTGTCCAGGCAATGCAAGCATTGTTTCAGCACACCAATGGTCCGCTCGATCATATTCCATGTGGCACCCTGGCTTTTGTTACATGCATGCTGGCCACGTGTGCTTGTGTTACGCATCGGAGTCATGAGCCAGGTGGTCAGCGGGTAGCCCTTGTCGCCCAGTAGCCACGCTCTAGTTTGTCATGGTCGCTCAAATGCAGATGGTACAGCGGACTGCCGCAGAATTAAGGCTGCTGCCAGGATATCGAGCATTGACTTGCATGATGCGCTGAGTATGGTCGCACACCAGCTGGACATTGAGGGAGTGGAATCCCTTCCAGTTGCGATGCATCTCCGAGTTCACATGTGGCGCCCACAAAGCAAAGTGTGTGTGGTCAATGCACCATGGAGAAGCCTACTATCCTGGCAAAACCACGTGCTCGCTCTGGCAAGAGAGAATGAAATGTATTCACCTCTCTTTGCATACAGAGCCTCAGTGACATCCTTTAGGCAACAGTGAATGGCGAACTGGGAGATGTTGCAAATATCACCTGTTCCAGCCTGGAAGGAGCCCGAAGCATAAAAATTGATGGCCACGCTCACCTTCACATCCACTGGCAATGCCATCCTCGCCCTGCTCTGAGGCTGCAAATCTGCCTGCAACAGGTGGCGGATTTCAGTGAGCATCTCCTTAATGAAGCAGAGATGTCGCATGCACTGTTCCTCACTGAGGTTGTGGCAGGAGAATTGCTCCCTGAAGAGCCTGGGTGGATATGGCCTCCTCCTGAGAGCCCTTCTCCCCCTCCTTCTTCTCCATCTTTGAATAGCTTGTCCTCCTCTGTGTCGCCTCTGCTCATTCTCCCTATCATGCTGCAGGCCAAGGGGGATACAAACTACAACACCCATGTTTGGGAGCAACTGGTCTGAGCAGAAGCCTTGAAGTTACCTGCCACACCACTCCCTGGAGACTTCAGCAACTTCAAATAAGACACCAAACCAAGCCACCTCTACAAACTCACCAAGAGCCAGTAGAAATCAATCAGCAACTAACCTTAGAGCAGTTGGTGATCCCTTTAAATAGTGCTGGTGGCGGGTCCTTCCTGGGGCTGAACGCATGTTCAGCTGTGGGAGGTTAAGAGAGGTCTTTAGCTCCAGCGTTGAGGTTGAAAATGGCAGCGCTGGCATCAAGTCAGCATTGCACACTGATTGGCATCACGATCTGCCTACGCTGCATACTTCTGGCGCACACTCCCTGCGCCAACGCAGACAACCTCACCAAAATGGTGTCTGGCGCAGCCCGCACCAGGAGTGTGTGCGCGCGGATACCATTTTTGACACAAAATGTCACCCATAGCGCACTACAGAGCCGAATTTCTAGGCCATTGCCTTTAAACATGGTATAACAGCACATCATTCAACTTACTGTGAGTACACCACCGAATGTGGAACTCACTACCACAGGGAGTAGTTGAAGCGAATAGTATTGATGCATTTAAGGGAAGGATAGATAAGCATATGAGGGAGAAGGGAATAGAGGGTTATGCTGACAGAGTTAGATGAGGAAAGACTGGAGGAGGCTCGAGTGGAGCATAAACGCCGGCATGGACTGGTTGGGCCAAATGGCCTGTTTCTGTGCTGTATATCCTATGTAAAAACTTCACAATAAGTATGTGAACTAAATTGCTATAATAAAACCCTACTTTGACAGCCATCTTTATTTACAATTTTTAAATCAAACCATTTCCTTTAAAGTTAATTGGAAATGAAGTCTTCTTTGCTTACCTGTGTGAGACACATTCCATGGAAGAAAAACGATTGCAGATCTCACTGAGTAGTTGAGGAATAGGAAGAGCAGCAAGGCACAAATTTCAATTCACAGTTTTTGCTTAGTAAGCTGGTCTTCGTCAGAGTAACTATAGCGGTTACAACTGCCTAAAGTGCCCCAGGTTACTGAGGTGGGGGGAAAAATTAGACAAGGGTTCCTGCTCTTAGCTGCTATCCAACGAACCCTACTGGAAGTGCATGTGTGTATGATCATCGGGCAAGGAGACTTCTCGTGGTCAAGCTTATGCTAACATTCAAGGCTGAACAATATGAAATAATGAATAATACATGATACATAAATCACCGGTTGGGCCCAGCTAGAGTGTTGTGTCCAATTCTGGGCACCACCCTTTAGGAAGGATGTCAAGGCCTTGGAGAGGTTGCAGAGGAGATTTTCGAGAATGATACCAGGGATGAGGGACTTCAGTTACGTGGATAGACTGGAGAAACTGGGGTTGCTCTCCTTAGAGCAGAGAAGGTTAAGGGGAGATTTAATAGAGGTGTTCAAAATCACAAAGGGTTTTGATAGAGTAAATAAGGAGAAACTGTTTCCAGCAGCTGAAGGGTTGGTAACCAGAGGACACGGATTTAAAGAGCTAGAGGCGAGATGTGGAGAAATCTTTTTACACAGCGAGTTGTTGTGATCTGGAATGCACTGCCTGAAAGGATGGTGGAAGCAGATTCAGTGGTAACATTCAAAAGGGAATTGAAGGGTAACAATTTGCATGGCATTGGGGATAGAGCAGGGGGGAGTGGGACTAATTGGATAGCTCTTTCAAAGAGCCGGCACAGACACGATGGGCCGAATGGCATCCTTTTGTGCTGTAACATTCTATGATTTTATGAATATATAGGAATAATAGTCCTTTGGGCAAGATACGGGAGGATGACTATGCCCCAGGAAGGAGTCAAAGCATTCAGGAAAGGAGGGAATGAACAAAATATGAGGCTGGATTGGGACCTCTCCCGCCTGTTCCACTCAGAACACGTGAAGTAATACATGCTTAAAGACCTCTGTGTTCACCAAGAACAACTCGTACACCTTGTGAGCAATGTTATTTTTTATTCACCCCTGCTGATACACACAAACACTTAGAGTGGAAACATTCCTCAGATGTATAACACAGCTACTCAGGAATGCTCCTATGGGTTTTACAGCAGATAGCTCAAAGCCGTGCTCCTTATTGCTGCAGTCCAGTGCCTCAGTCTTTCCCTGACTCTTTCCGCTTGTTGATCAGCTCTAAGATCTGCACTGTGTTCTGTTTAGCCTGTTCCAGGAGGTCAGAGGCCCTCAGTCTAGCCTGTGAACAAGCAGAGAGAAAGTTAACCCCTAATCTGCAAGAAAATGTCATTCACGCTATCTGCTCTTCAGCACTGAATCTACGCAGCGTCTTCTCGACTAGGACAGCAGGAGAGGCAGAAAATGCCAAATACTTGCATTCACTGTATCCCCACAAACAAATGGAATTACATGAAACATCCACCCACTTTATTATACAATTGCACGATATATGAAGCTGTGGACTGTGTGCACAGTATTGAGGATATGTCCTTGCTATACTCAGGTGGTTTATCCCCAGTTATCCCTACCACTAAAGGTGCTGACTCTTTCTGGGGTGCTGTCCAGTAACTTGCTCAACTGTCGAGTATTTATCCAATTCTCTTTTGAAAGCTACTATTGAATCTGCTTCCACCACCCTTTCAGGCAGTGCATTCCAGATCATAACAACTTGCTGCATTAAAAAAAATTCTCCTCATCTCCACCTTGGGTCTTTTGCCAATTAACTAAAATCTGTGGCCTCTGGTTACCGACCCTCCTGCCAGTGGAAACAGTTTCTCCCTAAGTACTCTATCAAAGCCCCTCAAAATTCTGAATGTGTCTATTAAATCTCCACTTAACCTTCTCTGCTCTAAGGAGAACAACCCCAGCTCCTCTAGTCTCTCCGCATAACTGAAGTCCCTCATTCCTGGTACCATTCAAGTAAATCTCCTCTGCACCCTCTCCAAGGCCTTGACATCCTGCTAAAGTGTGGTGCCCAGAATTGGACACAATACTAGGGCCTAACCAGTGATTTATAAAGCTTCAGCATAACTTCCTTGTTTTTGTACTCTATGCCTCTATTTATAAAACCAAGAATCCGTATACTTTAACAGCCTTATCAACTTGTCCTGCCACCTTCAAGGATTTGTGTATGTAAACCCCCAGGTCTCTCTGTTCCTGCACCCCCTTTAAAATTGTACCATTTAGTTTATATTGCTTCTCCTCATTCTTCCTACCAAAATGCATCACTTCACACTTCACTGCATTAAATTTGATCTGCCACGTGTCCGCCCATTTCACCAGTCTGTCTATGACCTCCTGAAATCTGTTACTATCCTCCTCACTGGTTATTTCCCCATCTTGCTCAAATCCTAGTCCTGTGACCTCAGCTCAGTCAATACCTTGACGTTGAACTCCTCCTCTTTGATATCCTTGAGGTTAATGATGACGTTGTAATGGGCCCCAAATACTCCCAGCTCTAAGGCTTTAGCAGCAACCTAGAAACAGACAGACAGTTTAGAATGAAGCAGGACCAGGAGCTGGCACATCTGACTTACACCCACAGTTAGTCTTCCGATTGTTTGAATTTTTCAAGTACTAACATAGGAGAGGCTAGTAGGGAACGCATGCAGCACACAACATGCCCAAAATATGTTTTCATACTTCAGTGTTCACACTTTAATTAGATCCCAGGCTTAGAAAAACTAATTAGGCTTCACAGCCTTGAATGGAAACCAGATCTTCACGAGACCAGCGATCTATATCCTTCATGAAGAATGATCAGGGTGACGACACTGCTGCCATAACAGCTCGTAGATGCTACTGCCTAATCAAAGTTCCGTGATAACTAACCAAAACATGTTACAATTGGTTCTCTCAGTACACTTTGTACCTGAACTGACAATGAGTGCACTGGTAACTATCCACTGCCTCCTGGGACACAACACTCCAATCGTAGTTCAGGGTTTCTTATTCCCACCCATCACCATGTCTACCTGCACATCTGATTTGCACGCAAGATTTCCACACGTCGCCATCTCCCTCAGGACTGGCCAGAGGCTGTTGACTTTCTCTGCTAAGGACAGGGGGACACTGACAGCTTTTTTCAAGCCATCCTGCATTGCAGCTTCTCGCCTGAAAAGGAAAATGAAAAGATCAGGCACCTGTTATCCTGAATAGAGTTGGATCAATCGAAGGTGCACAATTTGTCGAAGTCAGTTACTTCCCAGTGCCAGAATGGGACTGGAAGCTTCTTATTTACTTAGAGAGGTTGTTACCTCCTCAGCAAGGCCCATAGTGCTGGACACCACAAGGCCCATAATGCAGTACACTACATGGACAATAGTGCAGAGTGGAAGAATTTGGTGATAGTAGGAATTTCACTGGTAGGTATAAGGTAAGTAATCATCAGATTGGAATTTAGCTTTGTCTTGTAACATAAAAGAAAGTGCAAGGTCGGAGGCAATTCACAGTTAACAGGCAATCAGCTGTAAGTGGTTGCTTGATTAGGTGGTAAAAGCTGTGAGCTAGAAGCTGATTAAGCAGTTGTAACTTATTTGACTCTCAAAAGGTATATATTAGGCACTAGTTTGCAAAAGCACAGAGATTGGAGACAGAGCTGGGTGGATTGCAAGCAGAGTGGAAGAATTTGGTAATAGTAGGAATTTGGTGGAGAGGAGGAAGGCGGTTTCTCACGTCCAACTCAAAAGGAGGATTGGAGCCACAGAACCAGAGGACTTTAAGTTAAGTATCTAGATATCTAATATTTAGGGTCTTTGTTTTTAGTATCTCAGTGGTTCTTGTTAAACTTGAGTAAATAATCTTGTCTTTTTTCTCTTAAGTTAGGGCAGTGGGATAAACGAAGAAGTAATAGAGGCATGGCAGGGCACCTCAGTCCTGTCGAATGCACATCCTGTTCCACGTGAGGAATCCAGGATGTTTCCCGTGTCCTGGACAACCACATGTGCAGGAAGTGTCGTCAGCTGAAGGAGCTCGAGCCCCAGGTTTCAGAGCTTCAGCAGCGGCTGGTGTCACTGCAGTGCATCCACAAGGCAGAGAGTATGTGGAGAGCGCGTTTCAGGAGACGGTCACCCCACAGTTTAACAGATTGCAGGCAGAGAGGGAATGGGTGACTGTCGGATGGACAAGAAGGACCAGGTAAGTAGTGCAGAAGTCCTGAGTGCATCTCTCTCCCTAACTGGTATTCACTGGTGAGGGCAATAGTTCCTCTGGGGAGTACAGCCTGAGCCAAGTCCACAGCACCATGGGTGGCTCAGCTGTACAGCCGGGGGGGGGGAAGAAGGCAATAGTGATAGGGGATTAAATAGTTAGGGGAACAAACAGGCGTTTCTGCGACCACAGACTTGACACCAGGATGGTATGTTGCTTCGCTGGTGTCAGGGTTAAGGATGTCACTGAGCGGCTGCAGGACATTTTGAGGGGGAGGGTGAACAGCCAGAGGTCGTGGTCCATATCGGTACCAATGACATAGGTAGAAAGAGGGATGAAGTCCTGCAGGCAGAGTTTAGGGAGGTAGGAAAGAGATTAATAATCAGGGATAGTCAACACGGATTCGTGAAGGGTAAGTCTTGCCTAACAAATTTGATTGAATTCTTTGAGGAGGTAACTAAGTGTGTAGATGAAGGTAGAGCAGTTGATGTCGTATACATGGATTTTAGTAAGGCGTTTGATAAGGTTCCCCATGGTCGGCTCATGAAGAAAGTAAGGAGTTGTGGGATAGAGGGAAATTTGGCCGATTGGATAAGTAACTGGCTATCTCATAGAAGTCATGATGCGGAGATGCCGGTGTTGGACTGGGGTGGACAAAATTGAGAGGTCGCACAACACCAGGTTATAGTCCAACAGTTTTATTTGAAATCACAAGCTTTCGGAGCTATCGATTGCTCCTTCCTCAGGTGAAGTAAATTAGATACAGATATCTCATAGAAGGCAGAGGGTGGTGGTGGATGGAACATTTTCGGACTGGAGACCAGTTACCAGCGGTGTGCCACAGGGGTCGGTGCTGGGTCCTCTGCTGTTTGTGATTTTTATCAATGACTTGGAGGAGGGGACTGAAGGGTGGATCAGTAAATTTGCTGATGACACCAAGATTGGTGGAGTAGTGGATGAGGTGGAGGGCAGTTGTAGGCTGCAAAGAGACATTGATAGGATGCAGAGCTGGGCCGAAAAATGGCAGATGGAATTTAACCCTGATAAGTGCGAGGTGATTCATTTTGGTAGGGCAAATTTGAATAAGGATTACAGGGTCAACGGCAGGGTTCTGAGGAACGTGGAGGAGCAGAGGGATCTGGGGGTTCATATCCACAGATCTCTGAAGGTTGCCACTCAAGTGGATAGAGCAGTAAAGAAGGCCTATGGTGTGTTGGCGTTTATTAACAGAGGGTTTGAGTTTAAGAACCGTGAGGTTATGCTGCAACTGTACAGGACCTTGGTGAGACCACATTTGGAATATTGTGTGCAGTTCTGGTCACCTCACTATAGGAAGGACGTGGAAGCATTGGAAAGAGTGCAAAGGAGATTTACCAGGATGCTGCCTGGTTTGGGGGGGAGGTCTTATGAGGAAAGATTGAGGGAGTTGGGGCTTTTCTCTTTAGAGCGGAGGAGGATGAGAGGCGACTTAATAGAGGTTTATAAGATGATGAGGGGGATAGATAGAGTGGATGTTCAGAGACTATTTCCTCGGGTAGAGGCAGCTGTTACAAGGGGGCATAACTATAAGGTGCATGGGGGGAGATATAGAAGGGATGTCCGAGGTAGATTCTTTACTCAGAGAGTGGTTGGGGTGTGGAATGGACTGCCTGCTGTGATAGTGGAGTCGGACACTTTAGGAACTTTCAAGCGGTTATTGGATAAGCACATGGAGCACACCAGAGTGATAGGGAGTGTGATAGCTTGATCTTGGTCTCGGACAATGCTCGGCACAACATCGAGGGCCGAAGGGCCTGTACTGTGCTGTACTGTTCTATGTTCTATGACCTTAAAGGTCGTAATCTCCGAATTACTCTCCGTGCCACGTGCGAGTAAGTACATAAATAGGAGGATAGAACAGATGAATGCGTGGCTGAAGAGATGGTGCAGGAGGGAGGGCTTTAGATTCCTGAGGCACTGGGACTGGTTCTGGGGGAGGTGGGACCTGTACAAGCCTGATGGGTTGCACCTCAACAGGGGTGGGACCAATATCCTCACCGGGGGTGGGGGGATTGCTAGTGCTGTTGGTGAGGGTTTAAACTAGCTTGCCTCTGAGTCAGAAGGTTGTGGGTTCAAGTCCACTCCAGGGATTTGAGCAAATAAATCTAGGCTGACACTCCGGTGCAGTGCTGAGGGAGTTCTGCACTGTCAGAGGTGCTGTCTTTTGGATGAGATGTTAGACCGAGGCTCATCTGCTCTCTCAGGTGGACGTAAATATCCCATGGCACTATTTTGAAGACGAGCAGGGGAGTTATCCCCAGTGTCCTGGCCAATATTTATCCCTCAATCAACATCACAAACAGATTATCTGGTCATTATCACATTGCTGTTTGTGGGAGCTTGCTGTGTGTAAATTGGCTGCCGCGTTTCCCACATTACAACAGTGACTCCACTCCAAAAGTACTTCAAAGGCTGTAAAGAGCTTTGAGACATCCAGTGGTCGTGAAAGGCTCTATATAAATGCAAGTCTTTCTTTCTTTGGCAGAGGGATGGGAACCTAAGCATAGATTCAGAAGGGAGAGAAGCAAAGCTGGATGTGGAAGGCAGAAATTTAGTAATTGAGTTTGGAAAGCAGAGAAAACAAAGGCTAGAAAGTAAACAACAGTGTTTGGCAGTGCTTACTGTTATATACCTCAATGCAAGGAGTCAAGTGAATAAGGCAGATGAGCTGAGGGCATAGATAGACACATGGATATGATATCTTAGCTATTTCTGAAACATTGCTGAAAGAAGGGCAGGAATGGCAACTTCCTGGTTACAGGGTTTTCAGAAGAGATAGAGAGGGGGATAAAAAAGGAAGGGGGGGGGTCACAATATTGGTTAAAGAAACAATTACAGCTGTGAGGAGGGATGATATGTTAGAAGGATCATCAACTGAGGCCATATGGGTTGAACTGAAGAACAAACAAGATCAATCGCACTATAGACTCCCAAATAGCCGGGGAGCTAGAAGAGCATATGTAGGCAAATTTCTGAGGTGCAAAAACAATAGGGCAGTAATAGTAGGGGATTTCAACTACCCTAATATTAACTGGAATAGAAACAGTGGAAAAGCTATAGAGGGTGCAGAATTCTTAAAATGCATTCAGGAGAACTTTTTTAGCCAGTACGTAACAAGCCCAACAAGAGAGGGGTGCAGTTCTGGACTTGGTTTTAGGGAATGAAGCTGGGCAGGTGGAAGGGAGAGACTTTTAGTGGTGGTGATCATAATTCAGTTAGATTTAGTGTAGTTCTGGAAAAGGACAAAGATAGACTAGAAGTAAAAGTTCTCATGGTGACAGGCCAATTTTACTAAGCTGAAGTGTGATTTAGCAAAAGTGGACTGGAAACAGCTACTTGAAGGTAAATCAGTGTCAGAGTAGTGGGAGGCATTCAAGGAGGAGATCGTGAGGGTTCAGAGCAAATATGTTCCCACAAAGAAAAAGGGTGGGACTCCCAAATCTAGGGCCCCCTGGAAGTCAAGGGGTATACAGGGTAGGATAAGGCAAAAAAGGAAGCATATGTCAGATACCAAGAGCTAAATACTGCAGAAAGCCTAGAGAAGTATAGAAAGTACAGGGGTGAAATTAAAAAGGAAATTAGGAAAGCAAAGAGAGGGCATGAAAAAATATTGGCAAGTAAAATCAAGGAAAACCCAAAGATATTTTATAAATACATAATGAGCAAGAGGATAACTAAAGTAAGAGTAGGGCCTATTAGCAACCAAAAAGGTAACCTGTGTGTGGAGGCGGAAGACGTGAGTATGGTTCTTAATGAATACTTTGCGCCTGTCTTCACAAAAGAGTGGGATGATGCAGTCATTGTAGTTGAGGAGGAGGAGGAGTGTGAAATATTAGACGAGATAAACATAGTGAGAGTAAATATTAAGGGGTTTAGCATCTTTTGAAAGTAGATAAATTGCCAGGCCCGGATGAAATGTATCCCAGGCTATTAAGAGAAGCAAGGGTAGAAATAGCGGCGGGTCTGACCATCATTTTCCAATCCTCTCTGGCTACAGACGTGGTACTGGAGGACTGCTAACGTTATATCGTTGTTTAAGAAGGGAGAAAGGGATAGACCGAGTAATTACCAGTCAGCCTAACCTTGGTGGTGGGCAAATTATTGGAAAAAATTCTGAGTGACTGTATAAATCGTCATTTAGAAAGGCACGGATAAATCAATGCTGACTGTGCTTGATTAGTTAAGGGAAGGTCATGTCAAAAGGCATGGGAAGATTGCATCTGACGAACTTGCTTGAATTTTTTTGAGGAGGTAACAAGGAGGGTTGATGAGGGTAGTGCGTTTGGTGTAGTCTACATGGATTTTAGCAAGGCTTTTGACAATTTCCCACATGGCAGACTGGTCAGAAAAGTAAAAGCCCATGTGATCCAAGAGAAAGTGGCAAGTTGGATCCAAAATTGGTTCAGTGGCAGGAAGCAAAAGGTAATGGTCGACTGGCATTTTTGTGACTGGAAGGTTGTTTCCAGTAGGGTTCTGCAGGTCCTTTGCATTTTGTGGTATATATCAGTGATTTAGACTTCAATTTAGGGGGAATGATTAAGAAGTTTGCAGATGATACAAAAATTGGCCGTGTGGTTGATAGTGAGGACGAAAGCTGTAGATTGCAGGAAGATATCAATGGACTAGTCCGGAGAAGTGTGAGGTAATGCATTTGGGGAGGGCTAACAAGGCAAGTGACTACACAATAACTGTTAGGATACTGAGCAGTGTAGAGGAACAGAGGGACCTTGGCGTGCATGTCCACAGATCGTTGCAGGTAGCAGGACAGGTGAATAAGGTGGTTAAGAAGACATATGGGATACTTTCCTTTATTAGCCGAGGCATAAAATATAAGAGCAGGGAGGTTATGCTTGAACTGTATAAAACACTCGTTAGACCACAGCTAGAATACTGTGTGCAGTTCTGGTCACCACATTATGGGAAGGATGTGATTGCACTAGAACGGGTACAGAGGAGATTTACGAGGATGTTGCCAGGACTGGAAAAGTTTAGCTGAGGAAAGATTGGATAGGCTGGGTTATTTTCTTTGGAACAGAGGAGACTGAAGGGAGACTTATTTGAGGTATAAAAAATTGAGGGGCCAAGATAGAGTGGATAGGAAGGAACTGTTTCCCTTAGCAGAGAGGCCAATAACCAGGTGGCATAGATTTAAAGTAATTGGTAAAGGATTAGAGGGGAGTTGGAAGAGAACTTTTTTTAGAGGGTGGTGGGGGTCTAGAACTCACTGCCTGAAAGGGTGATAGAGGCAGAAACGCTCATCACATTTAAAAAGTACTTGGATATGCACTTGAAGTGCTGTAACCTACAAGGCTACGGACCAAGAGCTGGAAAGTGGGATTAGGCTGGATCGCTCTTTTGACTGGCACAGACATGATGGGCTAAATGGCCTCCTTCTGTGCTGTTAATTTCTGATTCTGAGGCCCATAGTGCAGGACACCACCAATATTGAAAGAAAAGTGGATGGATGATGAAATAAATCAGGATGTATTGGGCAGCCATGTTAGGCTTTCGTTTTAAAATCCTGATGATTGTAGGGGGAAAGGAAGACCTGAGGGAGGTGAGGTGTTTCACAGATTTGAGGTACTGCAAAAGAGTTAATTAGTGTTGGAAATAATGCACTCAATCACTTTTACAGTGAGGCCTCCTCAGTGTTGTGATCATTTCTCATGGATCTGATTTATTTATTGAATTCAGTGAAAAATTCCCTCCCATTAAATGGTCAACTTCATATTCCATATTACCACTTCTTAACTCGGCCAGTTTGCACTGTGCTCCACCTTTTTTATATTGGTGTCAAGACCTGGAAAGTGGAGTGGATCCTGGGTGCTGGCGTCCAGTCTGGGAGTTAAATCTCCTGCCAGACATTAAGGTGACATATTTAGGCATCTTTTTGAGCCGACTATAGGATGAAGTTTGTGTTAAAATGGAGAGTGGAATTTGGTACAATTACATTGAGTCTGCAGCACAGAATCAGGCCATTCTGGTCTATGCTCCACATGAGCCTCCTCCCACCCCTCTTTAGCTAACCGTACAACTACATTAAACATGGTTACAAAGTAATTTCTACCCTTAATTTTATAACAGTAAAAATACTTACAATGTTGCCCTAGCATTGAAATTGACCTGCCCAATATGTTGCTGCTTAAGTTTCGGAGAGTGATATTCTCAATTAAAAGTTGCATTGAGACAAGTCAACTTCTGCACCATCCATCAGACAATTCCCTGATCGTGCGAGTGTTTGAATTTCTCATTACTTTAATAACTGGAGCTGCTGTTTTCAAATCCCCCCATGCCCTCGCCCCTCCCAATCTCTGTAATCTCCTCCAGCCCCACAACCCTCCCAGATCTCTCTGCTCCTCCATTTCTGGCCTCTTGCGCATCCCTGATTTTCATCGCTCCACTATTGGTGCCCGTGCCTTCAGCTGCCAAGGGACTAAGCGCTGGAATTCCCTCCCTAAACATCCCCGCCCCTCTCTCTCTCTCTTTTAAGACGCTCCTTAAAACCTACCTCTTTGACCAAGCTTTGGGTCACCTGTCCTAATATCTCCTTATGTGGCTTAGTTTCAAATTTTGTTTGATAATCGCTCCTGTGAAGAGCCTTGGGATGTTTTACTACGTTATAGTCACTATATAAATGCTGCTTGTTGTTGTTACTTTAATAACTAGAGCTGCTGGTGAAATCCTGCTCTCCCTGAAATTTTTCAATGCAGTACAGGATACTGGACAGGTACCTAGAGCAGCCTCCTGTACATTACAGGTATGAGGCTAGCTCGATGTCTGACTCTAATGTACAGGTTGCACTGTACTGTAAGTGAGCAGGGAACTCGTGCAGGTCTCCCCCCCCCCCCCCACCCCTCCCCAATATCATGACGACAAAAATTTTAAAGGGAGGTGGCTTTTCTCAGACTGTGTGTGGTCTTTGCCCAAGAGCAAGGAAGGGTGAATCCAGAGAATTGCAATCAATCGGAATGGTTGGGAATCTCACGGACATGATTTACCTTTCTCTTTCCACTGAGGTCGATTTGGGCATCTTGAGGGCAGCCTGAAGAAAACATTGAGAAAACACAAACTCAGTTTATCATCGCTCCAACATTCCTTTTAATGGACACACACAGCACTCTGAGGAATAAGGGTGTAACATGGACCCAGGGACAATGTAAATCCAACCCTTCGCTGATCAGAGGATGGTCTCCAATATCTTTAAGGGGGTCATTGAAAGGTTCAAGCAAGCTGAAGCAGCTTCAACAAACACTGTCCTTCCTCTTCCATTTCCTGATTACATCTTGTAACTGTCAGCATACACCATTGGGAAACCTGCTGCTTACACAAAGGCTGCATCTCATTTTATATCAGAGTTACATAGAATTTACAGCACAGAAACTGTCCCTTCGGCCCAACTGTCTATGCCAGTGTTATGCACCACACGAGCCTCTTCCCATCTTATTTTATCAAACCCGAACAGCATAACCTTCTATTCCTTTCTCCCTCGTATTTATCTAGCTTCCCCTTAAATGCATCTATGCTATTCGCCTCAACTATTCCCTGTGGTAGCGAGTTCCACATTCTAACAACTCTGAGTAAAGAAGTTTTTCTTGAATTCCTTATTGGATTTACTAGTGACTTATATTTATGGCTCCTACTTTTGGACTCCCCACAAGTGGAAACATCTTCTGTCTACCCTATCAAACCCTTTCATAATTTTGAAGACCTCTATCAGGTCACCCCTCGGCCTTCTCTTTTCTAGAGTAAAGCGCCCCAGCCTGTTCAGCCTTTCATGATAGATGTACCCTCTCACTTCTGGTATCAGCCTTGTCAATCTTTTTTGCACCTTCTCCAGTGCTTCTAGCCTTTCTATAATATGGCGACCAGAACTGTACACAATACTCCAAGTGTGGGCTAACCAAGATTTGATAAAAATTTAACACAACTTCTCTGCTTTTAATTTCTATCCCTCTAGAAATGAACCACAGTGCTTTGTTTGCTTTTTTTTATAGCCTTATTAACCTGCGTCGCTATTTTTTACTGATTTGTGTATCTGTACTCCTAGATCCCTTTGCTCCTCTACCCCATTTAGACACTTAGGGCTGGATTTTCCAAGCCCCGAGGAGGCGGGCATGGAGGCGGGACAGCCCGTAAAATCAGAGAAAGTGGGTGCGGATGGCAAACCCGCCCCCATCCCACCTCTGTGCCCACTTGCCAGGAGGTGGGAAGATGTGCAGCTTCGGGTCCCGTCTCCTGGAGGCGGGAAAGGCTTTTAATCCTTTTTAATTGCCTGTTAACAAGTAGTTAACAGGCAGAAAAAAGGATTATTGCCATTTTACCTTCACAGGTGAAGGCTTCCCGACCTCTGAGAACCCCAGGGTGGAGGAGGTCTGCGGTGGTCGGCGGCACCTGGAAGTAAGGTGTAGAGGTGAGTGATGGTTGCAAGTGTGGAATGGTAAGTATGCAAGGTGAGTGATTAATTTAAAAGTGGTCACTTACCTTTTTTTCCTTCTATAGCCTTTAGCTGCGCTGGATCAGGAGAGCCGACATCCACCTTGTCAATTTCAGGTAATGGCTGATGGACCCTCCGATCCATCAGACATCTGAAATTTACTTATTTTCAATGTTTGTTGAGTCCTCACCACAAAGACTCATCAAACTAAAGAGAATGTCAGTGTTTGACACCTTCAGAGCTGTCAAATGCTATCATTTCTTCTTTCAAGAAGTCTTGACAGATAGCACGTCTGACGTTGACGTGATCTGTCAGTGACTTCTTCCCTAATTGGCTTGCTGAGCCTGCAGGGTGGGCTTACCAAGCTCAATCAGGGGAAAATCCCTCTGAATGGTCAGGCGAGGATGGAGGCAGGACATTGACACGACAAGCAGCAGTCTCGCCTCCATTCACAAAATCCAGCCCTTCTTTTCAAAGGAGTACGTGGCCTCCATATTCTTCCTGCCAAAATGCACCACCTCACTCTTATCTACATATAAATTCATTTGCCATGTACATGCCCATTCTGCAAGTTTGTTAATGTCTGCCTGTATTGTGTCACAGTTCTTCTCTGTTAATACAGAGAAGGACCAAAAAAATAAATAAATACATTGTCCAAATGACCATTTTTTAATGTGTGAGCCCAGACAGTGAGTGTCGGTAAGCTATTCCACCCTAGAGCATCACAGCTGAGCCCAATCCTGTCCACGAATGTGCGCTTCTTAGTGGGGAGAGTTGACGGATAGCAATTGGAAGCAAGAAGTCTGGGTGATGGGATTGAGGGTAATATACTAGCATGGATTGTGGATTGGTTAATGGCCAGAAAACAGAGAGTTGGAATAAACAGGTCATTTTCAGGTTGGCAGGCTGTAACTAGTGGGGTACCGCAAGGATCAGTGCTTGGGCCTCAGCTATTCACAATCTACATCAATGATTTGGATGAGGGGACCAAATGTAATATATCCAAGTTTGCTGATGATACAAAGCTAGGTGGAAATGTAAGTTGTGAGGAGGATGCAAAGAGGCTTCAAGGAGATATAGACAGGCTAAGTGAGTGGGCAAGAACATGGCAAATAGAATATAATGGGGTGAAATGTGAAGTATTTGGTAGGAAAAATAGAAAAGCAGAATATTTTTTTAAATAGTGAGAGATTGGAAAATGTTGGTGTTCAGAGGGACCTGGGTGTCCTTGTACATGAATCACAAAGTATAATGCAGGTACAGCAAGCAATTAGGAAAGCAAATGGTATGTTGGCCTTTATTAGAAGAGGATTTGAGTATAAGAGCAAAGACGTCTTACTGCAATTATATCGGGCCCTGGTGCGACCACACCTGGAGTATTGTGTACAGTTTTGGTCTCCTTACCTAAGGAAGGATATACTTGCCATAGAGGGAGTGCAACGAAGGTTCACCAGACTGGTTCCTGGGATGGGGGGATTGTCCTATGAGGACAGATTGAGCAGACTCGGCCTATATTCTCTAGAGTTTAGAAGAATGAGAGGTGATCTCATTGAAACATACAAAATTCTTACAGGGCTTGTCCGGGTAGATGCAAGGAGGATGTTTCCCCTGGCTGGAGAGTCTAGAACCAGGGATCACAGTCTCAGAATAAGGGGTTGACCATTTAGGACTGAGATGAGGAGAAATTTCTTCACTCAGAGCTTGGTGAATCTTTGGAATTCTCTACCCCAGAGGGCTGTGGAGGTTGTCATTGAGTATATTCAAGACAGAGATCGATAGATTTTTGGACTCTAGGGGGATCAAGGGATATGGGGATAGTGCAAGAAAGTGGAGTTGAGGTAGAAGATCATCCATGATCTTATTGAATGGTGGAGCAGGCTCGAGGGGCTGAATGGCCTACTCCTGCTCCTATTTCTTATGTTATGTGATTCTCTTGCTCTAGCCCAGCGCACTGAGGCCAGTTGCACCACCGTAACCACTGCCCTGGCTGATATCAGTTAGCTCAACACAGAGGAGGAATTGAATCGCATGCATTCTAATGTTCTTAAAATGTAACTCGATGCTTTCCCACATTTTGAATGAATAACAAATAAAAGCCCATTTTGGGATGTCACTCTGAATGCACTGGAGAAAAAAGTTTCAAGCTCAAGAAGGAAACAGAAGTTTGGTAGCACTCTCTCCTGAGTCAGAAGGTTGTGGGTTCAAGTCCCACTCCAGAGACTGAAACACATAATCTTGGCTGACATCCTAGTGCAATACTGAGGGAGTGCTACACTGTTGGAAGAGCTGTCTTTCGGATGACACTTTAAACTGAGGACCCATCTGCCCTGCCAGGTGGACATTAATCATCCCATGGCACTATTCAAAGAAGAGCAGGAGAGTTCTCCTGGTGTCCTGGTCAATATTTATCCCTCCACCAATATGGTGATAAAGGGATGGTGGAACTTGGGTACAAAATTGGCTAAGGGATAGGATGCAGAGTAGTGGTGAACGGATGTGTTTCTGACTGGAGAGAAGTATGCAGTGGGGTCCCCCAGGGGTTGGCATTAGGACCATTGCTTTTCTTGTGTATAAATGACCTGGACTTGGGTATAGGGAGTACAATTTTGAAGTTTGCGGACAATACAAAACTGAGTATTACGTACAATTCTGGGCACCACATTTTAGGAAGGATGTCAAAGCCCTCGCGTGGGTACAGAGGAAGCTTACCGGGATGATATTGGGGACTTCCGTTACATGGAGAGATTGGCGATACTGGGCTTGTTCTCCTGTCAGCCTGTGGCTCAGTTCGTAGCACCCTCCCTTCTGAGTCCGAAGGTTGTGGGTTCAAGTCCCACTCCAGAGACTTGAGCACAAAAATCTAGGCTAACACTCCAGTGCAGTACTGAGGGAGTGCTGCACTGTTGGATGGGACGTTAAACCGAGGCCCTGTCTGCTCTCTCAGGTGGACGTAAAAATCCCATGGCACTATTTCGAAGAAGAGCAGGGGAATTATCCCTGGTGTCCAGGCCAGTATTTATTCCTCAACCGATATCACTGAAAACAGATTATCTGGTCATTATTGCATTGCTGTTTGAGTTTGCTGTGTTCAAATTGGCAGCCGCATTTCCTACATTACAACAGAGACTACACTTCAAAAAGTACTTCATTAGCCGTTAAGCGCTTTGGGCCGAAAGTCTTTTTTTAGAGCAGGGAAGGTTAAGGGGAGATCTAATAGAGGTATTCAAAATTTTAACAGGAGAAACTGCTTCCTCTGGCAAGTGGGTTGTTAAACAGAGGTCATAGATTAAAAATAATTGGCAAAAGAACTAGAAGAGAAATTTCAACAGAGGGTTGTTAAAATCGTGAATGCACTACCTGAAAGGGTGCTGGAAGCAAATGCCATAGGAACTTTTAAAAGGCAATTGGACATATACTTGAAGAGGACTAATTTGCAGGGTTCGAGGGAAATAGCTGTGGAATGGGACTAAATTGGATAGCTCTTTCAAAGAGCCAGCACAGGCAGGATGGGAAGAATGGCATCCTTCTGTGCTGTAAGATTTTATGATTCTCTGATTCTACGATCACAAACAGATTATCTGGTTATTATCACATTGCTGTTTGTGGGATTTGCTGTGCACAAATTGACTGCTGCGTTTCCTACATTACAACAGTGTCTACATTCAAAAGTACTTCATTGGCTGTAAAGCGCTTTGGGATGTCCTGAGGTCGTGAAAGGTGCTGTAATTATTGCAAGTTCTTTCTTTATCAATTATTCATCTGTCACTCACCATGTAGCTGTTAAATGCATTGGCGTCATCATCCACCATTGTGATAAGCTCATTCATTGTGTGATGGAATGGAGCAATAAGGCTCCTCATTGGACCATCCAGATGATCAAACTGTCGCTTCCCATAGGTCATCAGTCCAACCATTGAGCCCAGTGCTGCACCCTAGTGAAACAAAGCATATAGAGGAGCCAGGAATGACAGATACACAGAGACACTGAAGCCAAACCCATCACCAAGAAATGTCTTCAGTCATATAGCTGGGCACAAGTGTTTCAAAGCTTTGGAGTGGTGGGGAACAGGCTTGTATTTGAGTCAAGACAGATTGTTAAGGAAACTGGTGGTGCAATGGAACAACAGTGCCAGTAAAAGGTAGCAAGTAACGACTCTGGTTGAGCCAAGTGATGTGTCAGTGGACTGTCACATTTGGTCAGGGCATTGATTCAGTGCTTAACATCACAGAACGCTGAGTGCTACAGTGCATAACCCCTGTGGCTGAGTGTAGATAGCTTTAAAATTAAAAACACAATGCTCTCGAAATTTGGTAAGGTCCGACAGCAGGCGGTGGAACCGCAGGGCGAGATGCTCGCACCTGTTTAGAAAGTGCAGGCAGAGCTGTTATTTTGGTGCTGCCTGCTGATTTGAATGATTTTAGCTCACAGCCCAGCACTGAACGCGCTGCTTCATGCTGTACGCTCAGCAGGAGACCCAATGTCGCGTCCCTTTAGCGTCGCTGGAGCGAGGCTACATTCTCTTAAAGCAAGACTGTCATTTTTGAAAGCAATCTCGAGCCCTTAAAGCTCAACTGCCTTCTGAAAAAAACCCACTAAGAGTCATTCCAAACTAGGCAGTCTTCAGCTCTTAAAGCTGAACTGCCTTCTGCACATAAAAAATGGTAAACGTGCTTCAACACTAACACAAAATGGCTCAACAGGCCAGGGAAAGGGCACCCAGGGTCTCGTACACAGCACTCCAGCTTTGTACAGGGGGTCAACACTGGAAGAGAGCTCCTCTACCTACAGGGGGCCAGGAGGCCCTCCAGAAAGAAGGATGTGGGACCAGATCGCCAAGGCCATCACTGCCAGTAGTGTCGCCCCCAGGACCTGGATCTCAGG
Source organism: Squalus acanthias (assembly GCA_030390025.1). Classification (NCBI taxonomy): domain Eukaryota; kingdom Metazoa; phylum Chordata; class Chondrichthyes; order Squaliformes; family Squalidae; genus Squalus; species Squalus acanthias. Next base: position 114,636,981 of record CM059427.1, on the reverse strand, counting down.
CCCAAAGAAGTTTCATGACCTCAGATGAGTGGTCAGTGAATGCAACTTCAAAGGCCATCTCCTACCAAATGCACCACTAGCCTCACACACTGCTCAATGCATGACCGCAGGCCCCCCCCCCCACCCCGGGCCATCACTCACCTACCAACAATCTCGACCAAACACGAGGCACATTTCACAGCCCTAGCTTCACCTCACCCCATTGGAGGAGACGGTGCTGGCCATTCTTGGTAGGGGCATAGCTGACCCGTGGCCAGCGGTGGGGCTGAAAGAATACAAGATGCCGGTATCCTCATACGTTATCCTCCTTCGCACATTCCACTTCCCCCTCATCCCACAATCTCTTCTGATGTACAAGCTGCACATGGTGTAAACATGCACCTCTTGCTTTCCCGCCCTCCTCTCACCACAACCCTACCCTTGTGCTTTTATCATTTCAGACACCCAAAAAATTGAGCGAGTGGTTGACCAAGAAGAGGGAGAGTGAAGAAGAAACACCGTCACTCCCAGCCACCAGCTCCTCGATCGTCCTGCAAGGCCATCTGCAGCGTCTCCCACTAAAGGTCAGCAGCCTTCCACCTGCCGTGCTGCAGCCATTAGGTTAGGCAAAGGCAGACACAAGACAGGTGGTGAGAGAACCAACATGAGGGAAAAACCTACGTGACCTCCTCCTCCCCAATCTACCTGTCGCAGATGCATCTGTCCATGACCGCATTGGTAGCAGTGATCACCGCACAGTCCTTGTGGAGACAAAATCCCGCCTTCACACTGAGGACACCCTCCATCGTGTTGTGTGGCACTACCACCGTGCTAAATGGGATAGATTCAGAACAGATCTAGCAGCTCAAAACTGGGCATCCATGAGGCGCTGTGGGCCATCAGCAGCAGCAGAACTGTATTCCACCACAATCTATAACCTCGTGGCTCAGCATATTCCTCACTCTGCCATTACCATCAAGCCAGGGGACCAACCCTGGTTCAGTGAGGAGTGTAGAAGAGCATGCCAGGAGCGGCACCAGACATACCTCAATGAGGTGCCAACCTGGGTAAGCTGCAACACAGGACTACATGTATGCTATACAGCGGAAGCAGCATGCTATAAACAGAGCTAAGCGATCCCACAATCAATGGATCAGATCAAAGCTCTGCAGTCCTGCCACATCCAGTTGTGAATGGTGGTGGACAATTAAACAACTAACGGGAGGAGGAGGCTCCATGAATATCCCCATCCTCAATGATGGCGGAGCCCAGCACGTGAGTGCAAAAGACAAGGCTGAAGTGTTTGCAACCATCTTCAGCCAGAAGTGCTGAGTGGTCAATATTGGCCTCCTCCTGAGGTCCCCACCTTCACAGAAGCCAGACTTCAACCAATTCGATTCACTCCACGTGATATGAAGAAACAGCTGAGCGCACTGGATACAGCAAAGGCTATGGGCCCTGACAACATCCCGGCTGTCGTGCTGAAGACTTGAACTCCAGAACTAGCCGCGCCTCTAGCCAAGCTGTTCCAGTACAGCTACAACACTGGCATCTACCCGACAATGTGGAAATCTGCCCAGGTATGTCCTGTCCACAAAAAGCAGTACAAATCCAATCCGGCCAATTACCACCCCATCAGTCTACTCTCAATCATCAGCAAAGTGATGGAAGGTGTCATCGACAAGCAGCACTTACCAATAACCTCCTCACCGATGCTCAGTTTGGGTTCCGCCAGCACCACTCTGCTCCAGACCTCATTACAGCCTTGGTCCAAACATGGACAAGAGAGCTGAATTCCAGAGGTGAGGTGAGAGTGACTGCCCTTGACATCACGGCAGCATTTGACCGAGTGTGGCATCAAGGAGCCCTAGTGAAACTGAAGTCAATGAGAATCAGGGGGAAAACTCTCCACTGGCTGGAGTCATAACTAGCACAAAGCAAGATGGTTGTTGGAAGCCAATCATCTCAGGCCCACGACATCGCTGAAGGAGTTCCTCAGGGCAGTGTCCTAGGCCCAACCATCTTCAGCTGCTTCATCAATGACCTTCCCTCCATCATAGGGTCAGAAGTAGGGATGTTCGCTGATGATTGCATTGTGTTCAGTTCCATTCGCAACTCCTCAGATAATGAAGCAGTCTATGCCCGCATGCAGCAAGGCTTGGACAACATTCAGGCTTGGGCTGATAAGTGGCAAGTAACATTCGCCTCACACAAGTGCCAGGCAATGACTATCTCCAACAAGAGAGAGTCTAACCACTGTCCCTTGACATTCAATGGCAATACCATCACTGAATCCCCCAACATCAACATCCTGGGGGTCACCATTGACCAGAAACCTAACTGGACCAGCCACATAAATACTGTGGCTACAAGAGCAGGTCAGAGGCTGGATATTCTGTGGTGAGTGTCTCACCTCCTGACTCCCCAAAGCCTTTCCACCATCTAAAAGGCACAAGTCAGGAGTGTGATGGAATACTCCTCACTTGCCTGGATGAGTATAGCTCCAACAACACAAGAAACTTGACACCATCCAGGACAAAGCAGCTCGCTTGATTGGCACCCCATCCACCACCTTAAACATTCACTCCCTGCAGCACCAGTGTACCGTGGCTGCAGTGTGTACCATCTACAAGATGCATTGCAGCAACTCGCCAAGGCTTCTTCGGCATCACCTCCCAAACCTGCAACCTCTTCCACCTAGAAGGAAAAGGGCAGCAGGCACATGGGAACACCACCACCTGCAAGTTCTCCTCCAAGTTACACACCATCCTGACTTGGAAATATATCGCTGTTCCTTCATCGTTGCTGGGTCAGAATCCTGGAACTCCCTCCTTAACAGCACTGTGGGAGTACCTTCACCACACGGACTGCAGCGGTTCAAGAAGGCGGCTCACCATCACCTTCTCGAGGGCAATTAGGGATAGGCAATAAATGCTGGCCTTGCCTGCGACGCCCAGATCCCAGGAACGAATAAAAAAAAAAGTCACTAAGGGAATATATAAGGGTGATTAGTTGATTTTTTGACGTAATATTGGATTCATATAGCTAAAGTTGGATTGGAAAGTCTGCTTTGTTGTGGTTTTTATTTCAGCATTGTGGCCAAGAGGAAGCTCTGATTGTCAGTAACAGAGGGAAAGTAAGGTGTGGGACAAATGTTGGGGCTGTGGTCACTGGTACCGTAGGTGGATGATTTGCACCCGGATATCCCGGCCAGAAAGGGGCAGTCTGGGTTGCCTCCTTCCTTCTGCTTCCTCCTCTTCAGCTTCTGCTCTTCTTCTTCCCTCTGCAAGCAGTTTGTCCCCTTTGCTGCCTCTGCTTCATCTCCATGTGATGTTGCAGCCCAAGGGGGACTGCAGCTAGAGCCCCTAAAACTGTGAGCAAGTTGTGTTCTCTGAGGCCTGCCTTTAACATCCAAAGCCTTGCAAGCGTCCAGCAGCACTCCCTGCATGCCCTGCACACTTTAACAACTTTTTAAATGCAGTGCACCAAGCCACGACTTCAATAAAATATAAAAAATGCCACTCCAAAAGCTGAAATTCAAACTTACCTGAAAGATGTGTGTGTGCCTTTAAGAAGCGCTGACAGCATTTCTGTATAACTGCTGCATGCACGTTCTTCCGTTAGGTTAGGAGAGGGCAGTATGGAGTGCGGTGACACCTAAAATCATAGTCCTGCCTCAATTTAGGCGCTGCTGACCTCTCAAAAATGGCGGCTGCCATGTCCCGCACCGGAAACGGGCGGAAGTGAGGCGGCCACCATGTTTTCAAGAAAACCTACCTTAATGGCCAGGGCTACAGGATCGAATTTTGTGGCCAATATGTTTTCTAAACTCTTTCATTTGTAAATGGCATACCACCACTTTCATCAAGTAAATAGGTTGCGGCAATGATATTACTCATTGGAGAGACACGCAGAGCTCACAACCCAGCACCCGTCACAGGGGTGACGCTGGTTTATTCTTTGGATTGTGAATTTGTTTCTAGGCACATCTCAAATCTTAATGTACAAACCATGGCAGCCACGGCTGCAGCGACAGAGCCTCCCCCGGGGGCTGCGGACCGCGCTCCAACGCTTCGGATAAACTCCCGCAAAGGCAAAGAGACCAGGCAGCCCTCCTCCTTCTCATCCCGCACCATGTATCTGATAAAAATAAAGACACCGTACATGGAACAACCTTCCTAAAGGCACTGGGGAGACCTCCCATGGTTCATACTATTTTTATAGATATTCTAAAATGTATTATAAAATAAATAGTTGAATTGAAGAAAAACTGTCCCTAATGCTGGAGTTCGCAAAGGTTTCTGGTCTAACCAGATTGGGTGGCCCATTCTCAAATCACCCTTGGATGCACATTATGTTAATACTATTTGTCCTAGCCCATGCACTCATATTGGTCGAATTGATCATTCTGGTGTGTTATCTCCAAAGATTGGTTAAACAATTTCGCAGCAGGTTAAATTGGATACAGTCACCAAATGTCCAATTTATTACAGAATCAGTGGAAGTGATAAAGGATGGGGTAAGCCAATGTGGGTAAGATCTCTGAATGCACAGGGACAACCCAAGACAAGCTTTAATCATCACTGACATTCTTTTCTGAAACCCATTTGGCTTCATGAAAGAGATTGAAGGTGGGGAAAGTAAAATAGTGCTTGATATTTCACATGCTTGATATTTTATACTCTACATGCTAATATTTTATACTATATTGCTAAATACATTTTTATGTTAGGTTGGACCTTGAGCGTAACTTGAATGGCCCACAGCAGATGAGGGGATAGCTAGGATGTAGTGAAAAGAAGTGAGCACATGCAGCATGGCACATAGGCCTAACGGATTCTGCCGGCAAAGGAGGAGACATCCTTGGGCAAAGCAGACAGTCAGAGTGAGATTAGCAGAAGTAAATGCAGTGGAGACAGTTTTATTTAGCCATAACATAGACTAAAAGTAAGAATGAACACTGGAATAGATCAGACTGAATTTTTAATAATGTAAGAATTAACACAATTAACAAGATGTAAGCTAGTTTAGGGATAATGGAAAAGTACTGGGAAAGAAGAGATGAGCAGCCAAGCAATGTAAGCAATAAAATGTGACACCCTTGAGGATAGATAAGAGTGGAGCCCACGCAACTCACTGGCGTGAATGAAAATCTGTCAGGCGTTGTTTACTGATGGGTATAAATATGACAAACCCCATTGTGCTCTGGGACCACGGGAGTACGGCTCACTCCATCTTCATGGATTGACCCGTCTGAGGTGATTGACTTCTGTCCTCATGATCTGTTATGAGTAGGTTCTATAGCTTTAAGATCTAGCTATATACATTGTACTTCCCTGTAGCTTCTATGGACTTTGGACTAATAAAGTCATACAGAAAGCTATTATGTGTTGAGATTTCTTGAACATACCGAGTAAACACACACACCCAGGTAAACATATTAATGTGGATAAGTGCAACATAATGCATATTGGAACAGGAAACAAGAAAACACATAAAGAAGGAAAATTAATTACCAAAAATGGAAAAACATTTGGGGTGATGCCTTCATGGCCTCGACTCTCCCTAAATCCTCCAGCCCTACAACCCCTCCCCTGAACTCTCTGTTCCTCTGATTCTGGCCTTTTGTGAAGCCCCCTTTCCTTTGTCCCACCATTGGCAGCTGTGCCTTCAACCATTTAAGCCCCACACCCTGGAATTTCCCTCCCTAAAGCCCTCCACCTCACCAGCTCCCTCTCCTCCTTTAAGGCCACCCCTTTGACCAAGCACCCCTCCAAATATCTACTTCTTTGTTTCGGCGTCCATTTTTGTCTGCTTACGTCTCTGTGAAGCACCTTGGGCCATTTTCTTCTATGTTCAAGGCACTATATAAACAGACACAATAGCAAAATACTGCGAATGCTGGAAATCCGAAATAACAACAGAAAACGCTGGGAAAACTCAGCAGGCCAGGCAGCATCCGTGCTCCACGGATGCTGCCTGGCCTGCTGACTATATAAACAGAAGTTGTTGTGTTTTTTGACCACTCATTGAAAGTCAATATGAAGTTGTATCAACAGAACCAATAAAGTACTAGGATGCATCTCTATAGCAACTGAAGTTGAACTAATTATTGTAACCATGTACAAATCACTAGTAAGGGCGAATTTACAACGCTGTATGTGGTTTTACTCACTATAGCCTCAAGAAGAGGCACAAGGAGGGGGTTTGTAAAAGCGTAATGAGAATGATTCTAGGACTGAGGGTGGGAGATATGATCCAGGCTTTGAAAATACACAATAAAGAGCAAGTAGGCAGTTTAATTTGGATTGTGAGCACAGAACCAGAGGATACAAGTACAAAGTTGACAAGCTGGAAAGGAGAAGGACTTGGGGGGTCATAGGGAAGCAAATCATTGAAGGTCCATGACCAGTACGGTGAGGTTATTGTGAAAGCGAATAGGGTGTTCGGCAATGTTCCCGTTAAGCTGCGTAACCGCTCAGCGGTCTGGAGATCCAGCGCAGGCCGCTTACTAGCTTTTAAATGGAAGAAAACGTGCATGTGTGAAAATTTGCCCTCCCTTAAAGGGGCCGCGCACCCAAAAAAAAATAAAGGGAACATTGGTGTTAGGATACATTACCAGTAAGACTTGGTCAGGCCACATCTCGAATACCGTGGTCCCTTCACATGGTGGGGGATATAGAGGCCCTGGAAAAGGTTCAGAGGAGACCCACTAGATTGATATCTACTTTAAGGGACCTCGGTTAACAGAGATCTAGGGCTTATTACTCTAGAAAAGCATAGACTTCAAGGCGATTTGATTGAAATCTTTAAAATAATGAAAGGATTAGATTCGGTCCAAGTGGATAGGCTGTTCGAGTTGGATAGGTTAGGGAAGACCGGAGGACATGAGTAGAGGTTACAAAACCATAGACCTAGGTTAGATTTGAGGAATTACTCCTTTTCATAGAGTTGTTAAACTCTGGAATGAGTTGCCAACACGTGCAGTGAGCACAGATTCCCTGAAAGCAGTCAAAGGGGAACTAGATGGGTTCCTCAGAGTGGCAAATATATCGGTAGCTGGGTCAGTGGAGGTTGTGTCACTCAGGTAATGTGATCTCTGGGAGTTCACTTAACAACCTTCAAGGGTTAGAATGGAATTTCTGAGTTTTTCTGGGAAATTAGCCTACAGATTATTTTCTCTTTTTTTTCTTCTCCCAGGCTCTATGGACCAGCTAGTCTTTACCTGTCATCATAGAATCATAGAAACTTACGGCACAGCAGGAAGCCATTCAGCCCATCGTGTCTGTGGTGGCTGAAAAAGAGCTATCCAGCCTAATCTCACTTTCCAGCTCTTGGTCCATAGCCCTATAGGTTACGGCACTTCAAGTGCATATCCAAGTACCTTTTAAATGCGATGAGGGTTTCTCCCTCTACCACCCTTTCAGGCAGTGAGTTCCAGACCCCCACCACCCTCTGGGTGAAAAAATATCTCCTCAACTCCCCTCTAATCCTTCTACCAATTAATTTAAATCTATGCCCTCTGGTTATTGACCCCTCTGCTAAGGAACATAGGTCCTTATCTACTCTATCTAGGCCCCTCATCATTTTATACACCTCAATTAGGTCTCCCCTCAGCCTCTTCTGTTCCAAAGAAAACAATCCCAGCCTATCCAATCTTTCCTCATAGCTAAAATTCTCCAGTCCTGACAACATCCTCGTAAATCTCCTCTGTACCCTCTCTAGTGCAATCACATTTTTCATGTAATGTGGTGACCAGACCTGTATGCAATACTCTAGCTGTGGTCTAACGAGTGTTTTGTACACTTCAAGCATAACCTCCCTGCTCTTATGTTCTATGCCTCGACTAATAAAGGCAAGCATTCCGTATGCCTTCTTAACCACCTTATCTACTTGTCCTGCTACCTTCAGGGATCTGTGGACATGCACTCCAAGGTCATTCTGATACTCTACACTTCTCAGTATCCTACCATTTATTGTGTATTCCCTTGCCTTATTAGCCCTCCCCAAATGCATTACCTCACACTTCTCCGGATTGAATTCCATTTGCCACTTCTCTGCCCACCTGACCAGTCCATTGATATCTTCCTGCAGTCTACAGCTTTCTTCCTCATTATCAACCACAAGGTCAATTTTTGTATCATCTGCAAACTTCTTAATCATGCCCCCTAAATTGAAGTCTAAATCATTGATATATACCACAAAAAGCAATGGACCTAGTACTGAGCCCTGTGAAACCCCACTGGAAACAGCCTTCCGGTCACAAAAACATCCGTTCACCATTTCCCTTTGCTTCCTGCCTCTGAGCCAATTTTGGATCCAACTTTCCACTTTGCCTTGGATCCCATGGGCTTATACTTTTCTGACCAGTCTGCCATGTGGGACCTTGTCAAAAGCTTTGCTAAAATCCATGTAGACTACATCAAACACGCTACCCTCATCAACCCTTGTTACCTCCTCAAAAAACTCACTTAAGTTAGTCAGACATGACCTTCCCTTAACAAATCCATGCTGACTGTCCTTGATTAATCCATGCCTTTTTAAATGATGATTTATCCTGTCCCTCAGAATTTTTCAATAATTGCCCACCACCAAGGTTAGGCTGACTGGTCTGTAATTACTCGGTCTATCCTTTTCTCCCTTTTTAAACAACGGTACAACATTAACAGTCCTCCAGTCCTCCGGCACCACACCTGTAGCCAGAGAGAATTGGAAAATGATGGTCAGCTATTTCCTCCCTTACTTCTCTTAACAGCCTGGGATACATTTCATCCGGGCCTGGTGATTTATCTACTTTCAAAGATGCTAAACCCCTTAATATTTCCTCTCCCTCTATGTTCATCTCATCTAATATTTCACACTCCTCCTTAACCACAATGTCTGCATCGTCCCTCTCTTTTGTGAAGACAGATGCAAAGTATTTATTAAGAACCATTTTGGTCTCTAATAAGCCCTACTATTTCCTTTGTTATCCATTTGCTCTTTATGTATTTATGAAACATCTTTTGGTTTTCCTTGATTTTATTTGCCAATATTTTTCATGCCCTCTCTTTGCTTTCCTAATTTCCTTTTTAATTTCACCCCAGCACTTTTTATACTCCTATAGGTTTTCTGCAGTATTTAGCTCTCCATATCTGACATAAGCTTCCCTTTTTAGCCTTATCCTACCCTGTATGCCCCTTGACGTCCTTTCTTGTATAGAAGATTAGGGCGTTTTTCTTTCTCACAAAATATTGGATAGGTGGAGCAGACTCACAACAGAACAAGCAAATGTATCACCCAATTAGTTCAAACAAAAAAATAACTGGATAAATTTCTGGTTTGAGGATGGGATTGGAGCTTATAGCATTTGACAGAACTAAATTAGTTACTCCATGGTTGCTGTGCAGTGGGGACTAAAGAAATGCTATTTGTAGAAAGTATTTACCCAAGTGGAGATGGTTAAATATTCTGGGTCTGCCTGGTTACCTTTTGTGAGTGCGGGAGTATTTATGCAGGATTTTCCATTGGGTGATAAGTGGGTTTTATTGTTTAAAGTACATGGTTCAGCGAGACAACCACTAGATGACTGTGAGAAGCCGACTCACAATCAGCACAGTTTTATTACATTCACTACCTTGATGAAATGTCCTTTTTAAATATGGGTTCAAGCCCCACTCCAGGATTTAAATACATAATCAAAGCTGACACATCTGGGTGCTACTGGAGCAGTGCTGCATTGTTGGAGGTGCCATCTTTTGGGTGACTTAAAAAAGGAATAAGGAGGTCATTTAGTCAGGAGGCAGGAAGTCAGGAAAGCCCCAGAGTGCATCTCACTCAACAACCGTTTTTCTGTGTTGGAAAATGGTGAAAGTGACGGTTCCTCTGGGGAGTGCAGCCAGAGCCAAGTTCACGGCACTGTGGGTGGCTCAGCTGCACAAGGGGGGAGGGGTAAGAGTGGAAGGGCAATAGTGGTAGGAGACTCAATAGTGAGGGGTGCAGACAGGCATTTCTGTGGCCGCAGACGTGACTCCAGGATGGTATGTTGCCTCCCTGGTGCCAGGGTCAAGGATGTCACTGAACGGCTGCAGGGCATTCTGAAGGGGGAGGGCGAATAGTCAGAGGTCGTGGTTCACATTGGTACCAACGACATAGGTAGAAAGAGGGATGAGGTCCTGCAACAAGAATTTAGGGAGTTAGGTAGCAGATTAAAAAGCAGGACCTCAAAGGTTGTAATCTCTGGATTACTCCCGCTGTCACGTGCTAGTGAGTATGGGAATAGTCGGATAAGGCAGATGAATGCTTGGCTAAAGAGCAGGAGGGAGGGCTTTAGTTTCCTGGATCACTGGGTCTGTTTCTGGGGAAGGTGGGACCTGTACAAGTCGGATGGGTTGCACCTGAACCGGAACGGGACCAACATCCTTGCGGGGAGATTTGCTAGTGCTGTTGGGGGGGGTTTAAACTAACTTGGCAGGGGGATGGGATACGGAGTGGAGCTATAGTAGGGGGTGATGCACAGCCAAATATAGAGGAAAAAACAAGTCAGTCTGGAAGGCAGAGCAAATATGTAACGGCACAAGGGAGTATGGCAAGGCTGGATGGCATTTATTTTAATGCAAGGAGTCTTACGAGTAAGGCAGATGAATTGAAGGTGTTGATGAACACATGGGAGTATGATATTGTTGCTATCACAGAGACATGGTTGAGGGAGGGGCAGGAATGGCAGCTCAATATTCCGGGGTATAGAATCTTCAGGCGAGACAGAGGGGGTTGTAAAAGAGGAGAGGGTGTCGCAATATTAATCAAGGAGTCAATTACTGCAGTAAGGAGGGATGATATCTTAGCAGGTTCCTCTAATGAGGCCATATGGGTAGAATTTAAAAACAAAAAGGGTGCAAGCACTTTGCTGGGAGTGTACTATAGGCCCCCAAACAGTCAGGGGGAGATAGAAGAACAGATATGTAGGCAAATCTCAGAGAAGTGTAGAAATAATAGGGTAATAATAGTAGGGGATTTCAACTTCCCCAATATTAACTGGGATAGTCAGAGTGTGAAAGGCTTTGAGGGTGCAGAATTCTTAAAGTGCATCCAGGAGAGCTTTTTGAGCCAGCATGTAGAAAGTCCGACAAGAGAGGGGGCGGTACTGGACCTAATTCTAGGGAACATAGCCGGGCAAGTGGTAGAAGTGTCAGTAGGAGAGCATTTTGGTGACAGTGACCATAATTCGGTGAGATTTAAGGTAGTCATGGAAAAGGACAAAGATGGACCGGTAATAAAGGTTCTAAATTGGGGGAAGGCCGATTTTAATATGATAAGGCAGGATCTGGCCAAAGTGGACTGGAATCAGCTACTTGTAGGAAAATCCACATCAGAGCAGTGGGAATCATTCAGAAAGGAAATAGAGAGAGTACAGCACCAACATGTTCCCGTAAAGGTCAAGGGTGGGACCAACAAGTCCAGGGAACCCTGGATGTCAAGGGATATACAAGAATGGATTAGGAAAAAAAGGGAGGCTTTTGGCAGATACAAAGGACTAAAAACAGTGGAAGCCCTAGAAGAGTATAGAAAGTGCAGGGGGGGTACTTAAAAAAGAAATTAGGAGAGCGAAGAGGGGGCATGAAAAAACACTGGCGGGCAAAATAAAGGAAAATCCCAAGGTGTTTTATAAGTATATTAAGGGCAAGAGGATAACCAGGGAAAGAGTAGGGCCCATTAGGGACCAAAGTGGCAATCTGTGTGTAGAGCCAGAAGATGTAGGTGGGGATTTAAATGAATATTTTGCATCTGTGTTCACTATGGAGAAGGACGATGTAGGCATAGAAATCAGGCAGGGGGATTGTGATATACTTGAACAAATTAGCATTGAGAGGGAAGAGGTACTAGCGGTTTTAGCAGGCTTAAAAGTGGATAAATCCCCAGGCCCAGATGAGATGTATCCCAGGCTGCTGTGTGAGGCAAGGGAGGAGATTGCAGGGGCTCTGACACAAATTTTCAGAACCTCTCTGGCCACAGGGGAGGTGCCAGAGGACTGGAGGACAGCTAACGTAGTACCATTATTCAAGAAGGGTAGTAGGGATAAACCAGGGAATTATAGGCCAGTGAGCCTAACATCAGTGGTAGGGAAATTATTGGAAAAAATTCTGAGGGACAGAATTAGTCTCCACTTGGATAGGCAAGGATTAATCAAGGATAGTCAACATGGCTTTGTCAGGGGGAGATCATATCTAACCAATTTGATTGAATTTTTCGAGGGGGTGACTAGGTGCGTGGATGAGGGTAGTGCAGTTGATGTGGTCTACATGGACTTCAGTAAGGCTTTTGACAAAGTCCCGCTTAGGAGACTGGTCAAGAAGGTAAGAGCCCATGGGATCCAGGGCAATTTGGCACATTGGATCCAAAATTGGCTTAGTGGCAGGAGGCAGAGGGTGATGGTTGAAGGTTGTTTTTGTGACTGGAAGCCTGTGTCCAGTGGTGTACCGCAGGGACCGGTGCTGGGTCCTTTGCTGTTTGTAGTGTACATTAATGATTTAGATATGAATGTAGGAGGTATGATCAGTAAGTTCGCAGATGACAACGAAAATTGGTGGAGTGGTAAATAGCGAGGAGGGAAGCCTCAGGCTACAGGACGATATAGACAGGTTGGTCAGATGGGCAGAACAGTGGCAAATGGAATTTAACCCTGAAAAGTGTGAGGTGATGCATTTTGGGAGGAGAAAGCAAAGGAATACACAATGAATGGTAGGACCCTAGGAAGGACAGAGGATCAGAGGGACCTTGGTGTGCATGTACATAGATCCCTGAAGGCAGCAGGACAGGTAGATAAGGTGGTTGAGAAGGCATATGGGATGCTTGCCTTCATTAGCCGAGGCATAGAATATAAGAGCAGGGATGTTATGATGGAGCTGTACAAAACGCTAGTTAGGCCACAGCTGGAATACTGTGTGCAGTTCTGGTCACCACACTATAGGAAGGATGTGATTGCATTAGAGAGGGTGCAGAGGAGATTCACCAGGATGTTACCTGGGCTGGAGCGTTTCAGCTATGAAGAGAGACTGGACAGGCTGGAGTTGTTTTCCTTAGAGCAGAGAAGGCTGAGGGGGGACCTGATTGAGGTGTACAAAATTATGAGGGGCATAGATAGGGTAGATAGAAAGGAACTTCTCCCCTTAGTAGAGGGGACAATAACCAGGGGGCATAGTTTCAAGGTAAGGGGCAGGAGGTTTAGAGGGGATTTGAGGAAAAACTTTTTCACCCAGAGGATGGTTGGAATCTGGAACTCACTGACTGAAAGGGTGGTAGAGGCAGGAACCCTCACAACATTCAAGAAGCATTTAGATGAGCACTTGAAACGCCATAGCATACAAGGCTATGGATCAAGTGCTGGAAAATGGGATTAGAATAGACAGGGCTTGATGGCCGGCGCAGACACAATGGGCCGAAGGGCCTCTTCCTGTGCTGTATAACTCCTATGACTCTATGACTCTATTTCATCCTTTGAAGGTAAGAAACTAAATGAGGTAGAAGAAGAAAGAGATCTGAGAATACAGATACATAAATTGTTAAAAGTAGCAACACAAGTTGAGAAGACCATAATGAGGGCAAACAAAGTACTGGGGTTTATTTCTAGAGGAATAGAATACAAAAGCAGTGAGGTAATGTTAAATTTATATAGAACCTTGGTCAGCCACTCTTGGAGTACAGTGAGCAGTTCTGATCTCCATACTTCACAAAGCACTGGAGAAAGTGCAGAAAGGTTTACAAGGATGTTACCAGAATTGAAATGATGTAACTATCACGAAATATTGAGTAGGCTGGAGCTCTTTCCTCTAGAAAAGAGAAGACTAAGAGGACACTAGATAGGTCTTTAAAATTATGAAGGGATTCAATGGGGTGGATGTGGAGAAACTGTTTCCACTTGTGGGTGAGTCCAGAACAAGGGGGCATAAATATAAGATAGCCACTAACAGATCAAATAAAGGGATAGAAATTCATCTGTTCAGTGCCAATCTGTAGCACCATGAAATGGCGATAAAATGGCGGCTGCCACTCTTTTGCCAGCTGGTGGCGGGTCTCGTGGCGGCCGCCATTTTTAAAAATTCGTTCCTGAGATGTGGCCATCACTGACAAGGCCAGCATTTATTGCCCATCCCTAATTGCCCTTGAGAAGGTGGTGGTGAGCCTCCTTTTTGAACCGCTGCAATCCGTGTGGTGAAGGTACACCCACAGTGCTGTTAGGGAGGGAGTTCCAGGATTTTGACCCAGCGACGATGAAGGAACGGCAATTTTTTCCAAGTCGTGATGGTGTGTAACTTGGAGGGGAACTTGCAGGTAATGGTGTTCCCATGTGCCTGCTGCCCTTATCCATCTAGGTGGTAGCAGCCACAGTATGCCGGTGGTGGAGGGAGAGACTGTTTAAGGTGGTGGATGGGGAGCCGCTCAAGCGGGCTGCTTTGTCCTTGATGGTGTCGAGCTTCTTGAGTGTTGTTGGAGCTGCACTCATCCAGGCAAGTGGAGAGTATTCCATCACACTCCTGACTTGTGCCTTGTAGATGGTGGAAAGGCTCTGGGGAGTCAGGAGGTGAGACACTCGCTGCAGAATACCCAGCCTCTGACCTGCTCTTGTAGCCACAGTATTTATGTGGCTCGTCCAGTTAAGTTTCTGGTCAATGGTGACCCCCAGGATGTTGATGGTGGGGATTTGGTGATGGTAATGCCGTTGAATGTCAAGGGGCGGTGGTTAGATTTTCTCTTGTTGGAGATAGTCATTGCCTGGCACTTGTGTGGCACGAATGTTACTTGCGACTTATCAGCCCAAGCCTGAATCTTGTCCAGGCCTTGCTGCATGCGGGCATGGACTGCTTCATTATCTGGGGAGTTGCGAATGGAACTGAACAGTGTGCAATCATCAGCGAACATTCCCACTTCTGACCTTATGATGGAGGGAAGGTCATTGATGAAGCAGCTGAAGATGGTTAGGCCTAGGACACTTCCCTGAGGAACTCCTGCACGATGTCCTGGGGCTGAGATGATTGATCTCCAACTACCACAACCATCTTCTTTTGTGCTAGGTATGACTCCAGCCAGTGGAGACTTTTTCCCCTGATTCCCATTGACTTCAGTTTTACTAGTGCTCCTTGATGCCACACTCGGTCAAATGCTGCCTTGATGTCAATGGCAGTCACTCTCAACTCTGGAATTCAGCTCTTTTGTCCATGTTTGGACCAAGGCTGTTATGAGGCCTGGAGCCGAGTGGTCTTGGCGGAACCCAAACTGAGCATCGGTGAGCAGGTTATTAGTGAGTAAGTGTCGCTTGATAGCACTGTTGATGACACCTTCCATCACTTTGCTGATGATTGAGAGTAGACTGATGGGGTGGTAATTGACCGGATTGGATTTGTCCTGGTTTTTGTGGACAGGACATACCTGGGCAGTTTTCCACATTGTTGGGTAGATGCTGGAACAGCTTGGCTCGTTCTGGAGCGCAAGTCTTCAGCACGATAGCCGGGATGTTGTCGGGCTTATAGCCTTTGCTGCATCCAGTGCACTCAGCCGTTTCTTGATATCACGTGGCGTGAATCGAATTGGCTGAAGTCTGGCTTCTGTGATGGTGGGGACGTCAGGAGGAGGCTGATATGGATCATCCACTCAGCACTTCTGGCTGAAGATGGTTGCAAACGCTTCAGCCTTGTCTTTTGCACTCTGCCATCATTGAGGATGGGATATTCAGGGAGCCTCCTCCTCCCGTTAGTTGTTTAATTGTCCACCATCATTCACAACTGGATGTGGCAGGACTGCAGAGCTTTGATCTGATCCATTGATTGTGGGATTGCTTACTGTCCCCCTTTGAGCTGCCGGTAACTGGTAGCACCCTGAAAAAAAAATGGCAGTATGGTGAAGTCAATCGGCGTGCAACGCCGACTTAATGTCACCAACGCGAACTTTGACCCTAGTGCTGAATTCCTGGCGTGCAAGCAGGCTGACAGTGACGATGTCTGCACCTCTTAAAGGGGCACACACATCGTTCAGGTAAGTTTGGATTTAAGGTTTCGGACTGGGGTTTTTTGATTTTATTGAAGTGGTGGCTTGCTGCAATAGATGTGAAAAGTTTTTTAAGTGTGTAGGGAGTACTGCTGGATGCTTGCAAGGGCTCAGATGGTAAATGAAGGCTTTTGAGAAGACATAACATGCTGCACATTCTCAGCAGGTCACGCAACATCCGTGGAGAGAAAAACAGAGTTCACATCTCAGGTCGAGATGCTGCCTGACCAGCTGAGTATTTCCAGCATTTTATGCTGTCATTTCTCATTTACAGTATCCGCTTGCAGAGGGAAGAGGAAGGCACAGAAGAGGAGGAAGCATACAGAAGGATGCAACCCAGACAGCCCCTATGTGGCCGGGATATCCGGGATGGAATCATCCGCCTGTGGTCCCAGTGACCACACCCCAATTCCCCTTTCAGCATTAGTCCCACACCTTACCTTCCATCTGTTACTGACTATCACAATGTCCTCTTGGTCACGATGCTGAAATAAAAGCCACCACAAAGCAAACTTTCCAATCCACCTATATACGTCTAGCCATCCAATGTGACATCAAGAAATCAACTCATCACCTGTATGCATTCTCTTAGTGTGTCTTTGCCTACCCTACTGATGTCACGCATTGCTACCCCAGTGGCTGCAGCATGGCTGGTGGAAGGCTGCTGACTTTCAGTGGGGGACATTGCAAATAGACTTGCTGGTTGACCTTGAGGAGCTGGTGGCTGGGAGTGTCAAATCAATCTTCTTCTGTTCTTGTTCTTCTTCAACCTCCTCTCCCACTGGTCACCCACTGACTGGGCAGGCTGCACTTCTTGGGTTTGTGAAATGAGGAAGGCACAAGGGTGGAATTGTGGTAACGGGAGGGCGGGAAAGCATGAGGTGCATGCCGGAAGGAGGGTAATGTATGAGGATACCAGCATCTTGTATCTGTTCAGCCCCTCCGCTGGCCAAGGGCTCAGCCATGCTCCTGCCAAGAATGGCCTGCACCATCTCCTCCAAGGGGGTGAGGTGAGGCTAGCAATGGGAGATGTGCCTCGTGATTGGTGCAGATTGTTGGTAGGTGAGTGATTGGGCGTTGTGCTTTGAACAATGTGTGACGCTAGTGGTGCAGTTTATAGGAGAGGGCTTTTGAACGTGCATTCACTGACCTTGACCAGTCTGAGGTCTGAGCTCATGAAGCTTCTTTGGGCACTGGAGCCAGATGGTGGGGGCGACACTACTAGCAGTGATGGCCTTGGTGATGTACTCCAACATCCTTCTTTCTGGAGAG
This sequence comes from Squalus acanthias, assembly GCA_030390025.1. Taxonomy (NCBI): domain Eukaryota; kingdom Metazoa; phylum Chordata; class Chondrichthyes; order Squaliformes; family Squalidae; genus Squalus; species Squalus acanthias. The sequence continues at coordinate 114,619,713 of CM059427.1, read as the reverse complement.
CCTCCTGGCCCTTTTGGGTAGAGGGCCTGTGTTGACCCCTGCACAAAGCTGGAGTGCTGCGTGTGAGACCCTTGGTGCCCCTTCCCTGGCTTGCTGAGCCATTTGTGTTGGTGCTGAGGCAGTTTTCCCATTTTTTGAGGATTAGCAAGGTTTTAAGAGCTGAATATTCACATTTGGGACTTCCTTTTAATGATAAATATTTTTTTTAAGGCAGAAAGGGCTGTAAACTACATGGTTTCACTTCATTTTAATTTGCATTGCTACAGTGTGCATGGCCCCTTTAATTCTTAGACCTCTTCATTGCCCACAATTCCTTGCGAGCTCCAGATTCCAGAGGCTGTGGGAAGCTCCAACGCTGCGCCCGGACAGGAACTTTGGGTCGGATGCCTCCAGCAATGCCACCAGGACGGCGTTGCACAGAAGGTGAGCGCTGCGCCAGCAATCTCCATGCCCCCCAGACCAATTTTGTCCCATTAGCGTTGCGGCCATTTTCAGTGGCCGTTAACTGTGCGGTGACACCGGCAACTTTGCTGGTGAACACGAATTTCTCCCCCATAGAATTTAGGAGAAATTTCTTAAAGAAAGAAAGACTCACATTTATATAACATCTTTCACAACCTGAGGATGTCCCAAAGCGCTTTGCAGCCAATGAAGTACTTTTTGGAGTGTAGTCACTGTTGTAATGTAGGAAATGCGGCAGCCAATTTGAGCACAGCAAGCTCCCACAAACAGCAATGTGATAATGACCAGATAATCTGTTTTTTACACAGCGAGTGGTGAGAATGTGGTGCCTGCAGCCACATGGAGTGGTTGAAGCAAAGAGCATTGAGGCATTTAAGAGGAGGCTTGATACATACATGAGGGAGAAGGGAATAGAGGGATACTGGGGCTGGGTGAGAAGAGGTAATTAGAGTGGGAGGAGGCTCGTGTGGAGTATAAACACCAACAAAGATTAGTTGGGCCAATTGGCCTGTTTCTGTGCTGTAGATTCTATGTAAATCTATGTAAAAACCAAACCAACCTATTCAGGTGGATTCAAAAGAGCCCATGGCACTATTTGAAGAAGAGCTGGCAGTTTTACCAGTATCCTGGCCAACATTCCTCACTCACTACCACCACCAAAAACACATTGGGGTTTAAATTGTATAACCCCCAAAACTGGGAGCTACCGAGCCCAATTTCTCCCCCATAAGCTGGTCACTTGTCTCATTGCTGTTTGCAGAACCTTGCTATGTACAAACTGGCTGCTGCGTTTGTCTATGTAACAACAGTGACTACACTTTAAAAGTAAATCCATTGGTTGTATAGCACTTTGGGACATCCTGAGGACACGATAAGGTACGATGTAAATGCAACTTCTTATTTCATTCTTTCTATAAGAGATTTCCACCCGAGGAATTTGGATTCACACTGCTAATGGTTTCGAATTTTTACAGTGGCAGATATCGGAGCATCTGAGCGTCCCGCTGTGGAGAGGCAGGTTCGTGTTTAACATATTTAAATCAGGCTCCCACAGTGCAATTGTGATCCCAGTCTAAAATTCACTGTTGCTGCGCAGGAGTCGGGAGACACGACAGTGAAAGGGAGGCGGGAGCTGCCGGCTCTGCAAGGTAAGTGCCTCTTTCAGCACTCCTTGTTCGGTCTCCCCAACCCCGACTGTCAGCCTCTCTCCATCCCCCCAGCCCCAACTGTCAGCCTCTCTCCATCCCCCCAGCCCCGACTGTCAGCCTCTCTCCATCCCCCCAGCACCGACTGTCAGCCTCTCTCCATCCCCCCAGCCCCGACTGTCAGCCTCTCTCCATCCCCCCAAGCCCCAATCACCGATTTCCCCACCCCGATCGCAGGCATCTTCCCCACTCCCCCAGCCCCAAGGGTCCCTAGCTGCGGCCTTCTGATGCTGGTGCTCCCTCCTGCCCGCCGGCCAGGCAGCCCATTTGGCCAGCTGCCGAGGAGGAGACTGCCCTACAACATGTTAATGAGGCCCTGCCGTTAAGATCGGCAGGACCTCTGCGTCCCTGGCCTCGCTGGGGTCTTTGGCAGTTTTCAGGCTCACCTGCACCCTCCATATAACAAACTATGACACACTAGATAACACACTGTGACACACTAGATAACACACTGTGACACACTATATAACACACGGTGACACACTATATAACACACGGTGACACACTATATAACACACGGTGACACACTATATAACACACGGTGACACACTATATAACACATTGTGACACACTATATAACACACGGTGACACACTATATAACACACAGTGACACACTATATAACACACGGTGACACACTATATAACACACGGTGACACACTATATAACACACGGTGACACACTATATAACACACGGTGACACACTATATAACACATTGTGACACTATATAACACACTGTAACACACTATATAACACACTGTGACACACTATATAACATGCTGTGACACACTATATAACACATTGTGACACACTATATAACACACTGTGACACACTATATAACACACTGTGACACACTATATAACATGCTGTGACACACTATATAACACACTGTGACAGACTAGAACACACTATATAACACACTGTGACACACTATAACACACTGTGGCACACCATATAACACACTGTGACACACTATATAACACACTGTGACACACTATAACACACTGTGGCACATTATATAACACACTGTGACACACTATATAACACACAGTGACACACTATATAACACACTGTGACACACTATATAACACACTGACAGACTATATAACACACTGTGACACTATATAACACACCATATAACACACTGTGACACACTATAACACACTGACACACTATATAACACACCGTGACACACTATATAACACACTGTGACACACTATATAACACACTGTGACACACTATATAACACACTGACACACTATATAACACACCGTGACACACTATATAACACACTGACACACTATATAACACACCGTGACACACTATATAACACACTTAAGGTAATGGCTCTATGCTGAGGTATGTGAAAGATAAACTTCAATCAAAGCACTATATAACACACTGTGACACACTATATAACACACTGTGACACGCTATATAACACACTGTGACACACTATATAACACACTGTGACACTATATAACACACTGTGACACACTATATAACACACTGTGACACACTATATAACACACTGTGACACACTATATAACACACTGTGACAGACTATATAACACACTGTGACAGACTAGAACACACGGTGACACACTATATAACACACTGTGACACACTATATAACACACTGTGGTACACTATATAACATGCTGTGACACACTATATAACACACTGTGACAGACTATAACACACTGTGACACACTATATAACATGCTGTGACACACTATATAACACACTGTGACAGACTATAACACACTGTGACACACTATATAACACACTGTGACACACTATATAACACACTGTGACACACCATATAACACACTGTGACACACTATATAACACACTGTGACACACTATAACACACTGTGACACACTATATAACACGCTGTGACACACTATATAACACACTGACACACTATATAACACACTGACACACTATATAACACACTGTGACACACCATATAACACACTGTGACACACTATATAACACACTGTGACACACTATATAACACCATGTAAATATCGGGGCCATAAAGTTTGATTACCTCTCCTCAGCATGATTCTCCTCATGCTTTGATTGAAGTTTATCTTTCACATACCTCAGCATAGAGCCATTACCTTAAGTGTCAGGACAAAATAAATTACATGGCCGTGAATTCCCTCGGAGCTGCTCCCGCTCCACCATTGTAACGTCACAGTGATTGCCAGAAAACCCTGTTCCACTGCACTTGTGGTGAAGGAGCAGGGGCAGGTTTGAAGAAACTACTGGCTATAGTGATTGCTCTTAAAGCTTTGCTTGTGTTACCTCGAGAGCCACAAGGTCTTTGCTCATTGCTGCATAGTGCAAGAATGATAGTGTCGGAAAAATGGCCTTTCTAAACCACACGACGAAATTCTGTACCAAGAGGTGCTTTACCATACTTACTCAATTATTCTTTCTTTAGCATTGAAAGGAGCGAGAGAATCCAGTCCCAGGCGGCTTACAACCTGCATTAAAGTGGATAGAGCAACAACATTAATAGGAACATAGAAACATAGGAACAGGAGTAGGCCATTCAGCCCCTTAAGCCTGTTCCGTATTTTAATTAGATCATGGCTGATCTGTATCTTAACTCAATTTAACCGCCATGGTTCCGTAACCCTTAATACCTTTGCCTTGCAAAAATTAAAGAGTTGAGTGACCACAATTGAAAATAGTATGGTGTTAAGGAAAACAATAACATCTTGATTTAAGGTACACTGAATGCCTATGTACCTAGTATGGTAGAATGGAGGGATCCCACACATGCCCAGTATGGTAGAATGGAGGGATCCCACACATGCCCAGTATAGTAGAATGGAGGTAACCCATACATGCCCAGTATGGTAGAATGGAGGGATCCCACACATGCCCAGTATAGTAGAATGGAGGTAACCCATACATGCCCAGTATGGTAGAATGGAGGTAACCCACACATGCCCAGTATAGTAGAATGGAGGTAACCCACACATGCCCAGTATAGTAGAATGGAGGGATCCCACACATTCCCAGTATAGTAGAATGGAGGGATTCCACACATGCCCAGTATAGTAGAATGGAGGGATCCCACACATGCCCAGTATAGTAGAATGGAGGTAACCCATACATGCCCAGTATAGTAGAATGGAGGTAACCCACACATGCCCAGTATGGTAGAATGGAGGTAACCCACACATGCCCAGTATGGTAGAATGGAGGGATCCCACACATGCCCAGTATAGTAGAATGGAGGGATCCCACACATGCCCAGTATGGTAGAATGGAGGGATCCCACACATGCCCAGTATAGTAGAATGGAGGTAACCCATACATGCCCAGTATGGTAGAATGGAGGGATCCCACACATGCCCAGTATAGTAGAATGGAGGTAACCCACACATGCCCAGTATAGTAGAATGGAGGGATCCCACACATTCCCAGTATAGTAGAATGGAGGGATTCCACACATGCCCAGTATAGTAGAATGGAGGGATCCCACACATGCCCAGTATAGTAGAATGGAGGTAACCCATACATGCCCAGTATAGTAGAATGGAGGTAACCCACACATGCCCAGTATGGTAGAATGGAGGTAACCCACACATGCCCAGTATGGTAGAATGGAGGGATCCCACACATTCCCAGTATAGTAGAATGGAGGGATCCCACACATGCCCAGTATGGTAGAATGGAGGGATCCCACACATGCCCAGTATGGTAGAATGGAGGGATCCCACACATGCCCAGTATGGTAGAATGGGGGTAACCCACACATGCCCAGTATAGTAGAATGGAGGGATCCCACACATGCCCAGTATGGTAGAATGGAGGGATCCCACACATGCCCAGTATAGTAGAATGGAGGGATCCCACACATTCCCAGTATAGTAGAATGGAGGGATTCCACACATGCCCAGTATAGTAGAATGGAGGGATCCCACACATGCCCAGTATGGTAGAATGGAGGGATCCCACACATGCCCAGTATGGTAGAATGGAAGGATCCCACACATGCCCAGAAAAGTAGAATGCAGGGATCCCACACATGCCCAGTATGGTAGAATGGAGGGATCCCACACATGCCCAGTATAGTAGAATGGAGGGATCCCACACATGCCCAGTATAGTAGAATGGAGGGATCACACACATGCCCAGTATAGTAGAATGGAGGTAACCCACACATGCCCAGTATAGTAGAATGGAGGTAACCCACACATGCCCAGTATAGTAGAATGGAGGGATCCCACACATGCCCAGTATAGTAGAATGGAGGTAACCCACACATGCCCAGTATAGTAGAATGGAGGTAACCCACACATGCCCAGTATAGTAGAATGGAGGGATCCCACACATGCCCAGTATAGTACAATGGAGGGAACCCACACATGCCCAGTATGGTAGAATGGAGGTAACCCACACATGCCCAGTATGGTAGAATGGAGGGATCCCACACATGCCCAGTATGGTAGAGTGGAGGGATCCCACACATGCCCAGTATGGTAGAATGGAGGTAACCCACACATGCCCAGTATGGTAGAATGGAGGTAACCCACACATGCCCAGTATGGTAGAATGGAGGGATCCCACACATGCCCAGTATGGTAGAATGGAGGGATCCCACACATGCCCAGTATAGTAGAATGGAGGGATCCCACACATGCCCAGTATGGTAGAATGGAGGGATCCCACACATGCCCAGTATAGTAGAATGGAGGGATCCCACACATGCCCAGTATAGTAGAATGGAGGGATCCCACACATGCCCAGTATGGTAGAATGGAGGGATCCCACACATGCCCAGGATAGTAGAATGGAGGGAACCCACACATGCACAGTATAGTAGAATGGAGGTAACCCATACATGCCCAGTATAGTAGAATGGAGGTAACCCACACATGCCCAGTATGGTAGAATGGAGGTAACCCACACATGCCCAGTATGGTAGAATGGAGGGATCCCACACATGCCCAGTATAGTCGAATGGAGGGATCCCACACATGCCCAGTATGGTAGAATGGAGGGATCCCACACATGCCCAGTATGGTAGAATGGAGGGATCCCACACATGCCCAGTATGGTAGAATGGAGGTAACCCACACATGCCCAGTATAGTAGAATGGAGGGATCCCACACATGCCCAGTATGGTAGAATGGAGGGATCCCACACATGCCCAGTATGGTAGAATGGAGGGATCCCACACATGCCCAGTATAGTAGAATGGAGGGATCCCACACATTCCCAGTATAGTAGAATGGAGGGATTCCACACATGCCCAGTATAGTAGAATGGAGGGATCCCACACATGCCCAGTATGGTAGAATGGAGGGATCCCACACATGCCCAGTATGGTAGAATGGAAGGATCCCACACATGCCCAGAAAAGTAGAATGCAGGGATCCCACACATGCCCAGTATGGTAGAATGGAGGGATCCCACACAAGCCCAGTATGGTAGAATGGAGGGATCCCACACATGCCCAGTATAGTAGAATGGAGGGATCCCACACATGCCCAGTATAGTAGAATGGAGGGATCCCACACATGCCCAGTATAGTAGAATGGAGGGATCCCACACATGCCCAGTATAGTAGAATGGAGGTAACCCACACATGCCCAGTATAGTAGAATGGAGGTAACCCACACATGCCCAGTATAGTAGAATGGAGGGATCCCACACATGCCCAGTATAGTAGAATGGAGGTAACCCACACATGCCCAGTATAGTAGAATGGAGGTAACCCACACATGCCCAGTATAGTAGAATGGAGGGATCCCACACATGCCCAGTATAGTAGAATGGAGGGAACCCACACATGCCCAGTATAGTAGAATGGAGGTAACCCACACATGCCCAGTATAGTAGAATGGAGGGATCCCACACATGCCCAGTATAGTAGAATGGAGGTAACCCACACATGCCCAGTATAGTAGAATGGAGCTAACCCACACATGCCCAGTATAGTAGAATGGAGGGAACCCACACATGCCCAGTATAGTAGAATGGAGGGATCCCACACATGCCCAGTATGGTAGAATGGAGGGATCCCACACATGCCCAGTATAGTAGAATGCAGGGATCCCACACATGCCCAGTATGGTAGAATGGAGGTAACCCACACATGCCCAGTATGGTAGAATGGAGGGATCCCACACATGCCCAGTATGGTAGAGTGGAGGGATCCCACACATGCCCAGTATGGTAGAATGGAGGTAACCCACACATGCCCAGTATGGTAGAATGGAGGTAACCCACACATGCCCAGTATGGTAGAATGGAGGGATCCCACACATGCCCAGTATAGTAGAATGGAGGGATCCCACACATGCCCAGTATGGTAGAATGGAGGGATCCCACACATGCCCAGTATAGTAGAATGGAGGGCTCCCACACATGCCCAGTATAGCAGAATGGAGGGATCCCACAAATGCCCAGTATGGTAGAATGGAGGGATCCCACACATGCCCAGAATGGTAGAATGGAGGTAACCCACACATGCCCAGTATGGTAGAATGGAGGGATCCCACACATGCCCAGTATAGTAGAATGGAGGGAACCCACACATGCCCAGTATAGTAGAATGGAGGTAACCCACACATGCCCAGTATAGTAGAATGGAGGGATCCCACACATGCCCAGTATAGTAGAATGGAGGTAAACCACACATGCCCAGTATAGTAGAATGGAGGGATCCCACACATGCCCAGTATAGTAGAATGGAGGTAACCCACACATGCCCAGTATGGTAGAATGGAGGGATCACACACATGCCCAGTATGGTAGAATGGAGGGATCCCACACATGCCCAGTATGGTAGAATGGAGGGATCCCACACATGCCCAGTATGGTAGAATGGAGGTAACCCACACATGCCCAGTATAGGAGAATGGAGGGATCCCACACATGCCCAGTATAGTAGAATGGAGGGATCCCACACATACCAAGTGTGGTAGAATGGAGGTAACCCACACATGCCCAGTATAGTAGAATGGAGGGATCCCACACATTCCCAGTATAGTAGAATGGAGGGATTCCACACATGCCCAGTATAGTAGAATGGAGGGATCCCACACATGCCCAGTATGGTAGAATGGAGGGATCCCACACATGCCCAGTATGGTAGAATGGAAGGATCCCACACATGCCCAGAAAAGTAGAATGCAGGGATCCCACACATGCCCAGTATGGTAGAATGGTGGGATCCCACACATGCCCAGTATGGTAGAATGGAGGGATCCCACACATGCCCTGTATAGTAGAATGGAGGGATCCCACACATGCCCAGTATAGTAGAATGGAGGGATCCCACACATGCCCAGTATAGTAGAATGGAGGGATCCCACACATGCCCAGTATAGTAGAATGGAGGTAACCCACACATGCCCAGTATAGTAGAATGGAGGTAACCCACACATGCCCAGTATAGTAGAATGGAGGGATCCCACACATGCCCAGTATAGTAGAATGGAGGTAACCCACACATGCCCAGTATAGTAGAATGGAGGTAACCCACACATGCCCAGTATAGTAGAATGGAGGGATCCCACACATGCCCAGTATAGTAGAATCGAGGGAACCCACACATGCCCAGTATAGTAGAATGGAGGTAACCCACACATGCCCAGTATAGTAGAATGGAGGGATCCCACACATGCCCAGTATAGTAGAATGGAGGTAACCCACACATGCCCAGTATGGTAGAATGGAGGTAACCCACACATGCCCAGTATGGTAGAATGGAGGGATCCCACACATGCCCAGTATAGTAGAATGGAGGGATCCCACACATGCCCAGTATGGTAGAACGGAGGGATCCCACACATGCCCAGTATAGTAGAATGGAGGGCTCCCACACATGCCCAGTATAGTAGAATGGAGGGATCCCACACATGCCCAGTATGGTAGAATGGAGGGATCCCACACATGCCCAGAATGGTAGAATGGAGGTAACCCACACATGCCCAGTATGGTAGAATGGAGGGATCCCACACATGCCCAGTATAGTAGAATGGAGGGAACCCACACATGCCCAGTATAGTAGAATGGAGGTAACCCACACATGCCCAGTATAGTAGAATGGAGGGATCCCACACATGCCCAGTATAGTAGAATGGAGGTAAACCACACATGCCCAGTATAGTAGAATGGAGGGATCCCACACATGCCCAGTATAGTAGAATGGAGGTAACCCACACATGCCCAGTATGGTAGAATGGAGGGATCACACACATGCCCAGTATGGTAGAATGGAGGGATCCCACACATGCCCAGTATGGTAGAATAGAGGGATCCCACACATGCCCAGTATGGTAGAATGGAGGTAACCCACACATGCCCAGTATAGGAGAATGGAGGGATCCCACACATGCCCAGTATAGTAGAATGGAGGGATCCCACACATACCCAGTATGGTAGAATGGAGGTAACCCACACATGCCCAGTATAGTAGAATGGAGGTAACCCACACAACCCAGTATAGTAGAATGGAGGGATCCCACACATGCCCAGTATGGTAGAATGGAGGGATCCCACACATGCCCAGTATGGTAGAATGGAGGGATCCCACACATGCCCAGGAAAGTAGAATGGAGGGATCCCACACATTCCCAGTATAGTAGAATGGAGGGATTCCACACATGCCCAGTATAGTAGAATGGAGGGATCCCACACATGCCCAGTATGGTAGAATGGAGGGATCCCACACATGCCCAGTATGGTAGAATGGAAGGATCCCACACATGCCCAGAAAAGTAGAATGCAGGGATCCCACACATGCCCAGTATGGTAGAATGGAGGGATCCCACACATGCCCAGTATGGTAGAATGGAGGGATCCCACACATGCCCAGTATAGTAGAATGGAGGGATCCCACACATGCCCAGTATAGTAGAATGGAGGGATCCCACACATGCCCAGTATAGTAGAATGGAGGGATCACACACATGCCCAGTATAGTAGAATGGAGGTAACCCACACATGCCCAGTATAGTAGAATGGAGGTAACCCACACATGCCCAGTATAGTAGAATGGAGGGATCCCACACATGCCCAGTATAGTAGAATGGAGGTAACCCACACATGCCCAGTATAGTAGAATGGAGGTAACCCACACATGCCCAGTATAGTAGAATGGAGGGATCCCACACATGCCCAGTATGGAAGAATGGAGGGATCCCACACATGCCCAGTATGGTAGAATGGAGGGATCCCACACATGCCCAGGAAAGTAGAATGGAGGGATCCCACACATTCCCAGTATAGTAGAATGGAGGGATTCCACACATGCCCAGTATAGTAGAATGGAGGGATCCCACACATGCCCAGTATGGTAGAATGGAGGGATCCCACACATGCCCAGTATGGTAGAATGGAAGGATCCCACACATGCCCAGAAAAGTAGAATGCAGGGATCCCACACATGCCCAGTATGGTAGAATGGAGGGATCCCACACATGCCCAGTATGGTAGAATGGAGGGATCCCACACATGCCCAGTATAGTAGAATGGAGGGATCCCACACATGCCCAGTATAGTAGAATGGAGGGATCCCACACATGCCCAGTATAGTAGAATGGAGGGATCCCACACATGCCCAGTATAGTAGAATGGAGGTAACCCACACATGCCCAGTATAGTAGAATGGAGGTAACCCACACATGCCCAGTATAGTAGAATGGAGGGATCCCACACATGCCCAGTATAGTAGAATGGAGGTAACCCACACATGCCCAGTATAGTAGAATGGAGGTAACCCACACATGCCCAGTATAGTAGAATGGAGGGATCCCACACATGCCCAGTATAGTAGAATGGAGGGATCACACACATGCCCAGTATAGTAGAATGGAGGGATCCCACACATTCCCAGTATAGTAGAATGGAGGGATTCCACACATGCCCAGTATAGTAGAATGGAGGGATCCCACACATGCCCAGTATGGTAGAATGGAGGGATCCCACACATGCCCAGTATGGTAGAATGGAAGGATCCCACACATGCCCAGAAAAGTAGAATGCAGGGATCCCACACATGCCCAGTATGGTAGAATGGAGGGATCCCACACATGCCCAGTATGGTAGAATGGAGGGATCCCACACATGCCCAGTATAGTAGAATGGAGGGATCCCACACATGCCCAGTATAGTAGAATGGAGGGATCCCACACATGCCCAGTATAGTAGAATGGAGGGATCACACACATGCCCAGTATAGTAGAATGGAGGTAACCCACACATGCCCAGTATAGTAGAATGGAGGTAACCCACACATGCCCAGTATAGTAGAATGGAGGGATCCCACACATGCCCAGTATAGTAGAATGGAGGTAACCCACACATGCCCAGTATAGTAGAATGGAGGTAACCCACACATGCCCAGTATAGTAGAATGGAGGGATCCCACACATGCCCAGTATAGTAGAATGGAGGGATCCCACACATGCCCAGTATAGTAGAATGGAGGGATCCCACACATGCCCAGTATAGTAGAATGGAGGGATCCCACACATGCCCAGTATAGTAGAATGGAGGGATCCCACACATGCCCAGTATAGTAGAATGGAGGGATCCCACACATGCCCAGTATGGTAGAATGGAGGGATCCCACACATGCCCAGTATGGTAGAATGGAGGATCCCACACATGCCCAGTAAGTAGAATGGAGGGATCCCACACATGCCCAGTATGGTAGAATGGAGGGATCCCACACATGCCCAGTATGGTAGAATGGAGGGATCCCACACATGCCCAGTATAGTAGAATGGAGGGATCCCACACATGCCCAGTATAGTAGAATGGAGGGATCCCACACATGCCCAGTATAGTAGAATGGAGGGATCCCACACATGCCCAGTATAGTAGAATGGAGGTAACCCACACATGCCCAGTATAGTAGAATGGAGGGATCCCACACATGCCCAGTATTGTAGAATGGAGGGATCCCACACATGCCCAGTATGGTAGAATGGAGGATCCCACACATGCCCAGTATAGTAGAATGGAGGGATCCCACACATGCCCAGTATGGTAGAATGGAGGGATCCCACACATGCCCAGTATGGTAGAATGGAGGGATCCCACACATGCCCAGTATAGTAGAATGGAGGGATCCCACACATGCCCAGTATAGTAGAATGGAGGGATCCCACACATGCCCAGTATAGTAGAATGGAGGGATCCCACACATGCCCAGTATAGTAGAATGGAGGTAACCCACACATGCCCAGTATAGTAGAATGGAGGGATCCCACACATGCCCAGTATAGTAGAATGGAGGGATCCCACACATGCCCAGTATAGTAGAATGGAGGTAACCCACACATGCCCAGTATAGTAGAATGGAGGTAACCCACACATGCCCAGTATAGTAGAATGGAGGGATCCCACACATGCCCAGTATAGTAGAATGGAGGGATCCCACACATGCCCAGTATAGTAGAATGGAGGGATCCCACACATGCCCAGTATGGTAGAATGGAGGGAACCCACACATGCCCAGTATAGTAGAATGGAGGGATCCCACACATGCCCAGTATGGTAGAATGGAGGGATCCCACACATGCCCAGTATAGGTAGAATGGAGGGAACCCACACATGCCCAGTATAGTAGAATGGAGGGATCCCACACATGCCCAGTATGGTAGAATGGAGGGATCCCACACATGCCCAGTATAGTAGAATGGAGGGATCCCACACATGCCCAGTATAGTAGAATGGAGGTAACCCACACATGCCCAGTATAGTAGAATGGAGGTATCCCACACATGCCCAGTATAGTAGAATGGAGGGATCCCACACATGCCCAGTATGGTAGAATGGAGGTAACCCACACATGCCCAGTATAGTAGAATGGAGGTAACCCACACATGCCCAGTATAGTAGAATGGAGGGATCCCACACATGCCCAGTATAGTAGAATGGAGGGATCCCACACATGCCCAGTATGGTAGAATGGAGGGATCCCACACATGCCCAGTATAGTAGAATGGAGGGATCCCACACATGCCCAGTATAGTAGAATGGAGGGATCCCACACATGCCCAGTATAGTAGAATGGAGGGATCCCACACATGCCCAGTATAGTAGAATGGAGGGAACCCACACATGCCCAGTATAGTAGAATGGAGGGATCCCACACATGCCCAGTATAGTAGAATGGAGGATCCCACACATGCCCAGTATGGTAGAATGGAGGGATCCCACACATGCCCAGTATGGTAGAATGGAGGGATCCCACACATGCCCAGTATAGTAGAATGGAGGGATCCCACACATGCCCAGTATAGTAGAATGGAGGGATCCCACACATGCCCAGTATAGTAGAATGGAGGGATCCCACACATGCCCAGTATAGTAGAATGGAGGGATCCCACACATGCCCAGTATAGTAGAATGGAGGGATCCCACACATGCCCAGTATAGTAGAATGGAGGGATCCCACACATGCCCAGTATAGTAGAATGGAGGGATCCCACACATGCCCAGTATAGTAGAATGGAGGTAACCCACACATGCCCAGTATAGTAGAATGGAGGGATCCCACACATGCCCAGTATAGTAGAATGGAGGGATCCCACACATGCCCAGTATAGTAGAATGGAGGGATCCCACACATGCCCAGTATAGTAGAATGGAGGTAACCCACACATGCCCAGTATAGTAGAATGGAGGGATCCCACACATGCCCAGTATAGTAGAATGGAGGGAACCCACACATGCCCAGTATAGTAGAATGGAGGTATCCCACACATGCCCAGTATAGTAGAATGGAGGGATCCCACACATGCCCAGTATAGTAGAATGGAGGTAACCCACACATGCCCAGTATAGTAGAATGGAGGGATCCCACACATGCCCAGTATAGTAGAATGGAGGTATCCCACACATGCCCAGTATAGTAGAATGGAGGGATCCCACACATGCCCAGTATAGTAGAATGGAGGGATCCCACACATGCCCAGTATAGTAGAATGGAGGGATCCCACACATGCCCAGTATGGTAGAATGGAGGTAACCCACACATGCCCAGTATGGTAGAATGGAGGGATCCCACACATGCCCAGTATGGTAGAATGGAGGGATCCCACACATGCCCAGTATGGTAGAATGGAGGTAACCCACACATGCCCAGTATGGTAGAATGGAGGTAACCCACACATGCCCAGTATGGTAGAATGGAGGGATCCCACACATGCCCAGTATAGTAGAATGGAGGGATCCCACACATGCCCAGTATGGTAGAATGGAGGGATCCCACACATGCCCAGTATAGTAGAATGGAGGGATCCCACACATGCCCAGTATAGTAGAATGGAGGGATCCCACACATGCCCAGTATGGTAGAATGGAGGGATCCCACACATGCCCAGTATGGTAGAATGGAGGTAACCCACACATGCCCAGTATGGTAGAATGGAGGGATCCCACACATGCCCAGTATAGTAGAATGGAGGGATCCCACACATGCCCAGTATAGTAGAATGGAGGTAACCCACACATGCCCAGTATAGTAGAATGGAGGTAACCCACACATGCCCAGTATAGTAGAATGGAGGGATCCCACACATGCCCAGTATAGTAGAATGGAGGGAACCCACACATGCCCAGTATAGTAGAATGGAGGTAACCCACACATGCCCAGTATAGTAGAATGGAGGGATCCCACACATGCCCAGTATAGTAGAATGGAGGTAACCCACACATGCCCAGTATAGTAGAATGGAGGTAACCCACACATGCCCAGTATAGTAGAATGGAGGTAACCCACACATGCCCAGTATAGTAGAATGGAGGGATCCCACACATGCCCAGTATGGTAGAATGGAGGGATCCCACACATGCCCAGTATAGTAGAATGGAGGGATCCCACACATGCCCAGTATGGTAGAATGGAGGTAACCCACACATGCCCAGTATAGTAGAATGGAGGGATCCCACACATGCCCAGTATGGTAGAGTGGAGGGATCCCACACATGCCCAGTATGGTAGAATGGAGGTAACCCACACATGCCCAGTATGGTAGAATGGAGGTAACCCACACATGCCCAGTATGGTAGAATGGAGGGATCCCACACATGCCCAGTATAGTAGAATGGAGGGATCCCACACATGCCCAGTATGGTAGAATGGAGGGATCCCACACATGCCCAGTATAGTAGAATGGAGGGATCCCACACATGCCCAGTATAGTAGAATGGAGGGATCCCACACATGCCCAGTATGGTAGAATGGAGGGATCCCACACATGCCCAGTATGGTAGAATGGAGGTAACCCACACATGCCCAGTATGGTAGAATGGAGGGATCCCACACATGCCCAGTATAGTAGAATGGAGGGATCCCACACATGCCCAGTATAGTAGAATGGAGGTAACCCACACATGCCCAGTATAGTAGAATGGAGGGATCCCACACATGCCCAGTATGTAGAATGGAGGTAACCACACATGCCCAGTATAGTAGAATGGAGGGACCCCACACATGCCCAGTATAGTAGAATGGAGGTAACCCACACATGCCCAGTATAGGTAGAATGGAGGGATCCCACACATGCCCAGTATGGTAGAATGGAGGGATCCCACACATGCCCAGTATAGTAGAATGGAGGGATCCCACACATGCCCAGTATGGTAGAATGGAGGTAACCCACACATGCCCAGTATAGTAGAATGGAGGTAACCCACACATGCCCAGTATAGTAGAATGGAGGGAACCCACACATGCCCAGTATAGTAGAATGGAGGGATCCCACACATGCCCAGTATAGTAGAATGGAGGGATCCCACACATGCCCAGTATAGTAGAATGGAGGTAACCCACACATGCCCAGTATAGTAGAATGGAGGTAACCCACACATGCCCAGTATAGTAGAATGGAGGAATCCCACACATGCCCAGTATAGTAGAATGGAGGGATCCCACACATGCCCAGTATAGTAGAATGGAGGGATCCCACACATGCCCAGTATGGTAGAATGGAGGGATCCCACACATGCCCAGTATAGTAGAATGGAGGGATCCCACACATGCCCAGTATGGTAGAATGGAGGGATCCCACACATGCCCAGTATGGTAGAATGGAGGATCCCACACATGCCCAGTATGTAGAATGGAGGGATCCCACACATGCCCAGTATGGTAGAATGGAGGGATCCCACACATGCCCAGTATAGTAGAATGGAGGGATCCCACACATGCCCAGTATGGTAGAATGGAGGGATCCCACACATGCCCAGTATAGTAGAATGGAGGGATCCCACACATGCCCAGTATAGTAGAATGGAGGGATCCCACACATGCCCAGTATAGGTAGAATGGAGGGATCCCACACATGCCCAGTATAGTAGAATGGAGGGAACCCACACATGCCCAGTATAGTAGAATGGAGGGATCCCACACATGCCCAGTATAGTAGAATGGAGGGATCCCACACATGCCCAGTATAGTAGAATGGAGGTAACCCACACATGCCCAGTATAGTAGAATGGAGGGATCCCACACATGCCCAGTATAGTAGAATGGAGGTAACCCACACATGCCCAGTATGTAGAATGGAGGGATCCCACACATGCCCAGTATAGTAGAATGGAGGGATCCCACACATGCCCAGTATAGTAGAATGGAGGGATCCCACACATGCCCAGTATAGTAGAATGGAGGTAACCCACACATGCCCAGTATAGTAGAATGGAGGGATCCCACACATGCCCAGTATAGTAGAATGGAGGTAACCCACACATGCCCAGTATAGTAGAATGGAGGGATCCCACACATGCCCAGTATAGTAGAATGGAGGTAACCCACACATGCCCAGTATAGTAGAATGGAGGTAACCCACACATGCCCAGTATAGTAGAATGGAGGGATCCCACACATGCCCAGTATAGTAGAATGGAGGGATCTCACACATGCCCAGTATAGTAGAATGGAGGGATCCCACACATGCCCAGTATAGTAGAATGGAGGGATCCCACACATGCCCAGTATGGTAGAATGGAGGTAACCCACACATGCCCAGTATGGTAGAATGGAGGGATCCCACACATGCCCAGTATGGTAGAGTGTAGTGATCCCACACATGCCCAGTATGGTAGAATGGAGGTAACCCACACATGCCCAGTATGGTAGAACGGAGGTAACCCACACATGCCCAGTATGGTAGAATGGAGGGATCCCACACATGCCCAGTATAGTAGAATGGAGGGATCCCACACATGCCCAGTATGGTAGAATGGAGGGAACCCACACATGCCCAGAAAAGTAGAATGGAGGGATCCCACACATGCCCAGTATAGTAGAATGGAGGGATCCCACACATGCCCAGTATGGTAGAATGGAGGGATCCCACACATGCCCAGTATGGTAGAATGGAGGTAACCCACACATGCCCAGTATGGTAGAATGGAGGGATCCCACACATGCCCAGTATAGTAGAATGGAGGGAACCCACACAAGCCCAGTATAGTCGAATGGAGGTAACCCACGCATGCCCAGTATAGTAGAATGGAGGTAACCCACACATGCCCAGTACAGTAGAATGGAGGGATCCCACACATGCCCAGTATAGTAGAATGGAGGGAACCCACACATGCCCAGTATAGTAGAATGGAGGTAACCCACACATGCCCAGTATAGTAGAATGGAGGGATCCCACACATGCCCAGTATAGTAGAATGGAGGTAACCCACACATGCCCAGTATAGTAGAATGGAGCTAACCCACACATGCCCAGTATAGTAGAATGGAGGTAACCCACACATGCCCAGTATAGTAGAATGGAGGGATCCCACACATGCCCAGTATGGTAGAATGGAGGGATCCCACACATGCCCAGTATAGTAGAATGGAGGGATCCCACACATGCCCAGTATGGTAGAATGGAGGTAACCCACACATGCCCAGTATGGTAGAATGGAGGGATCCCACACATGCCCAGTATGGTAGAGTGGAGGGATCCCACACATGCCCAGTATGGTAGAATGGAGGTAACCCACACATGCCCAGTATGGTAGAATGGAGGTAACCCACACATGCCCAGTATGGTAGAATGGAGGGATCCCACACATGCCCAGTATAGTAGAATGGAGGGATCCCACACATGCCCAGTATGGTAGAATGGAGGGATCCCACACATGCCCAGTATAGTAGAATGGAGGGATCCCACACATGCCCAGTATAGTAGAATGGAGGGATATACACATGCCCAGTATGGTAGAATGGAGGGATCCCACACATGCCCAGTATGGTAGAATGGAGGTAACCCACACATGCCCAGTATGGTAGAATGGAGGGATCCCACACATGCCCAGTATAGTAGAATGGAGGGAACCCACACATGCCCAGTATAGTAGAATGGAGGTAACCCACACATGCCCAGTATAGTAGAATGGAGGGATCCCACAAATGCCCAGTATAGTAGAATGGAGGTAAAACACACATGCCCAGTATAGTAGAATGGAGGGACCCCACACATGCCCAGTATAGTAGAATGGAGGTAACCCACACATGCCCAGTATGGTAGAATGGAGGGATCCCACACATGCCCAGTATGGTAGAATGGAGGGATCCCACACATGCCCAGTATGGTAGAATGGAGGGATCCCACACATGCCCAGTATGGTAGAATGGAGGTAACCCACACATGCCCAGTATAGTAGAATGGAGGTAACCCACACATGCCCAGTATAGTAGAATGGAGGGAACCCACACATGCCCAGTATAGTAGAATGGAGGGAACCCACACATGCCCAGTATAGTAGAATGGAGGGATCCCACACATGCCCAGTATAGTAGAATGGAGGTAACCCACACATGCCCAGTATAGTAGAATGGAGCTAACCCACACATGCCCAGTATAGTAGAATGGAGGAATCCCACACATGCCCAGTATGGTAGAATGGAGGGATCCCACACATGCCCAGTATAGTAGAATGGAGGGATCCCACACATGCCCAGTATGGTAGAATGGAGGTAACCCACACATGCCCAGTATGGTAGAATGGAGGGATCCCACACATGCCCAGTATGGTAGAGTGGAGGGATCCCACACATGCCCAGTATGGTAGAATGGAGGTAACCCACACATGCCCAGTATGGTAGAATGGAGGTAACCCACACATGCCCAGTATGGTAGAATGGAGGGATCCCACACATGCCCAGTATAGTAGAATGGAGGGATCCCACACATGCCCAGTATGGTAGAATGGAGGGATCCCACACATGCCCAGTATAGTAGAATGGAGGGATCCCACACATGCCCAGTATAGTAGAATGGAGGGATCCCACACATGCCCAGTATGGTAGAATGGAGGGATCCCACACATGCCCAGTATGGTAGAATGGAGGTAACCCACACATGCCCAGTATGGTAGAATGGAGGGATCCCACACATGCCCAGTATAGTAGAATGGAGGGAACCCACACATGCCCAGTATAGTAGAATGGAGGTAACCCACACATGCCCAGTATAGTAGAATGGAGGGATCCCACACATGCCCAGTATAGTAGAATGGAGGTAAACCACACATGCCCAGTATAGTAGAATGGAGGGATCCCACACATGCCCAGTATAGTAGAATGGAGGTAACCCACACATGCCCAGTATGGTAGAATGGAGGGATCCCACACATGCCCAGTATGGTAGAATGGAGGGATCCCACACATGCCCAGTATGGTAGAATGGAGGGATCCCACACATGCCCAGTATAGTAGAATGGAGGTAACCCACACATGCCCAGTATAGTAGAATGGAGGGATCCCACACATGCCCAGTATAGTAGAATGGAGGTAACCCACACATGCCCAGTATAGTAGAATGGAGGGATCCCACACATGCCCAGTATGGTAGAATGGAGGTAACCCACACATGCCCAGTATAGTAGAATGGAGGTAACCCACACATGCCCAGTATAGTAGAATGGAGGGATCCCACACATGCCCCAGTATAGTAGAATGGAGGGAACCCACACATGCCCAGTATAGTAGAATGGAGGGATCCCACACATGCCCAGTATAGTAGAATGGAGGGATCCCACACATGCCCAGTATAGTAGAATGGAGGGAACCCACACATGCCCAGTATGGTAGAATGGAGGGATCCCACACATGCCCAGTATGGTAGAATGGAGGGAATCCACACATGCCCAGTATAGGTAGAATGGAGGTAACCCACACATGCCCAGTATAGTAGAATGGAGGGATCCCACACATGCCCAGTATGTAGAATGGAGGGAACCCACACATGCCCAGTATAGTAGAATGGAGGGATCCCACACATGCCCAGTATAGTAGAATGGAGGATCCCACACATGCCCAGTATGGTAGAATGGAGGGATCCCACACATGCCCAGTATGGTAGAATGGAGGTAACCCACACATGCCCAGTATAGTAGAATGGAGGAATCCCACACATGCCCAGTATGGTAGAATGGAGGGATCCCACACATGCCCAGTATGGTAGAATGGAGGGATCCCACACATGCCCAGTATAGTAGAATGGAGGGATCCCACACATGCCCAGTATAGTAGAATGGAGGGAACCCACACATGCCCAGTATGGTAGAATGGAGGGATCCCACACATGCCCAGTATGGTAGAATGGAGGGATCCCACACATGCCCAGTATGGTAGAATGGAGGGATCCCACACATGCCCAGTATGGTAGAATGGAGGGATCCCACACATGCCCAGTATAGTAGAATGGAGGGATCCCACACATGCCCAGTATAGTAGAATGGAGGGATCCCACACATGCCCAGTATAGTAGAATGGAGGGATCCCACACATGCCCAGTATAGTAGAATGGAGGGATCCCACACATGCCCAGTATAGTAGAATGGAGGTAACCCACACATGCCCAGTATAGTAGAATGGAGGGATCCCACACATGCCCAGTATAGTAGAATGGAGGGATCCCACACATGCCCAGTATAGTAGAATGGAGGTAACCCACACATGCCCAGTATAGTAGAATGGAGGGATCCCACACATGCCCAGTATAGTAGAATGGAGGGATCACACACATGCCCAGTATAGTAGAATGGAGGTAACCCACACATGCCCAGTATAGTAGAATGGAGGTAACCCACACATGCCCAGTATAGTAGAATGGAGGGAACCCACACATGCCCAGTATAGTAGAATGGAGGTAACCCACACATGCCCAGTATAGTAGAATGGAGGGATCCCACACATGCCCAGTATAGTAGAATGGAGGTAACCCACACATGCCCAGTATAGTAGAATGGAGCTAACCCACACATGCCCAGTATAGTAGAATGGAGGTAACCCACACATGCCCAGTATAGTAGAATGGAGGGATCCCACACATGCCCAGTATGGTAGAATGGAGGGATCCCACACATGCCCAGTATAGTAGAATGGAGGGATCCCACACATGCCCAGTATGGTAGAATGGAGGTAACCCACACATGCCCAGTATGGTAGAATGGAGGGATCCCACACATGCCCAGTATGGTAGAATGGAGGGATCCCACACATGCCCAGTATGGTAGAATGGAGGGCAACCCACACATGCCCAGTATGGTAGAATGGAGGTAACCCACACATGCCCAGTATGGTAGAATGGAGGGATCCCACACATGCCCAGTATAGTAGAATGGAGGGATCCCACACATGCCCAGTATGGTAGAATGGAGGGATCCCACACATGCCCAGTATAGTAGAATGGAGGGATCCCACACATGCCCAGTATAGTAGAATGGAGGGATCCCACACATGCCCAGTATGGTAGAATGGAGGTAACCCACACATGCCCAGTATGGTAGAATGGAGGGATCCCACACATGCCCAGTATAGTAGAATGGAGGGAACCCACACATGCCCAGTATAGTAGAATGGAGGTAACCCACACATGCCCAGTATAGTAGAATGGAGGGATCCCACACATGCCCAGTATAGTAGAATGGAGGTAAACCACACATGCCCAGTATAGTAGAATGGAGGGATCCCACACATGCCCAGTATAGTAGAATGGAGGTAACCCACACATGCCCAGTATGGTAGAATGGAGGGATCCCACACATGCCCAGTATGGTAGAATGGAGGGATCCCACACATGCCCAGTATGGTAGAATGGAGGGATCCCACACATGCCCAGTATGGTAGAATGGAGGTAACCCACACATGCCCAGTATAGGAGAATGGAGGGATCCCACACATGCCCAGCATAGTAGAATGGAGGTAACACACACATGCCCAGTATAGTAGAATGGAGGGATCCCACACATACCCAGTATGGTAGAATGGAGGTAACCCACACATGCCCAGTATAGTAGAATGGAGGTAACCCACACATGCCCAGTATAGTAGAATGGAGGGATCCCACACATGCCCAGTATAGTAGAATGGAGGGATCCCACACATGCCCAGTATAGTAGAATGGAGGGATCCCACACATGCCCAGTATAGTAGAATGGAGGGATCCCACACATGCCCAGTATGGTAGAATGGAGGGATCCCACACATGCCCAGTATGGTAGAATGGAGGTAACCCACACATGCCCAGTATAGTAGAATGGAGGGATCCCACACATGCCCAGTATAGTAGAATGGAGGGATCCCACACATGCCCAGTATAGTAGAATGGAGGTATCCCACACATGCCCAGTATAGTAGAATGGAGGGAACCCACACATGCCCAGTATAGTAGAATGGAGGGATCCCACACATGCCCAGTATGTAGAATGGAGGGATCCCACACATGCCCAGTATGGTAGAATGGAGGTAACCCACACATGCCCAGTATGGTAGAATGGAGGGATCCCACACATGCCCAGTATAGTAGAATGGAGGTAACCCACACATGCCCAGTATGGTAGAATGGAGGGATCCCACACATGCCCAGTATGGTAGAATGGAGGGATCCCACACATGCCCAGTATAGTAGAATGGAGGGATCCCACACATGCCCAGTATGTAGAATGGAGGGATCCACACATGCCCAGTATAGTAGAATGGAGGATCCCACACATGCCCAGTATGGTAGAATGGAGGGATCCCACACATGCCCAGTATGGTTAGAATGGAGGGATCCCCACATGCCAGTATAGTAGAAGGAGGGATCCCACACATGTCCCAGTATGGTAGAATGGAGGGATCCCACACATGCCCAGTATAGTAGAATTGGAGGGATCCACACATGCCCAGTATAGTAGAATGGAGGGATCCCACACATGCCCAGTATAGAGAATGGAGGATCCCACACATGCCCAGTATAGTAGAATGGAGGGATCCCACACATGCCCAGTATAGTAGAATGGAGGTAACCACACATGCCCCAGTATAGTAGAATGGAGGGATCCACACATGCCCAGTATAGTAGAATGGAGGTAACCCACACATGCCCAGTATAGTAGAATGGAGGTAACCCACACATGCCCAGTATAGTAGAATGGAGGGAACCCACACATGCCCAGTATAGGTAGAATGGAGGGATCCCACACATGCCCAGTATGGTAGAATTGGAGGGATTCCCACCACATGCCCAGTATGTAAATGGAGGGATCCCACACAAGCCCAGTATAGTAGAATGGAGGGATCCCACACATGCCCAGTAAGGTAGAATGGAGGTAACCCACACATGCCCAGTATGGTAGAATGGAGGGATCCCACACATGCCCAGTATGGCTAGAATGGAGGTAAACCCACACATGCCCGGAAAGTAGAATGGAGGTACCCACACATGCCCAAGTATAGTAGAATGGAGGAGGATCCCACACATGCCCAAGTATAGTAGAATGGAGGATCCCACACATGCCCAGTATAAGTAGAATGGAGTGTAACCACACTTGCCCAGTATGTAGAAATGAGGGAACCCACACATGCCCAGTATGGTAGAATGGAGGGATCCCACACATGGCCCAGTATGGTAGAATGGAGGGATCCCACACATGCCCAGTATAGTAGAATGGAGGGATCCCACACATGCCCAGTAGGTAGAATGGAGGTAACCCACACATGCCCAGTAAAGTAGAATGGAGGTAACCCACACATGCCCAGTATCGGTAGAATGGAGGTACCCTCACATGCCCAGTATAGTAGAATGGAGGTATCCCACACATGCCCAGTATAGTAGAATGGAGGGATCCCACACATGCCCAGTATAGTAGAATGGAGGGATCCCACACATGCCCAGTATAGTAGAATGGAGGGATCCCACACATGCCCAGTATAGTAGAATGGAGGGAACCCACACATGCCCAGTATAGTAGAATGGAGGGATCCCACACATGCCCAGTATAGTAGAATGGAGGTAACCCACACATGCCCAGTATGGTAGAATGGAGGTAACCCACACATGCCCAGTATGGTAGAATGGAGGTATCCCACACATGCCCAGTATAGTAGAATGGAGGGATCCCACACATGCCCAGTATAGTAGAATGGAGGGATCCCACACATGCCCAGTATGGTAGAATGGAGGGATCCCACACATGCCCAGTATAGTAGAATGGAGGTAACCCACACATGCCCAGTATAGTAGAATGGAGGGATCCCACACATGCCCAGTATGGTAGAATGGAGGGATCCCACACATGCCCAGTATGGTAGAATGGAGGGATCCCACACATGCCCAGTATAGTAGAATGGAGGGATCCCACACATGCCCAGTATAGTAGAATGGAGGGATCCCACACATGCCCAGTATGTAGAATGGAGGGATCCCACACATGCCCAGTATGGTAGAATGGAGGGATCCCACACATGCCCAGTATGGTAGAATGGAGGTAACCCACACATGCCCAGTATAGTAGAATGGAGGTATCCCACACATGCCCAGTATAGTAGAATGGAGGTAACCCACACATGCCCAGTATAGTAGAATGGAGGGATCCCACACATGCCCAGTATGGTAGAATGGAGGGATCCCACACATGCCCAGTATGGTAGAATGGAGGTAACCCACACATGCCCAGTATAGTAGAATGGAGGGATCCCACACATGCCCAGTATGGTAGAATGGAGGGATCCCACACATGCCCAGTATAGTAGAATGGAGGGATCCCACACATGCCCAGTATGGTAGAATGGAGGGAACCCACACATGCCCAGTATGGTAGAATGGAGGGATCCCACACATGCCCAGTATGGTAGAGTGGAGTGATCCCACACATGCCCAGTATGGTAGAATGGAGGTAACCCACACATGCCCAGTATGGTAGAACGGAGGTAACCCACACATGCCCAGTATGGTAGAATGGAGGGATCCCACACATGCCCAGTATAGTAGAATGGAGGGATCCCACACATGCCCAGTATAGGTAGAATGGAGGGAACCCACACATGCCCAGTATAGTAGAATGGAGGGAACCCACACATGCCCCAGTATAGGTAGAATGGAGGGATCCCACACATGCCCAGTATGGTAGAATGGAGGGATCCCACACATGCCCAGTATGGTAGAATGGAGGTAACCCACACATGCCCAGTATGGTAGAATGGAGGGATCCCACACATGCCCAGTATAGTAGAATGGAGGGATCCCACACATGCCCAGTATAGTAGAATGGAGGTAACCCACACATGCCCAGTATAGTAGAATGGAGGTAACCCACACATGCCCAGTATAGTAGAATGGAGGGATCCCACACATGCCCAGTATAGTAGAATGGAGGGAACCCACACATGCCCAGTATAGTAGAATGGAGGTAACCCACACATGCCCAGTATAGTAGAATGGAGGGATCCCACACATGCCCAGTATAGTAGAATGGAGGTAACCCACACATGCCCAGTATAGTAGAATGGAGCTAACCCACACATGCCCAGTATAGTAGAATGGAGGTAACCCACACATGCCCAGTATAGTAGAATGGAGGGATCCCACACATGCCCAGTATGGTAGAATGGAGGGATCCCACACATGCCCAGTATAGTAGAATGGAGGGATCCCACACATGCCCAGTATGGTAGAATGGAGGTAACCCACACATGCCCAGTATGGTAGAATGGAGGGATCCCACACATGCCCAGTATGGTAGAATGGAGGGATCCCACACATGCCCAGTATGGTAGAATGGAGGTAACCCACACATGCCCAGTATGTAGAATGGAGGGATCCCACACATGCCCAGTATGTAGAATGGAGGGATCCCACACATGCCCAGTATAGTAGAATGGAGGGATCCCACACATGCCCAGTATAGTAGAATGGAGGGATCCCACACATGCCCAGTATAGTAGAATGGAGGGATCCCACACATGCCCAGTATGGTAGAATGGAGGTAACCCACACATGCCCAGTATAGTAGAATGGAGGGATCCCACACATGCCCAGTATAGTAGAATGGAGGGAACCCACACATGCCCAGTATAGTAGAATGGAGGTAACCCACACATGCCCAGTATAGTAGAATGGAGGGATCCCACACATGCCCAGTATAGTAGAATGGAGGTAACCCACACATGCCCAGTATAGTAGAATGGAGGGATCCCACACATGCCCAGTATAGTAGAATGGAGGTAACCCACACATGCCCAGTATAGTAGAATGGAGGGATCCCACACATGCCCAGTATGGTAGAATGGAGGGATCCCACACATGCCCAGTATGGTAGAATGGAGGGATCCCACACATGCCCAGTATGGTAGAATGGAGGTAACCCACACATGCCCAGTATAGTAGAATGGAGGGATCCCACACATGCCCAGTATAGTAGAATGGAGGTAACCCACACATGCCCAGTATAGTAGAATGGAGGGATCCCACACATGCCCAGTATGGTAGAATGGAGGTAACCCACACATGCCCAGTATAGTAGAATGGAGGTAACCCACACATGCCCAGTATAGTAGAATGGAGGGATCCCACACATGCCCAGTATAGTAGAATGGAGGGATCCCACACATGCCCAGTATGGTAGAATGGAGGGATCCCACACATGCCCAGTATAGTAGAATGGAGGGATCCCACACATTCCCAGTATAGTAGAATGGAGGGATTCCACACATGCCCAGTATAGTAGAATGGAGGGATCCCACACATGCCCAGTATGGTAGAATGGAGGGATCCCACACATGCCCAGTATGGTAGAATGGAAGGATCCCACACATGCCCAGTATGGTAGAATGGAGGGATCCCACACATGCCCAGTATGGTAGAGTGTAGGGATCCCACACATGCCCAGTATGGTAGAATGGAGGTAACCCACACATGCCCAGTATGGTAGAACGGAGGTAACCCACACATGCCCAGTATGGTAGAATGGAGGGATCCCACACATGCCCAGTATAGTAGAATGGAGGGATCCCACACATGCCCAGTATGGTAGAATGGAGGGATCCCACACATGCCCAGTATAGTAGAATGGAGGGATCCCACACATGCCCAGTATAGTAGAATGGAGGGATCCCACACATGCCCAGTATGGTAGAATGGAGGGATCCCACACATGCCCAGTATGGTAGAATGGAGGTAACCCACACATGCCCAGTATGGTAGAATGGAGGGATCCCACACATGCCCAGTATAGTAGAATGGAGGGAACCCACACATGCCCAGTATAGTAGAATGGAGGTAACCCACACATGCCCAGTATAGTAGAATGGAGGTAACCCACACATGCCCAGTATAGTAGAATGGAGGGATCCCACACATGCCCAGTATAGTAGAATGGAGGGAACCCACACATGCCCAGTATAGTAGAATGGAGGTAACCCACACATGCCCAGTATAGTAGAATGGAGGGATCCCACACATGCCCAGTATAGTAGAATGGAGGTAACCCACACATGCCCAGTATAGTAGAATGGAGCTAACCCACACATGCCCAGTATAGTAGAATGGAGGTAACCCACACATGCCCAGTATAGTAGAATGGAGGGATCCCACACATGCCCAGTATGGTAGAATGGAGGGATCCCACACATGCCCAGTATAGTAGAATGGAGGGATCCCACACATGCCCAGTATGGTAGAATGGAGGTAACCCACACATGCCCAGTATGGTAGAATGGAGGGATCCCACACATGCCCAGTATGGTAGAGTGGAGGGATCCCACACATGCCCAGTATGGTAGAATGGAGGTAACCCACACATGCCCAGTATGTAGAAAGGAGGTAACCCACACATGCCCAGTATAGTAGAATGGAGGGATCCCACACATGCCCAGTATAGTAGAATGGAGGGATCCACACATGCCAGTATGGTAGAATGGAGGATCCCACACATGCCCAGTATAGTAGAATGAGGGATCCCACACATGCCCAGTATAGTAGAATGGAGGTATCCCACACATGCCCAGTATGGTAGAATGGAGGGATCCCACACATCCCATATGAGTAGAATGGAGGGATCCCACACAGCCCAGTATGGTAAATGGAGGGATCCCACACATGCCCAGTATGGTAGAATGGAGGGAACCCACACATGCCCAGTATGGTAGAAATGGAGGGATCCCACACATGCCCAGTATAGTAGAATGGAGGTAAACCCACACATGCCCATATAGTAGAATGGAGGATCCCACACATGCCCAGTATAGTAGATATGGAGGGAGACCCACACATGCCCATATGTAGAATGGAGGTAACCCACACATGCCCAGTATAGTAAATGGAGGGATCCCACACATGCCCAGTATAGTAGAATGGAGGTAACCCACACATGCCCAGTATGGTAGAATGGAGGGATCCCACACATGCCCAGTATAGGTAGAATGGAGGGATCCCACACATGCCCAGTATAGGTAGAATGGAGGGATCCCACACATGCCCAGTATGGTAGAATGGAGGTAACCCACACATGCCCAGTATAGTAGAATGGAGGGATCCCACACATGCCCAGTATGGTAGAATGGAGGTAACCCACACATGCCCAGTATAGGTAGAATGGAGGGATCCCACACATGCCCAGTATGGTAGAATGGAGGTAACCCACACATGCCCAGTATAGTAGAATGGAGGTAACCCACACATGCCCAGTATAGTAGAATGGAGGGATCCCACACATGCCCAGTATGGTAGAATGGAGGGATCCCACACATGCCCAGTATGGTAGAATGGAGGGATCCCACACATGCCCAGTATTGTAGAATGGAGGGATCCCACACATGCCCAGTATAGTAGAATGGAGGGATCCCACACATGCCCAGTATAGTAGAATGGAGGGATCCCACACATGCCCAGTATGGTAGAATGGAGGGATCCCACACATGCCCAGTATGGTAGAATGGAAGGATCCCACACATGCCCAGTATAGTAGAATGGAGGGATCCCACACATGCCCAGTATGGTAGAATGGAGGGATCCCACACATGCCCAGTATGGTAGAATGGAGGGATCCCACACATGCCCAGTATGTAGAATGGAGGGATCCCACACATGCCCAGTATAGTAGAATGGAGGGATCCCACACATGCCCAGTATAGTAGAATGGAGGTATCCCACACATGCCCAGTATAGTAGAATGGAGGGATCCCACACATGCCCAGTATGGTAGAATGGAGGTAACCCACACATGCCCAGTATAGTAGAATGGAGGGATCCCACACATGCCCAGTATTGTAGAATGGAGGTAACCCACACATGCCCAGTATAGTAGAATGGAGGTATCCCACACATGCCCAGTATAGTAGAATGGAGGGATCCCACACATGCCCAGTATAGTAGAATGGAGGGATCCCACACATGCCCAGTATAGTAGAATGGAGGGAACCCACACATGCCCAGTATAGTAGAATGGAGGTAACCCACACATGCCCAGTATAGTAGAATGGAGGGACCCACACATGCCCAGTATAGTAGAATGGAGGTAACCCACACATGCCCAGTATAGTAGAATGGAGGGATCCCACACATGCCCAGTATAGTAGAATGGAGGTAACCCACACATGCCCAGTAGGTAGAATGGAGGGATCCCACACATGCCCAGTATGGTAGAATGGAGGGATCCCACACATGCCCAGTATGGTAGAATGGAGGATCCCACACATGCCCAGTATGGTAGAATGGAGGTAACCCACACATGCCCAGTATAGTAGAATGGAGGGATCCCACACATGCCCAGTATAGTAGAATGGAGGTAACCCACACATGCCCAGTATAGTAGAATGGAGGGATCCCACACATGCCCAGTAGGTAGAATGGAGGGAACCCACACATGCCCAGTATAGTAGAATGGAGGTATCCCACACATGCCCAGTATAGTAGAATGGAGGGAACCCACACATGCCCAGTATGGTAGAATGGAGGGGGGATCCCACACATGCCCAGTATGGTAGAATGGAGGGATCCCACACATGCCCAGTATAGTAGAATGGAGGGATCCCACAC
This sequence comes from Squalus acanthias, assembly GCA_030390025.1. NCBI lineage: Eukaryota > Metazoa > Chordata > Chondrichthyes > Squaliformes > Squalidae > Squalus > Squalus acanthias. The sequence continues at coordinate 114,588,746 of CM059427.1, read as the reverse complement.
ATGCCCAGTATAGTAGAATGGAGGGATCCCACACATGCCCAGTATAGTAGAATGGAGGGATCCCACACATGCCCAGTATGGTAGAATGGAGGGATCCCACACATGCCCAGTATGGTAGAATGGAGGGATCCCACACATGCCCAGTATGGTAGAATGGAGGGATCCCACACATGCCCAGTATGGTAGAATGGAGGGATCCCACACATGCCCAGTATAGTAGAATGGAGGGAACCCACACATGCCCAGTATAGTAGAATGGAGGAAACCCACACATGCCCAGTATAGTAGAATGGAGGGATCCCACACATGCCCAGTATGTAGAATGGAGGGATCCCACACATGCCCAGTATAGTAGAATGGAGGGATCCCACACATGCCCAGTATAGTAGAATGGAGGGATCCCACACATGCCCAGTATAGTAGAATGGAGGGATCCCACACATGCCCAGTATGTAGAATGGAGGGATCCCACACATGCCCAGTATAGTAGAATGGAGGGATCCCACACATGCCCAGTATGGTAGAATGGAGGTAACCCACACATGCCCAGTATGGTAGAATGGAGGTAACCCACACATGCCCAGTATAGTAGAATGGAGGGAACCCACACATGCCCAGTATAGTAGAATGGAGGTAACCCACACATGCCCAGTATAGTAGAATGGAGGGATCCCACACATGCCCAGTATAGTAGAATGGAGGGAACCCACACATGCCCAGTATAGTAGAATGGAGGTATCCCACACATGCCCAGTATAGTAGAATGGAGGGAACCCACACATGCCCAGTATGGTAGAATGGAGGATCCCACACATGCCCAGTATGTAGAATGGAGGGATCCCACACATGCCCAGTATGGTAGAATGGAGGGATCCCACACATGCCCAGTATGGTAGAATGGAGGAACCCACACATGCCCAGTATGGTAGAATGGAGGGATCCCACACATGCCCAGTATAGTAGAATGGAGGGAACCCACACATGCCCAGTATAGTAGAATGGAGGTAACCCACACATGCCCAGTATAGTAGAATGGAGGGATCCCACACATGCCCAGTATAGTAGAATGGAGGTAACCCACACATGCCCAGTATAGTAGAATGGAGGGATCCCACACATGCCCAGTAAGTAGAATGGAGGTAACCCACACATGCCCAGTATGGTAGAATGGAGGGATCCCACACATGCCCAGTATAGTAGAATGGAGGGATCCCACACATGCCCAGTATGGTAGAATGGAGGGATCCCACACATGCCCAGTATGGTAGAATGGAGGTAACCCACACATGCCCAGTATAGTAGAATGGAGGGATCCCACACATGCCCAGTATAGTAGAATGGAGGTAACCCACACATGCCCAGTATAGTAGAATGGAGGGATCCCACACATGCCCAGTATGGTAGAATGGAGGAACCCACACATGCCCAGTATAGTAGAATGGAGGGATCCCACACATGCCCAGTATAGTAGAATGGAGGGATCCCACACATGCCCAGTATGGTAGAATGGAGGGATCCCACACATGCCCAGTATGGTAGAATGGAGGGATCCCACACATGCCCAGTATAGTAGAATGGAGGGATCCACACACATCCCAGTATAGTAGAATGGAGGGATCCCACACATGCCCAGTATAGTAGAATGGAGGGATCCCACACATGCCCAGTATGTAGAATGGAGGGATCCCCCACACATGCCCAGTATGGTAGAATGGAGGATCCCACACATGCCCAGTATAGTAGAATGGAGGGATCCCACACATGCCCAGTATGGTAGAATGGAGGATCCCACACATGCCCAGTATGGTAGAATGGAGGGATCCCACACATGCCCAGTATAGTAGAATGGAGGTATCCCACACATGCCCAGTATAGTAGAATGGAGGGATCCCACACATGCCCAGTATGGTAGAATGGAGGAACCACACATGCCCAGTATAGTAGAATGGAGGGATCCCACACATGCCCAGTATAGGTAGAATGGAGG